>CM059267.1:28269544-28351408 GCA_030347295.1 Setipinna tenuifilis | reverse complement strand
TTTTGTCAGCAACATGGTTTCATCTGTTACTTACACCTTCATCTCCCTCATATTAGTTAAGACCTTTACCTGTGGCTACAGTGATTTCAGCCACATGTCAGTTCATTGCTGCTCATTGCTTATTGTGTTTTTGGCATTACCTGTGCTTAGTGATGGGCAACCTGATTTTAGACACTACTATCCCTAAGTATGACAGTTTGTTTCAGCATTTACTAAATCAGCTGATTGTAATCGCACAGCACAACTGTAAGTCACTGGTATTTACCACACAGGTGGAACCAGTTGGTTTGTGATATGTAGTATTAGATTGTTGCTTGTAGGATCTGTCTGTGTTGCCCACATGGGAAAAACTATTTTCACTTACTCTCAGTTTCACACAGACACACTTCCTTGTTCAGTCCAGACCTCTTTCTCTCCCATCACTAGTGGTGGGAGTTATGTGAAGCTTGTGCAGAACCTGGGCCCAGAGAACACCTGCACGCTGCTGCTGGCCGTGCTGACGGAGCACAAGGTGCTGCTGCACTCGCTGCGGCCCGAAATTCTAACCTCGGTCGTGAGGCCCTGGTGTCTGTAAGTACCAGTCCTCCGTCCCATGTCAATGAAACAAACACATACAGTAAGCCACAGCCACAGTTTCAGTGGCTGTCCTCGGCCAGTTTCATGCCATCCTGAACTGTTTTGTCTAGGTTTGTCTAGCCTGTGCTTTGTCTTTCTCCTCCACCCCCTGTCCAGATGACTTTCCCTCTCGCTGGCAGTGCCCCTATACCCTGTGCCCCTTGAGTTTGGCGGATGTGCTCCATGCCCCCATGCCCTTCATCGTGGCATGCACTCCAGCTATTTTGACATCTACGATCCGCCTCCTGACGTCATGTGTGTGGACCTGGACACCAACTCCATACTCCAGTGAGTTTACCCTCTCAGATCTCGCTCAGACGCAGAAACTGGCCCACAGCAGTTGGAGTGTATCTACTGCTGGTTCACATTCTGCATGCACTGAACCAGGCATAATGATAAGTGGTTACACCGTTTGGTGACAGTAATTACAGGGGAGTCACGTTACCAGATTCTGATACATTTCCGATATTTGTGCATTTTCCCTTCATGCAGTTTTTACTTATTGTAAGAGCTCAATATTCAGGTTATTCATTCACATCAGTTATGGGCTTTCATAGTGGTTCTACTTAACGAGATGCCCCTTGATGCCTATGCTAGACCATGAAGATGAATACCCATTTTAAAGCGTTTTCAAGTGGGGATTAAGAATTTAAATGGAAACCCAAAACTCAGCTCTCATTTGAGAATTGTGTCATGTCAGCCAGGTGACACGTTTTTCATATTACATCTGCAGACTGGAAGGTGAGAAGCCATCATGGCGATCGGTTCCGTGGAGATATGCCAACACCTTGGTGAACTGTCTCACCAAAGTGTACGCGACCCTGGAGAACAGTAAGTGCCACTTTGCAATATGTGATTCCCTTTCACCTTTTCTGGTCATCTGGCTGTGTTATAAACATTATTAGATGTAGCGATGAGCAATCGGTTTCTCAAAAATATGACAATGAAACTACAGTGTAGCTATTATACCTGCCTATTAACAATGGGAAAATTCTTGTTCAGGTAAAAATGTGCTCTGGTTTAAAATGTATTGTAAGCATCCATGTGACAACAAATCATTTGAAAGGCCAAGCTGTGTGACTTCTGATTTTTTTTTTCCCAGTCTGTGCACCAGGGCAAGAGGAGGCCACACTGGAGTTCCTGCTGACAGACTACACGCAGATCTGCAGACGGCAGAAGCAGCTGGAGCTGGAGATCCAGGAGGCCTTCCTGCTCTTCATGAGCTGCCTGCTCAGGGGCTACCGCAGATACCTGGTGCCCTGGTACCAGGTCCCACCAGACCGCACCACGGATTTCAGCTACCTCTTTAACCTACAGGGTGAGAGATCCAGTGTGAGTGTGTACATGGTTGTGTTTGTGTGCATGGTTGTATGTGTGTTTTGTGTGTGCGTGTGTGTCTGCCTGTGTGTGTGTGTGTGTGTGTGTGCATTAAGGATTGTAATCATACGCATTGTAGGCTTGTAAACAACCTTAAATATGCCTGTGTGCCTAATAAGGGTAGGTCTAGAGTCTCACTATAAGCCAGAATGCTTTGAATTCCATGCAGGGTTCCTTAACTCCCAAGAACCCAGTCACCAGCGTTTTTTTCAGTCAAGCTGACAGGAAGCCAAATGTTTGCTCATTTCATTACTGACCGCCACGCCTGTCTGGATTTCTTCGACCTGTGTGTTCAGAAGGTCAGAACCACAACTCAGATTTCATGGGTTCATTTACTCACAATTGTCAAAATAGCATTTGTACATGTGCATATTTCTTTGCATGTTGCAGCATTAGAAATGTGTTGAAATTAATGAATTTTCCCATTTTTTTGCCAATAATGTGTCAGCTCCCAGTTTGTTCCTCCTTACTTGCCGCCTTGTCACTGGGACTGTCTCTCTGTCTGTCCCCCTCTCTTTAACCCCATGTTGTCCCTGCACAGGTGGATGTTAAGAGGCCTGAGGAGGTGCGACTGTTTGGACCTGGACAAGACCGACAGTGGGGAGTACACGGTGTTCATCATGCCCCCAGAGGAGCCCCGGGAGGCGGACGGCTCTAGGTGCCCAGCCCAGTACAGGTAGCGTACTGCCAGAGAGAGGGCACTGGGTCAAGGGGCAAACAGCACATAGGCTGTTTTGAGGGGTGAATAGGTGGATGAAACGAAAATGTAGCATATACAGTATGTCACAAAAGTGAGTACACCCCTCACATTTTTGTACATTTTTTTATTATATCTTTCCATGTGAGAAGTCTGAAGATATAACACTTTGATACAATGTAAAGTAGGTGTAAGCTGTACACTGCCTACTTTACATTCTAAAAGTGTTATGTCTTCAGACTTCTCACTTGGAAAGATATAATTTAAAAATGTACAAAAATGTTCTCACTTTTGTGACATACTGTATATATTTGTGTTGTGTACCAACATAGGGCCTAGGATATGGGAGGAAATATAACTTCAACCATGGCACCCTTCTATGGGACCCTTCCTATGGCACCCAGAAATGTCATGTTAAATAACTAACCACATTATGTTTGAAAGGTCATTGCTAACACAAACTGGCTGCCATCTTTACTCAGTTCACAATACCCACAACCTCTGTTTGTAACCTGTGTTATGTCCTCTATCCTCCTTGTGATTAAAATGAAGTAAATGAGTGATGCAACTCCCCTCTCCCCAACTCTACAGCTATACGACATTCCCCATGCTGCAGCCAGGGCTGTTTGAGCAGCAGCAGAGCAGCTTTAAGCCTTAAGCCCCCACACCAAACAGGTAAGGGCAGCAGCACTCAGTTCTTCCTCCTTCTGGTTTAGTCTTACTCTTTAAAAGCCCCATCATCAGTATATTATTATTAGTTAGCTTGTAGTCCTGTTTGACTTTTCCGTTGTTGATGTTTCCTGCCTCTGTGCTGCAGAAGATCAAGCTGGCCAAGAAGCTGGTGCAGAAGAACGCCTTGGAGCCCACTATGAAAACGCCACCTTGGGTACATTGGACTCACTCAAGTGTGGTACTCAGTAAAAACAACCAATTTGAGTTTGTGTGGGTTTGTTTGAAGGATGTTTTTTTATTTCAACATAAAACTAAACATTTGATTATCGCTTAAATACAGCATGGATTAATTGTTCCTACCAATTGGAGGAGATGGTTATTCCAAAGATGTTTAGGTCAAACCAAGGATAACTATGATAGTGCTTGCTGCAAAAAAATGTATGCCTACAGGGTTCCTGCACATTTTCCATGTAAAATTCCAGACTTTATTTATACTCAAATTTGAAGACTTTTGAGAGTTCACTGTACAAAATAGTTTCTTATTTATTTAACTCTTACAGAGCCATGGAGACAAAACGCATCCAAAATCACACCCTTTTTAGTCTGCTGCTTCTGAATTGTACAGCATAGCATACACAAGAATACACACATATACATAGAAAAAGCACAACCTTGGGTTTTCAATGGTATATAGTATGCCCTTGAGTGACAAAAAATAAAGGTAATTAAAAAATATTTAATTAATATCAAATGCCATCTGATTGTTATAGATGGCACATATTTATATGCACTCAATACATATTATTTCAATTCATTTCAATTTTTTTGCAATTATTTCAAATTATTTCATACCTTCCACATTCTCAATTAAATCTTCAGTAGAATGACGGTTCTGCCTTAGTCTAAAAAAAGGGTTTTTGGTAGGCCATACTTCAAGGTCTTTGGATGTGAACTACTAGCCAGGCAGGAGTGTATTACGATCTGTCTTCCTCCAGTAGAAGGTAAGGAGTTTCCCCTCCTCTTTTTAATTCACATAAAAATGTATGCATTTAGAGTCAAATTCCACTGAAAATTGTAGATCTGGACTCATTGTATTGGGGTAAGTTATAAATTCAGATAATTTCGCTTATAGTCCTTTAAAAAGGCACAGGACATCATCAAGATACCTATACTATCTGATGACTCCAGTTAAAAGGATTGGATTAGATTAAACTTGATTGCCATTAGACATGTACAATTACAGGGTAACAAATGTAGTTTAGCATCTAATCAGAAGTGCAAGGAGCAGCAAATGCAATATATACAATATAGAAAATATCCCTACAGTATATTACAGTGTAGTCTGTAGTGAATTATATATATAATTAAATACAATAAATAATGCAGCATTTGTTATTATATTAGTATATTTTAGTAAATGCTTTAGTGAATTCTATAGTAATTACTGTACAGTCAATTCTATAGTAATTACGCACTGTTAATTGTCACTCACTTTATGGCCTATTGCATGATGGCAATTATACAAAAAAGTATAACCACAAAAAGTAAGCCAAAAGTGTATAGGCCAGATACTCGATTGTGTGTACTCATTTCAATAAGTAGTTAAAACATTACAGAGCTATGGGTCCAATTATCATTCCCTAACCAATAACAGTCTCAGCCGGGCACAAAGTCGGACTGCCTGTCTTTCCCTGACCCAGTAGTTTTATAGTTCCACACATTTCAAATGTTGGACTGCTATTTTCCCAGATCCTTCTCTTTGCCATCTGGTAAGATGGGCAACATCAAGGTATCCTCCACATCTGTGATAATTTGTTATCTGCAAAACACATCACTTCTCCATTTTAATTCTAACATTTTAGTACAATTTGCTGCCGTTAGTAACACTACCAATACTATGTCTTCTACTGTTAGTGCAGCATGCTCCTGATCCGGTTAATAACCGCAGTTTGTTATTGTTCAAGCATTTGCACATTTGTCATGCAATGATAAAATAATATGACAGCTTACGTCAAAATATCGTTTAGCCACGTTGATTGGCAAGATATTTTGTATTGCTTTGCTGCCCTCTAGCGGTAATGGGCACTGTTGGATAGAGCGACTACAGATGAGAAGCATTTTGCATTGGAACTTGATTTGCCACACACGTCTAAAAGGACTTTGGATTTACTAACATAAAAACGTTTATTATTAATCTGTTCATTTTTATTCAACACTTTGAGCTGCATCTTGTATGTATGAACTGTGCTATACAAGTAAAGGTTTATTATTATTTTTTATTACTATTATTATTGTTATTATTATATTAAAACGGCAGCAGAGTACTCTAAGACCTAATCACTGACTTGTCTTAGCTGGCAAAACGACCATGTGTGTCAGTCAGGACAAAAAGGCTTTAAAAAACTACAGAAAAAAAAGATGTCCAAGGGCTGTGCGGCTGCTGGAAAGTCCCATGAAATCTGCCTCTTTAGTTTAAGAACTGTCTCTAGCGTAAAGTCTAATATGAAACTGAATGCAGCGTTTTGTATAACAAACAAGGCCGTTACCCCCACGGTTAGCACAATAGTCCACATAAAACATTACCAGTAGATTGGTAGTGCATATGGAAATGTGTATGCTGTCGTTTTCGTATTTATGTTGTGATGTGCTTCGACATGAGCTGTCCAAAGCTGCCCGGTGCTAAAAACCTCTATATATTATATCGAAAGGTGGACAAACAGATGTTGAAGAAAGTAAAAGTCCTATATTCCTCCTGTGTGCTTTTACACACTTGACTGTTTCGCTGGGAACTAAATTTATATCAAGTTTAGTGTGCAGCCATGGCTCATTCATTGAAAACCGAGACTGCCTGTTAAAATAACAGAAGTCATGTGAATCTTAGTTTTTAAATGCAACAAATTAAGTAAACAAATTGCACAACCTTTATCATTCGATCAATCATTGTTTCTCATAGTTGTCATAGTTTCCCACTAACTAGCCAGGTCATGCGTGGTCATCCATACTACGTCATTTGTAGCCTATTATCACGTCATAGTTGGTCAGCATTCGGAAACCACTATAAATACGTGGACATTCCAACATCGTTTCAAAATCATGGAAGGAGTTTTCGGATTAGGTAAGACAACGTAATTGAGCATATAAGGGTAGAAAAGACATGCAGTGCGTGTGGTGTGTGTTGGGGGGGTGGTTGCTGTGTTGAGGTGGGGATGGGGCAAACATTTGTGAGGAGAGGGTTGAGAGGGCATGTGTGGGATGGGGTAGTAGTGTGTGTGTGTGTGGGGGGGGGGTGCTGAATGATGGACTGTCTGTGGGGGCAGTTTTGACTGTGTGATGGGGGGGGGGGGGGGAGTGAGGGCTATGTGTTGGGGGGGTCTGTGATGAGATGGGGATGGGGTAAATCTGTGTGTGGCGTGGTGAGGCATGAGGGTGGGTGTTAGGGGTAAGTGTGAGGAAGGTGGTGCTGGTGCTGCTGGAGGGCTGTGTGTGGGGGACAAGGCTGTGTGTGTGCAATGCAGTGTTGGGATGGGGGATGGGCAAACATGGTGTGATGTGCTGGGGGTGGGGGTGGCTAAAAGGGCAATAAGGATGTAATGATGATGTAAGGTGTATGAAGTCCTGAAAATCTGGTGTGTGTGTGTGTGTGTGTGTGTGTGTGTGTGTGTGTGTGTGTGTGTGTGTGTGTGTGTGTATGTGTAATGTAATGTGTTAGAGTGTGTGTGTGTTGAGAGGGTGATTTGTGCAAAGTCAGTGTGTGCAAAGTTTTTTATTGGTTAAACTAATGTACTGGCTTAGTGTGCTGGGAAGTAACACTAATAGCAGTTGCACAAATATACTATTTTTAAAATGTCTTCCACAAATATGCTATTTTGATGCAAGTTTTAAAATCTTTTTTTTTTTTAAATATCTTCCATTTCCACAGAGAAAATCCCTCAGTTGCCAACAAAATGGGCAATTGCATAAGTTGCCAAGGCAACACTGAGAAGGAGGAGGACCCTCAAGAGGAGTTCTCCCATTCTACATGGTACAGTATTCACACAGAGGATAAGTTATGTTCTGTATACTAGGTTGCCAATGTAGAAGTGGTTTCTCAGCAGGTCATTGGAGTTACTAGGTTGTCAATGTAGATAGAAGTGGTTTCTCAGCAGGTACTAGGTACTGGTTGCTAGGGTGTTGCTAAGGTAATTATGGTGCTTGCTATGGGAACTGAAGTGGTTGCTATGCTGGTTTCTAAGGTAGTCATTAGGTGGTAATATGTCCTTCCTCTCTCTTCTCATGTCATCTTTCCCTCTCCTTCTTGTTTGTGTGTCTGCTTTCCCCATGTAACTTCTCCTCCTCTTTTGCTGATGTACATCTCTCCTCTCTGTCCTCTCCAGCCATGAGCAGCTGGTGGACTCCAGTGTGGTGGCCCCTCTGGAGGAAGCCGCCAGTGCTGATGAAGAGGGCCACCAAGTGGGGCTGGTCTGTGCCGGTGTGCCTGTGTGCCAGCAGCACCCTGTGCCGGTCATCCGTCTGGCCATGGCGTGATGATGGAGCTGGCCCCTGAGCACCAACAGCCGCCGTCCGGTGTCCACGTTTGGCCTCAACAGTGGCATTGGAGAAAGGGTGTGTTTCTGCTTTAAAAAGCCAAGCAGCTTTTTGTATCGTTCATGTCATATATTTAAGATGAAGATGTAAAATGTGAATTTGCTTTTGTTAACATCTTTTCTCCTGCTGACAAAAAAATCCATTTGTCTATATATCCAGGCCTATAGGGCGTATGTCCGAGAGGCACGCATGTGCCTGGGTCTGGTCAGTGCAAGGGACCGGCGCTGGATCTCCAGATTCATGGGCAACATTCCCTTGCCCTCCCCCCGTGGCCTCCGCATGCTGGTGCAGGTGAGACCCACGTCACCTCCCATGCCACGCACTAGTACCACACACTCACACACTTGAGTCTCAGGCCCATTGCTTCCTTCTCACAGCCACCCATGCCCATGCATTGTACAGAACCTATACTTGATTCATTCTGCTCATTCACATTCAGCATGTGTGCAAATGGGAACATTTCCAGTCTCTAATAATGGTGGTTGAATTGTTGTCTTTGGAAAGGATTGTGAAGAACCTCAGTTTTAGTGGTTGTCCTCATTCAACTTCATTGTCATCTGAACTGCTTTATTTTGGGATTTTTCAATTCAACCCTCAGCAGGATGACCCTCAGAAGGAGGAGGAGGTTCCTAGACAGGTCATTGAGGAGGAGAAGAAGAGGAGGACCATCAGTCGACCCAGTCCAAATGGTACGGTACCATAATGCAGAGCATGAATTATGTTCCGTAGTTGCAGACTTCTCTGTCTCATGTTACAAAACCGGTGAAACTTTAAAACTGAAACTACCTGGTGACAGGTGTTTGAGGGGTGACTGCTCTCACCCTTCGATACAGTTGGTGTCAGAAGGGGTTAATGTGAGGTGTACCTGCTGTGTAAACCATATGAGGGACCCCAGGTTAGGTTGATCTCTGTGCAATTGAAGTGATGCTGTGAAGCATGGGTATGTGGGTTAGTGTAATGGGTGAAGCATAAGTATGTGGGGGCACCCTGGGATGGGAGAAGTATGATGGGAGATATGTTATGGAAAGCTAAGTGTGTGAATCACATGGGTGACTTCCTGAGCTCCAAAATGACCCTGTGTGTGGATGTTCAATTGTTGATCGTTGAATGACTATATGGAGACAAAATGGATGGATAGAGGCATGCATGGTTAGGATAATGATGTTGGTTACAATTGGAGTTACTAGATTGCCTCGCCTGGTTGCTAGGGTGTTGCTAAGGTAGTTATGGTGCCTGCTATGGGAACTGAAGTGGTTGCTATGCTGGTTTCTAAGGTAGTCATTAGGTGGTAATATGTCCTTCTCTCTCTCTTTCTCATGTCATGTTTCCCTCTCCTTCTGTTTATCTGTCTGCTTTCCCTATGTACCGTCTGTCTCTCTCCCCGTCTCTCCAGCGGTAAGGGAGAGAGCCGCCAAGTGGAGCCGGTCTGTGCCGGTGTGCCTGCGTGCCAGCAGCACCCTGTGCCGGTCATCCGTCTGGCCATGGGCGTGATGATGGAGAGCTGGCCCCTGAGCACCAACAGCCGGCTTCCAGCGTCAACGTTTCGCCTCAACAGTGGCATTGGAGAAAGGGTGTGTTTCTGCTTTAAAAAGCCAAGCAGCTTTTTGTATCATTCATGTCATATTTACAGATGAAGATGTAAAATATGAATTTGCTTTTGTTAACACATCTTTTCTCCTGCTGACAAAAAAAAAACATTTGTCTTAATTCTGATTTTATGTATCTGATTTGTACTCAGTTTATTCCTTATAACTGTTTCTAACAACACAATCTCCAGTGCATTTGGTTTCTGTCATCAGTTACATCTAGGGCAAAAAAAAGTTATGGTAGCAGTTGAACCCTAATGAGCTGCCTGTATAATGTGTTGTCATGAATCATTACTATGCATCTCAATATCCAGTTAAGTTACATAAACTAACCCTCCAATGCACCCTTTCTCCCAGGTTTATGGTGCTGCCATCCAGGTGTATAGGGCGTATGTCCGAGAGGCGCACATTTGTGCCTGGGTCTGGTCAGTGCAGGGGACCGGCGCTGGATCTCCAGGTTCATGGGCAACATTCCCTTGCCCTCCCCCCGTGGCCTCCGCATGCTGGTGCAGGTGAGACCCGCATCACCGCCCATGCCATGCATCCAATTCAACCCTCAGAAAGAGGAGGAGGTACCCAGAGAGGTCCTTGAGGAGGAGAAAAGAGGAAGAGGACCATCAGTCGACCCACTCCAAATGGTACGGTACCGTAATGCAGAGGATGATTATGTTCCGTAGTTGCAGACTTCTCTGTCTCATGTTATAAAACTGGTAAAACTTTAAAACTGAAACTACCTGTGACAAGCGGGATTTGCTGCTAGGATGTTACAAACATACTGTAGGGGGTTACTTGGGCGTTGCCAAGGAGGTATCGATGGTGTTTAATTTAGAATTAAATTCATGCTATAGAGTGTTGAAGGACCAGCCCCTTCTGCTAAACCCTCATGGGACCTTATATTGGAAAAACTTTCAATGGGAGTAAATGGGCTTTGGCTTGTCACCCTGGGATGGGAGAAATGTTATGGAAAACTAAGTGTGTGAAGCACATGGGTGGCTTCCTGAAGGGAAGTGCATGTTTGTACCCTGGAAACCTGAATTTGAGGCCAGGTGTGAATGACTGTTCTTGCCCTCCTTCTCCTGTTTATCTGTCTGCTTTCCCCATGTACCTTCTCTGTCTCTCTCCCCGTCATAGTCCCCAGCTGGTGGACTATGTGGTGGTAGCTGGCCTGAAGGAAGCAGCCAGCGGTAAGGGAGAGAGCCGCCAAGTGGAGCCAGTGACAGACATCACGGTCATCGCTCGGGGGCTGGGTGAAGACGTTCCCCTGGGCTTCTCCTGTGTTGACAAAACCCAGGGGGCCACCAGCTGTCCTGACCACTGGCCTCCTGAACAACCCTTCCCTCTACCTCTGCTACCGCCGCGGATTTGACAAGCCCCCCATTGTGGAGCTAGGGTGAGAAATGTAGAGAGTGGTGGCAAATGGTTTAATGGATGGGAGGGTGAGGCAGGGGATAGAGTAAGTAATGTCAAAATACTCACTGTACAACAAAGTTGGAAAAAAACTACGTCAAAGTAATACATGTTAACAACTGATGTCGAGATATTTGTGATTACGGTAAGTATTGAACTAGGGGTTGCAATGAAGCTGTAGTCTGTTTTTTCTTTATGGGAAAACTGTTCAGTTGTAAAAAGGGCTCATGGGATGGGACCTTTAAAATCGGAAGGACTGTTCCAATACTTGAAGCATTCATCAAAATCTACACCATAACCATTCTATCATTAACAACCTGAAAATAAGGCTTTAAGTGTAAACCTTATATAAGCAAACCAACTTTTTTTAAACCAACTTTTTGAATTTACTGTATTTTGGTATGGATTTATGGTACCTATTCAGATATAGGTACAGTGTGTGCCATATTTTAAAATTGATCTGCTATACAGATAGCATGTTTTGACACCTTTCCTGTCTTTGCTGTAGAGTTTTCTATGAAGGTAGAGACTCCTTCAGGTCTGGCTGGGAGGTGGTTGAGCACACGCTGAGTGGTCGCTCTGCCAGCCTCAGCACGGGCATCACCTCCAGCCAGCACACCTACCTCACCTACCGTCGGGCACCGGACAACCTCAGCCTCAACGTCATGGCTGTGTGCGACATCTCCCTGCTTATTCCCAGCAAAGGGGAGGTGGCACCGCACACCTTCTGCAGGGTGGAGAAGAGCCTCAACAGAGGCATGGTAAGCCCTCCCTCCCACTGCTGAGGTCTCCCAGCACTGGTTTGTAACCTCAGACTTGTATTGTATAGTATGGCTTGGAAGAAGATGGCAATGAGCAGTGTTAATTGCACACTGATCAAGGGTGTACATGTCAGGTTGACATTGATTCATCAATCTGTCTGTGAAGAGGTGACTTGTGGCCCCTGATGGCTGTGGTGGGAAAATTCACATTTTGCTTTTCAGTTATCTGTGAGCTGCCAGTTATTGTATTTCACAAGAGACAGCTGATCAAATGCTGATCTGGATAGTGGATGGTGTTTGACTATTGATCATTTCTGGAAAGACAAAGGTTTGTAATTTTAAATGGTGTGTGTTTTGTCTGCAGTTTGGTCCGGCATTGTACCTCTGCTACAGGAGAGCTGTTGCCAAAGCCAATGCTCTGGTCTTTGAAGCAGGTGAGTTCTCCCACACAGCTAAGCGTGCCATCTTTTGACAAAACCTGAAAGGATCAAATGGAAGCATCCAGACGTCAGACACAAACATTCCACACCTCTGACAAAACCATTGCAATTCATGTTGGCACACAGAAACATCATTATTTTGGAATGAAACTGAACGTGCAGTGTTGCTACAGATATTCTGTGTCCTGTGGGCTAATTAATGTTTGTATAATGATAAAGGTTCTATTACTGTATACTTCTGCGCACACAGCAACAAGAACGCAGTGCATGTCACACACCTTTGGCGTAGTTGTTGTCCTGTCTGAAGCCCAAAGTTGGGGCTTTGTGTCGTCATGAGGCTTGCACTTTTTGGCTTCTGGAAGCTCCCAACAAAGCAGAGCCCCATGGCTACAAAATAGGAACATGCACAAGTTGATCACAAATGTCTGTCTATATTTACTGTGTGTGTGGTGTTTCCTGCAGGTCTAATGAGCAGGTACCCTGAGGAAGATCTGGAATCCTTCCCTCTTCCAGACTCTGTGCCGGTCTTCTGTCTGCCCATGGGAGTGACAGTGGAGAGCTGGCCCCTCAACACAAGTACCAGCTTCCTGTTTTCTCCACATTTGTGCTCACCACTGCCACTGGAGAAAAGGTGTGTGTCTGCTGGAAAGAGCCAAGCAGCTTTTTGTACTGTTTATGCCAGGTATCATTAGGGTTGGTTTAGCCAGGTATCACTTGTTTTCTCTCATCAATTGCAGGAGAAGTGTATATCCTCAGTTATGTCAGCAGTGAACCATATTGCTGGCTGTATAATGTGTTGTGTCATGAGTCATTAACCATGCATCTGAATAGTCAGTTCAGTTACATAAACTAACCCTCCCAATGCCCAATGCGCCCCCTTTCTGCCAGGTCTACGGTGCTGCCATCCAATTCTATGAGGCCTATCCGCGGGAGGCACTGACGGAACAACAGCTCATGCGCCTGGGCCTGGTGAGCGTTGTGGACCGGCGGCCCATCACCAGCCGCTCGGTGCAGGTCAAGAAGAGCGTGTGTGTGCTCTCACGCTGGCCCTTCTTCGAGGCGTTCCAGACATTCTCAACTTCTTGTACCGGTATTCCATCTCCGGTCCACACGTGCTGCCTTTGGAGAGGTGAGGAGCCCAGAGAGGCTGTGGAAATGAACAGGGTTGGGTAGATGTTTGCAGTTAGAGTGAATGGGACACAAGTGCATAATGTGGGACTAGAGCACTGATAAACTGTAACAAAAATGCAATGTGTGTGAATATATGTATGTATATGTACAGTGTGTCACAAAAGTGAGTACACCCCTCACATTTTTGTACATTTTTTATTATATCTTTCCATGTGAGAAGACTGAAGATATAACACTTTGATACAATGTAAAGTAGGTGTAAGCTGCACACTGCCTATTGTAAAAGTGTTATATCTTTAGACTTCTCCCATGGAAAGATATAATAAAAAAAGTACAAAAATGTTAGGGGTGTACTCACTTTTGTGACATACTGTATATATATACAAATATGTATGCATGTACATATATGTATGTACTGTACCAGTACCGATATGGGTTTGGTGGCTATAAGGAAAGAAAAGCATGGTTGAAGTTCTTGAAATGTGTAATTCATTTGTCTGCATGTGTTGTGTTCTGCCCCAGGCACATCTTCAACTTTATGCGCAATGTGCCTTTGCCCTCCGCCCTACGACCCCGCGTCCTGGTGCAGGTGAGACCCATGTCACCACCCATGCCACACACTGGCACCACACTCACACCACGCCATTTGAAAAATTGTTTTTACTGGCGATACATTGACAGTACTTTTTTTTTTTTTTTTTTTAGCTGTCTCCTTACGACAACCTGCTACTGTGCCAGCCAGTATCATCCCCCCTCCCTGTCAGGTAAGTAAGGACCCCTTTTTGGCACACCGATAGCACTTACACCTGACTCACACACCTACCTCCTCTCTCTTCTTTTGGCTGGCACTGAGGTGGCCCAATAGGATGCACTACATGATGGCTGTCCTCACATCCGTTCACAGTCTTTTTTAGGTACTCTGTAGCCCTAGTCCACATTCTGCTCCTCATTCAGTGGCTCTGAACACAAGTGGGAATGCCCCTAGGACTGTTGTACTGACTAAGGGGTCCAGGGTCAATAATGGTTGAATTACAACACTGCATCCTTTTGTGTTTTTCTCTGTCATTGCCTCAGTGTCTTTCTCCCTCGTTGTCTTTTTGTCAGCACATGGTTTCACTGTTACTTACCACCTTCATCTCCCTCATATTAGGTTAAGGCCTTTACCTGTGGCTACAGTGATTTCAGCCACATGTCAGTTCATTGCTGCTCATTGCTTATGTGTGTTTTTGGCATTACCTGTGCTTAGTGATGGGCAACCTGATTTTAGACACTACTATCCAGTAAGTATGACATGTTTGTTTCAGCATTTACTAAATCAGCTGATTGTAATCGCACAGCACAACCAGTGTAGTCACTGGTATTTACCACACAGGTGGAACCAGTTGGTTTGTGATATGTAGTATTAGATTGTTGCTTGTAGGATCTGTCTGTGTTGCCCACATGGGAAAAACTATTTTCACTTACTCTCAGTTTCACACAGACACACTTCCTTGTTCAGTCCATGACCTCTTTCTCTCTCCATCACTAGTGGTGGGAGTTATGTGAAGCTTGTGCAGAACCTGGGCCCAGAGAACACCTGCACGCTGCTGCTGGCCGTACTGACGGAGCACAAGGTGCTGCTGCACTCGCTGCGGCCCGAAATTCTAACCTCGGTCGGTGAGGCCCTGGTGTCTGTAAGTACCAGTCCTCCGTCCCATGTCAATGAAACAAACACATACAGTAAGCCACAGCCACAGTTTCAGTGGCTGTCCTCGGCCAGTTTCATCGCCATCCTGAACTGTTTTGTCTAGGTTTGTCTAGCCTGTGCTTTGTCTTTCTCCTCCACCCCCTGTCCAGATGACTTTCCCTCTCCGCTGGCAGTGCCCCTACATACCCCTGTGCCCCTTGAGTTTGGCAGATGTGCTCCATGCCCCCATGCCCTTCATCGTGGGCATGCACTCCAGCTATTTTGACATCTACGATCCGCCTCCTGACGTCATGTGTGTGGACCTGGACACCAACTCCATACTCCAGTGAGTTTACCCCTCTCAGATCTCGCTCAGACGCAGAAACTGGCCCACAGCAGTTGGGAGTGTATCTACTGCTGGTTCACATTCTGCATGCACTGAACCAGGCATAATGATAAGTGGTTACACCTGTTTGGTGACAGTAATTACAGGGGAGTCACGTTACCAGATTCTGATACATTTCCGATATTTGTGCATTTTCCCTTCATGCAGTTTTTACTTTATTGTAAGAGCTCAATATTCAGGTTATTCA
This sequence comes from Setipinna tenuifilis, assembly GCA_030347295.1. NCBI lineage: Eukaryota > Metazoa > Chordata > Actinopteri > Clupeiformes > Engraulidae > Setipinna > Setipinna tenuifilis. The sequence continues at coordinate 28,335,879 of CM059267.1, read as the reverse complement.
TTCACATCAGTTATGGGCTTTCATAGTGGTTCGACTTAACGAGATGCCCCTTGATGCCTATGCTAGACCATGAAGATGAATACCCATTTTAAAGCGTTTTCAAGTGGGGATTAAGAATTTAAATGGAAACCCAAAACTCAGCTCTCATTTGAGAATTGTGTCATGTCAGCCCAGGTGACACGTTTTTCATATTACATCTGCAGACTGGAAGGTGAGAAGCCATCATGGCGATCGGTTCCGTGGAGATATGCCAACACCTTGCTGAACTGTCTCACCAAAGTGTACGCGACCCTGGAGAACAGTAAGTGCCACTTTGCAATATGTGATTCCCTTTCACCTTTTCTGGTCATCTGGCTGTGTTATAAACATTATTAGGATGTAGCGATGAGCAATCGGTTTCTCAAAAATATGACAATGAAACTACAGTGTAGCTATTATACCTGCCTATTAACAATGGGAAATTATTCTTCAGGTAAAAAGGTGCTCTGGTTTATTTATTTTATTTAAATTTATTGTAAGCATCCATGGGACAACAAATCGTTTGAAAGGCCAAGCTGTGTGACTTCTGATTTTTTTTCCCAGTCTGTGCACCAGGGCAAGAGGAGGCCACACTGGAGTTCCTGCTGACAGACTACACGCAGATCTGCAGACGGCAGAAGCAGCTGGAGCTGGAGATCCAGGAGGCCTTCCTGCTCTTCATGAGCTGCCTGCTCAGGGGCTACCGCAGATACCTGGTGCCCTGGTACCAGGTCCCACCAGACCGCACCACGGATTTCAGCTACCTCTTTAACCTACAGGGTGAGAGATCCAGTGTGAGTGTGTACATGGTTGTGTTTGTGTGCATGGTTGTATGTGTGTTTATGTGTGTTTGTGTGTGTCTGCCTGTGTGTGTGTGTGTGTGTGTGTGTGTGTGTGTGCATTAAGGATTGTAATCATACGCATTGTAGGCTTGTAAACAACCTTAAATATGCCTGTGTGCCTAATAAGGGTAGGTCTAGAGTCTCACTATAAGCCAGAATGCTTTGAATTCCATGCAGGGTTCCTTAACTCCCAAGAACCCAGTCACCAGCCGTTTTTCAGTCAGCTGACAGGAAGCCAAATGTTTGCTCATTTCATTACTGACCGCCACGCCTGTCTGGATTTCTTCGACCTGTGTGTTCAGAAGGTCAGAACCACAACTCAGATTTCATGGGTTCATTTACTCACAATTGTCAAAATAGCATTTGTACATGTGCATATTTCTTTGCATGTTGCAGCATTAGAAATGTGTTGAAATTAATGAATTTTCCCATTTTTTTGCCAATAATGTGTCAGCTCCCAGTTTGTTCCTCCTTTCTTGCCTTGTCACTGGGACTGTCTGTCTGTCTGTCCAACTCTCTTTAACACCATGTTGTCCCTGCACAGGTGGATGTTAAGAGGCCTGAGGAGGTGCGACTTTTGGACCTGGACGAGACCCACGACGGGGAGTACACAGTGTTCATCATGCCCCCAGAGGAGCCCCGGGAGGCGGACGGCTCTAGGTGCCCAGCCCAGTACAGGTAGCGTACTGCCAGAGAGAGGGCACTGAGTCAAGGTGCAAACAGCACATAGGCTGTTTGAGGGGTGAATAGGTGGATGAAACGAAAATGTAGCATATACAGTATGTCACAAAAGTGAGTACACCCCTCACATTTTTGTATATTTTTTTATTATATCTTTCCATGTGAGAAGTCTGAAGATATAACACTTTGATACAATGTAAAGTAGGTGTAAGCTGTACACTGCCTACTTTACATTCTAAAAGTGTTATGTCTTCAGACTTCTCACTTGGAAAGATATAATTTAAAAATGTACAAAAATGTTCTCACTTTTGTGACATACTGTATATATTTGTGTTGTGTACCAACATAGGGCCTAGGATATGGGAGGAAATATAACTTCAACCATGGCACCCTTCTATGGGACCCTTCCTATGGCACCCAGAAATGTCATGTTAAATAACTAACCACATTATGTTTGAAAGGTCATTGCTAACACAAACTGGCTGCCATCTTTACTCAGTTCACAATACCCACAACCTCTGTTTGTAACCTGTGTTATGTCCTCTATCCTCCTTGTGATTAAAATGAAGTAAATGAGTGATGCAACTCCCCTCTCTCCCCAACTCTACAGCTATACGACATTCCCCATGCTGCAGCCAGGGCTGTTTGAGCAGCAGCAGGACCAGCTTTAAGCCTTAAGCCCAAGCCACACCAAACAGGTAAGGGCAGCAGCACTCAGTTCTTCCTCCTTCTGGTTTAGTCTTACTCTTTAAAAGCCCCATGCATCAGTATATTATTATTAGTTAGCTTGTAGTCCTGTTTGACTTTTCCGTTGTTGATGTTTCCTGCCTCTGTGCTGCAGAAGATCAAGCTGGCCAAGAAGCTGGTGCAGAAGAACGCCTTGGAGCCCACTATGAAAACGCCACCTTGGGTACATTGGACTCACTCAAGTGTGGTACTCAGTAAAAACAACCAATTTGAGATTGTGTGGGTTTGTTTGAAGGATGTTTTTTTATTTCAACATAAAACTAAACATTTGATTATCGCTTAAATACAGCATGGATTAATTGTTCCTACCAATATGGAGGAGATGGTTATTCCAAAGATGTTTAGGTCAAAACCAAGGATAACTATGATAGTGCTTGCTGCAAAAAAATGTATGCCTACAGGGTTCCTGCACATTTTCCATGTAAAATTCCAGACTTTATTTATACTCAAATTTGAAGACTTTTGAGAGTTCACTGTACAAAATAGTTTCTTATTTATTTAACTCTTACAGAGCCATGGAGACAAAACGCATCCAAAATCACACCCTTTTTAGTCTGCTGCTTCTGAATTGTACAGCATAGCATACACAAGAATACACACATATACATAGAAAAAGCACAACCTTGGGTTTTCAATGGTATATAGTATGCCCTTGAGTGACAAAAAATAAAGGTAATTAAAAAATATTTAATTAATATCAAATGCCATCTGATTGTTATAGATGGCACATATTTATATGCACTCAATACATATTATTTCAATTCATTTCAATTTTTTTGCAATTATTTCAAATTATTTCATACCTTCCACATTCTCAATTAAATCTTCAGTAGAATGACGGTTCTGCCTTAGTCTAAAAAAAAGGGTTTTTGGTAGGCCATACTTCAAGGTCTTTGGATGTGAACTACTAGCCAGGCAGGAGTGTATTACGATCTGTCTTCCTCCAGTAGAAAGAGGTAAGGAGTTTCCCCTCCTCTATTTTAATTCACATAAAAATGTATGCATTTAGAGTCAAATTCCACTGAAAATTGTAGATCTGGACTCATTGTATTGGGGTAAGTTATAAATTCAGATAATTTGGCTTATAGTCCTTTAAAAAGGCACAGGACATCATCAAGATACCTATACTATCTGATGACTCCAGTTAAAAGGATTGGATTAGATTAAACTTGATTGCCATTAGACATGTACAATTACAGGGTAACAAATGTAGTTTAGCATCTAATCAGAAGTGCAAGGAGCAGCAAATGCAATATATACAATATAGAACAATATCCCTACAGTATATTACAGTGTAGTCTGTAGTGAATTATATATATATATATATATATACAAATAAATAATGCAGCATTTGTTATTATATTAGTATATTTTAGTAAATGCTTTAGTGAATTCTATAGTAATTACTGTACAGTCAATTCTATAGTAATTACGCACTGTTAATTGTCACTCACTTTATGGCCTATTGCATGATGGCAATTATACAAAAAAGTATAACCACAAAAAGTAAGCCAAACGTGTATAGGCCAGATACTTGATTGTGTGTACTCATTTCAATAAGTAGTTAAAACATTACAGAGCTATGGGTCCAATTATCATTCCCTAACCAATAACAGTCTCAGCCGGGCACAAAGTCGGACTGCCTGTCTTTCCCTGACCCAGTAGTTTTATAGTTCCACACATTTCAAATGTTGGACTGCTATTTTCCCAGATCCTTCTCTTTGCCATCTGGTAAGATGGGCAACATCAAGGTATCCTCCACATCTGTGATAATTTGTTATCTGCAAAACACATCACTTCATTTGAATTCTAACATTTTAGTACAATTTGTTCTGCCGTTAGTAACACTACCAATACTATGTCTTTCTACTGTTAGTGCAGCATGCTCCTGATCCGGTTAATAACCGCAGTTTGTTATTGTTCAAGCATTTGCACATTTGTCATGCAATGATAAAATAATATGACAGCTTACGTCAAAATATCGTTTAGCCACGTTGATTGGCAAGATATTTTGTATTGCTTTGCTGCCCTCTAGCGGTAATGGGCACTGTTGGATAGAGCGACTACAGATGAGAAGCATTTTGCATTGGAACTTGATTTGCCACACACGTCTAAAAGGACTTTGGATTTACTAACATAAAAACGTTTATTATTAATCTGTTCATTTTTATTCAACACTTTGAGCTGCATCTTGTATGTATGAACTGTGCTATACAAGTAAAGGTTATTATTATTATTTTTATTACTATTATTATTATTATTATTATTGTTATTATTATATTAAGAACGGCAGCAGAGTACTCTAAGACCCTAATCACTGACTTGTCTTAGCTGGCAAAACGACCATGTGTCAGTCAGGACAAAAAGGCTTTAAAAAACTACAGAAAAAAAAGATGTCCAAGGGGCTGTGCGGCTGCTGGAAAGTCCCATGAAATCTGCCTCTTTAGTTTAAGAACTGTCTCTAGCGTAAAGTCTAATATGAAACTGAATGCAGCGTTTTGTATAACAAACAAGGCCGTTACCCCCACGGTTAGCACAATAGTCACATAAAACATTACCAGTAGATTGGTAGTGCATATGGAAATGTGTATGCTGTCGTTTTCGTATTTATGTTGTGATGTGCTTCGACATGAGCTGTCCAAAGCTGCCCGGTGCTAAAAACCTCTATATATTATATCGAAAGGTGGACAAACAGATGTTGAAGAAAGTAAAAGTCCTATATTCCTCCTGTGTGCTTTTACACACTTGACTGTTTCGCTGGGAACTAAATTTATATCAAGTTTAGTGTGCAGCCATGGCTCATTCATTGAAAACCGAGACTGCCTGTTAAAATAACAGAAGTCATGTGAATCTTAGTTTTAAATGCAACAAATTAAGTAAACAAATTGCACAACCTTTATCATTCGATCAATCATTGTTTCTCATAGTTGTCATAGTTTCCCACTAACTAGCCAGGTCATGCGTGGTCATCCATACTACGTCATTTGTAGCCTATTATCACGTCATAGTTGGTCAGCATTCGGAAACCACTATAAATACGTGGACATTCCAACATCGCTTCAAAATCATGGAAGGAGTTTTCGGATTAGGTAAGACAACGTAATTGAGCATATAAGGGTAGAAAAGACATGCAGTGCGTGTGTGTGGGAGGGGGGGAGTGGTTGCTGTGTTGAGGTGGGGATGGGGCAAACATTTGTGAGGAGAGGGGTTGAGAGGGCATGGTGTTAGGGATGGTAGTAGTGTGTGTGTGTGTGTGGGGGGGGGGGGGGTGCTGATGATGGACTGTCTGTGGGGGGCAGTTTTGACTGTGTGATGGGGGGGGGGGGGGTGAGGGCTATGTGTTGGGGGGGTGGCTGTGATGAGATGGGGATGGGGTAAATCTGTGTGTGGCGTGGTGAGGCATGAGGGTGGGTGTTAGGGGTAAGTGTGAGGAAGGTGGTGCTGGTGCTGGTGCTGGAGGGCTGTGTGTGGGGGACAAGGCTGTGTGTGTGGCAATGCAGTGTTGGGATGGGGATGGGGCAAACATGGTGTGATGTGCTGGGGGTGGGGGTGGCTAAAAGGGGCATAAGGGATGTAATGATGATGTAAGGTGTATGAAGTCCTGAAAATCTGGTGTGCGTGTGTGTGTGTGTGTGTGTGTGTGTGTGTGTGTGTATGTGTAATGTAATGTGTTAGAGTGTGTGTGTGTTGAGAGGTGGATTTGTGCAAAGTCAGTGTGTGCAAAGTTTTTATTTGGTTAAACTAATGTACTGGCTTAGTGTGCTGGGAAGTAACACTAATAGCAGTTGCACAAATATACTATTTTTAAAATGTCTTCCACAAAAATGCTATTTTGATGCAAGTTTTAAAATCTTTTTTTTTTTAAATATCTTCCATTTCCACAGAGAAAATCCCTCAGTTGCCAACAAAATGGGCAATTGCATAAGTTGCCAAGGCAACACTGAGAAGGAGGAGGACCCTCAAGAGGAGTTCTCCCATTCTACATGGTACAGTATTGTCACACAGAGGATAAGTTATGTTCTGTATACTAGGTTGCCAATGTAGAAGTGGTTTCTCAGCAGGTCATTGGAGTTACTAGGTTGTCAATGTAGATAGAAGTGGTTTCTCAGCAGGTACTAGGTACTGGTTGCTAGGGTGTTGCTAAGGTAATTATGGTGCTTGCTATGGGAACTGAAGTGGTTGCTATGCTGGTTTCTAAGGTAGTCATTAGGTGTCCTTCCTCTCTCTTTCTCATGTCATCTTTCCCTCTCCTTCTTGTTTGTGTGTCTGCTTTCCCCATGTAACTTCTCCTCCTCTTTTGCTGATGTACATCTCTCTCTCTTCCTGTCTCTCCAGCCATGAGCAGCTGGTGGACTCCAGTGTGGTGGCCCCTCTGGAGGAAGCCGCCAGTGCTGATGAAGAGGGCCACCAAGTGGGGCTGGTCTGTGCCGGTGTGCCTGTGTGCCAGCAGCACCCTGTGCCGGTCATCCGTCTGGCCATGGGCGTGATGATGGACAGCTGGCCCCTGAGCACCAACAGCCGCCGTCCGGTGTCCACGTTTGGCCTCAACAGTGGCATTGGAGAAAGGGTGTGTTTCTGCTTTAAAAAGCCAAGCAGCTTTTTGTATCGTTCATGTCATATATTTACAGATGAAGATGTAAAATGTGAATTTGCTTTTGTTAACATCTTTTCTCCTGCTGACAAAAAAATCCATTTGTCTATATATCCAGGCCTATAGGGCGTATGTCCGAGAGGCACGCATGTGCCTGGGTCTGGTCAGTGCAAGGGACCGGCGCTGGATCTCCAGATTCATGGGCAACATTCCCTTGCCCTCCCCCCGTGGCCTCCGCATGCTGGTGCAGGTGAGACCCACGTCACCTCCCATGCCACGCACTAGTACCACACACTCACACACTTGAGTCTCAGGCCCATTGCTTCCTTCTCACAGCCACCCATGCCCATGCATTGTACAGAACCTATACTTGATTCATTCTGCTCATTCACATTCAGCATGTGTGCAAATGGGAACATTTCCAGTCTCTAATAATGGTGGTTGAATTGTTGTCTTTGGAAAGGATTGTGAAGAACCTCAGTTTTAGTGGTTGTCCTCATTCAACTTCATTGTCATCTGAACTGCTTTATTTTGGGATTTTTCAATTCAACCCTCAGCAGGATGACCCTCAGAAGGAGGAGGAGGTTCCTAGACAGGTCATTGAGGAGGAGAAAGAAGAGGAGGACCATCAGTCGACCCAGTCCAAATGGTACGGTACCGTAATGCAGAGCATGAATTATGTTCCGTAGTTGCAGACTTCTCTGTCTCATGTTACAAAACCGGTGAAACTTTAAAACTGAAACTACCTGGTGACAGGTGTGGGAATAAAATTTATATTCTTTATTAAATATGTATAATCATCAAGAGTTTAATGAAATAAGTCGTGCTTTGTGTGACTTGTGTGTATGTTCAAACTGCAAAGTTGTACCATGTCTTATCTGTGTGCCTTTCATGTTTAAGAACATTTTGTGGCCTTGTTGACTTGAGAATTGCGTAGGCATCTGTGCTGTTTCTTGAGGTGTCGCCTGGCTCTGTTAGAGATAAGCGCATCTATAATGCCATATATCTAAGGGGGTCAGATTGACCCTGGGTTAATCTAGGTCAGGTCACCCTCAAGTGATAGCACATATGTTTACAGGAATTTATGGTTCTTTGTGATGTTGAGCGTGAAGCTGGGTAACACCCTAATTGATGAATATGCCACGCGTAATGGTGCTGTATGGGGTTCTGAGGGTATAAGAATAGTTGCATTCTGTATGTTAGTCAGACTACGCCTGTTCGCTACACGACGTGAGTCTCCGGTGCCGTAATAAAGCTCTCTGGGATTTCTTGATTGCCAGCTGACTCTGCCTGAGTTTCTTTGATATCCAAACTTTGAACCACATTTTGGGGGCATCGTCCGGGATCCGAGTCATCCAGAGCCACGCAGCAGCAACATCGGCAGCGGGGGACCTGAGGCGCCCAGGAGGTCGTTATACGACTTGGCCTGAAACCGGCGGCGGAGGAGGACAAATTTATCCAGATACCGCCTGCTGTGACCAGCCACCACGCTGCCGATCAGGGTTGCTGCGTGAGCCTGGAGCATCGGGGATCGGGGCCAAATTAGGCAGAGTCTGTGGTGAGTAAGAACTCTGGAAAAAATTGTTTGTTTGCCGCTGGGCCTAGCCAGACAGCGTGCGTGGGGCAGAGAGCGACTGCAGTAAATAAGAGTGTGCATGCAGTGATTTCGCAAATCACGGTGATTAAGGCTACAAATCACATAACGGTCAACACAGCGCTAGTGGGTTTTCGCGTATTTCTGTGTGCGTCAAATGTTTTTGTTTTCAGACGAGAGTGGTTAAAAGTGCCATTGTACGACAAAAAGAAAACACAGTACAAAGATTTAATTAATCTAGTGTAATAGAGTGACTGTTTGCATATGCTGACGTTTTATGAGCATGGTTGATGAGTATCGTTGTAATGGTCTGATTGAGTGTGCACTAATTTTTCTTGTGTGTGTATCTTTCAGCCAGAGGGGACTTTCTTTGGTTTTTCCTCTACTTCTGTTTCCTCTAGCCTTTCTCTTAGTCATTTTAAGGTCGGGAGAGGAGAACAGGAGAACGTGGAAGGGACAGTAAGTCAGGCTCCGCTTAAAAAAAAAAAAAAAAAGGAGCACATGGTCCAAAAATTGTTTTGGTTAATTTGTTTTTCTTTCTATCTCACTCTGTCTCTCCCAGCATTGTTTTGTTTTTTCTCTCTGCTCTGTGCTGTGCTTTCTCAAGGTCTCGATCTTTTTTTCTTTTTTCTATCTGGTAACAGGTCAGGCAGGGCCAGCAGAAATAGCAAAATTATTTGGGTGTTTTAAGCGGGTTAGTATAACACTGTACATCTTCCCAAACCATTTTTACAGTTATCTTACTGTTGTGGGTTTTATTTTTGGGGTTTTCTTTCTTTAAGTGCTGCCGAGGTAAGATGGGGTCTCATCGAAACAAGTGCATAATTATACGCGAAGTTGTTAAGCCCTATCGGGGACTCTCAGCCCTGCCTGTTGAGGAACGTCAAGAGATAATGATGGGGAGGGTCCCGCCATTGAGGGCTGGAATTTTTCAAATGTGGGAAAGAGAAGCTAGGGAACGGTAGATACAGAGCTGCAGGGAGCTGCTCTGACATTCTGCCAAGCCCAGTCTGGGACTGGGGGGCAGCGACGAGGCAAGGCCACTGGGCACGAAGGGGGCCGTCGGAACAACGGCAAGTCCAGCTGCTGTGCTTGTGGTAGAGGCCGGTCACTTTGCCCGAGAATGCCGCAACAGAACCTCTATAACGGTCCGGGACCGTGGGGTGACACGGGGCATGGATGAGGGGGTGAAACGAGACTCCGGGCGATCACCGGAATGGAACCCCTTCATGGAGAATACACTGAACTTTTTGCTTTCCCACTAAATGAGACACACATTGAAAGTTTGATGCATGATGAACTGTTTACCTTCCTACAGATGAGAGAACATGGCTACAGTTAACGATCCAAGATAAGACTGTCACATTCCTTGCCGACACAAGGGCTCAGCCTTCAACACTGGGCCGCTCAGACGCAAAGCACTTCTCTGCCTTTATCAGCGGATAGGTAGTTCATGTGACAGGAGCCACAGGTCAGTCTGCTCTAGAATCTTAACGGACCCCCCTTACTGTACGGTATGGCACAAGTTAGAACATATTTTTGTTTATTTATTTTTGCTTAGCAAATTAGGTCCAGAGGATTTATTGGGGAGGGATTTGATGTGCAAATTATGTATTTCTTTTGTTTTGTCACCCTCTGGTATTGAACTCTCTTCTGTTTTTTCCTTCTTGCAGACTAACAATGCGCTTGTGTGGGTAAGATTTGAATGTCCATGGCGAGATTGCATTAAGCCATCGCCTGTAAAGATTAATGGGGATGCAGAGTTTCCCTCATCTTTGTACTGTACAATGGCACAATACCACAGTTCTGACGATGAATATTTAAACTGGGGAACCGACGGGGGTAACGTATACACGCTCACTGTTGCTGGCACTTTAACAAGTAAGACCAGAGCGACAGCAGTGGTAGATTTAGACACTGTTTTGAAAAAACATTTTCTGCTTGAGAACTCGCTCACATTCCTTTGATGAGGGAAAAAGGGGGGTAGTGGAGTGATTTTGGACCATTTGTGAAAGCTTGTGTTCAGTCTACGGACTGGGTGGGGGAGGAAGGCTTCCCTGGAGTATTTTACTCCCCTAGTAATGATACATATTTTTTTTTTTTCTCAGTACTGGCAGACTATTGATGTGCGAACCACTGTGTGTTTTGACGAGCCTGTCGAGGACAGCTGCTCAGACGAAGGGGAGTTAGGAGAACTACTGACCCAGGTACCTGACAAGTTGTGGGCTAAAGACCCTTTTGATTTTGGAACTCTGCGCACTGCGCACCCTCTGGTAGTTACTGCTAAAACTGATGTGTTTCCCTCCCAGCCTCAGTATGCTTTATCTAAGGAGGCGATTGATGGCATTATGCCGGTGTTTGAATCTTTGCTCCAGAGGGGGGCCATCGTGCCCTGTGAGGGTAGCCCAGTCAGCAGTCCTTTACTCCCTGTTAAGACAAAAGATGGTTCATGGCAGTTTGTGATTGATTTGAGGTGAGTGAATCAGGCAGTACAGCCAGTCACTCCATTAATTCCTAGTCCTGTTTCAATTTTGATTTCTGTGCTAGCTAATGCCACTCATTTCTCTGTAATTGACATTCGACATGCATTTTTAGGCTAGAGGTGGCAGAAGAGTCTCAGTTTAGGTTTGCATTTATGTTGAAAGCTGCAAATGGTTAGTCTCCCCTAATTTGGAGGCCTGCAAGACTGATACTGTGACATTGCTGTGTTTCTTGGCCGAGATGGGCCTTAAGGTTTCAAAATGAAAATTGCAGCTTTGTAAGGTGAAATGTGTGGGACACATTTTGGGACCCGGAACTAGGGAGTTGGACTCCAGCCGGGTGCTCGCGATCACCAAAGGTCCCAGACCGGTGACGAAGAGGCAGGTTTTGGGTTTTCTGGGCCTTGTGGGATACTGCAGAGCATGGGTTATGGATTTTTCTGCAACTGCTAAGCTGTTGCAAGAGTGTGCGAATGTTTGTGTAAAATTGACTGACACTGTCACTTGGACAGTGGATTGTGAAAAGCTTTTTTGTCTCTCTGAAAGGGGCTTTGGCCTCTGCGCCTGCGCTTGGGTTACCTGACTATGTCAAACCATTTGATTTGTCTGTGTGTGAGAACAAAGGTATTGCATCTGGCGTTTTGTGCCAAAAGCATGGTGGTCGTAATCGGCCAGTTGCTTACATTTTGACAACTTTGGATGTTGTGGCCACAGGGCTTCTTTCATGCTTGCGGCCTGTCGCTGCAGCCACTGCAGCAGTCTGATATTGCGCTGATATTGTTCAAATGTATCCACTTACAGTGCACATTCCACTTGAAGTACATGCACTCTTGATGCAAGCGAAGACCACCCACAATGTGTTTTTACTTATTTGTATTATATACAAGCCTATTGTACCCTTTGGTATGTTTACATTATTATGTTTGTCATAATGTCTTCCTGTCTTGTTTACAGGATGTTTAATGTTCACTGTGGGCCTAAGGAACATTGCGATTTCAAATTCTGTGTGTGCAACCTGTACATATGATCTTTGACCAAAAAAGCTGACTTTGACTTTGACTTTGACATTTGACCTCTGCTTGTTTGCTTAATTACCACCATGTCTTGCTTGCCCAGGAGCACATTACTTTGACTCGTTGCAACACTTTAAATCTGCCCAAAATGTTGCCATCTGCTGATGAGGTCGAGTCTCATGCCTGCGTGACTTATTGAAATGTCTGTTAAACCTCGTGAAGGAATCTGAAGAATAATAAGGACATTGTACATAACATTTTTAATGTTACATTTTCATGGAACATTTCTTTATTATTATTTTATGTTCCTGTTATTTTGTATTCTTATAACTCACAATCAGAGCTTTGTGTGACACTTTCCTAAGTACTGGCACAGGTGTGTCTGCCTTAAGAGATGAGGTGTTGTGAGCTGTGTATTGTGAGCTAGATTGTTTGTCCCATTCATTTGACTGTCTCAAGACGTGTCACATCCCTGTGTCACACCCGGAAGGAGCCTCTCACTCATTCCCGCCAAATTGTAGGCTAACAAAGAGCCTTGCCACATACAGTTGTCTAATGCATATTAATTTAGGGTGGGTCTGAGGGGTTACTCCCCCTGTTGACCTGTTATTTAGTGTTGTGTATATCTCAGTAAGTTAGAGATTCGGCTGATCAACACCTGAAACTTCTGTCTCTCCATTGGTGCCAATGCAAGAATAAACCTTGTCCGGATTTCTCCACAACGCTGACTGAGCCTTCATAATCATCTATGGTATAACAAAAAAAAAATACTAGTAAATTAATTACTATTACTCGACCTGACATTCTTGACACCGCCATTAACAATGCTGATTGTGTTTTTATGTTGACGGATCTTCTCTCCACAGGGACGACGGCACAGTGGGCACCGCTTATGCTGTTGTCTCCGACCATGATGTTGTTGAAACTCATTCTTTGCCTGCTAATCTTTCTGCCCAAGCAGCGGAGCTCGTGGCCTTCTCCAGGGCGTGTGTTTTGGCTACTGGGAAATCTCTCACGGTCTACACTGACTCAAAATATGCTCACAGTATTGTACATGACTTTGGGGCTATATGGAAAGAGAGGGGGTTTCACACAGCCACAGGTAAACCCATTCAACATTTGAAATTTGTGTCATTGCTTTTAGAAGCTATTCAACTGCCCTCTGCTGTGGCTGTTGTTAAATGTGAACCCCATACCAACAATTCAGATCTTGTCAGTCGTGGCAATGCTTTTGCGGATTTGACGGCGCGTCATTCCGCAAAGAGGGGGGGAAATGAGATCCCATCCAGAAGCGTTTTTAAACACCCAGGATGTTTTAAATTTGATACAAAAGTGGAAGTGGAGGTCAGGTCCACATGATGGCTAAATTAACTCACGGTCTGGGTCATGCAAATGCGGCCGCAATGACCAAATTGGTGACTAACATGTATTTTTCCCCAGGCTTTTCCAGCGAGGCAACTTAATTTTGTTCAAGGTGTTTTATCTGTATGCAAAGAAATGTAACAGCCAAAAATAAACCCTCACCAGGTCATCACCCGACACCCACCCAGCCATGGGAACACATAATGATGGATTTTGTACAACTTGAGAAGTGTAGGGGGTTTGAGTTTTGTTTAGTGATTGTGGATATGTTTAGCAAATGGCCTGAAGTATTTCCTTGCAGAAAAGAAGATGCCAAAACCGTTGCTAAATGTCTAATCCGTGATGTTATCACCAGGTATGGAGTGCCGACGAAACTCACCAGTGACAACGGACGGCATTTTGTAAATCAGGTTGTTAACAGTTTGACTGAGATGTTGCACATTGATTTCAGGACGCACTGTGCTTACCACCCGCAGTCCAGAGGGCCTGTGGAGCGGCTAAACGGGATGCTGAAAGCTAAATTAGGGAAGAGTATGGCTACGACTGGTTTAGACTGGGTTACAGCGTTGCCTCTGGCTTTAACTTATCTGAGAGGGCGTCCATCGCGAGTTACGGGGTTAAGGCCGCATGAGATTTTAACTGGTAGACCGATGAAGGTTGTAGGAATACAGTATCCGCCCCAGCTGGAGCAAACAGAAATAGATATGGCGAAATACATGAGAGGTTTGTGTGCTGCATTATCTTCTATTTCCAGACAGGTCAGACACGCTTTTCCCCAGGTGTTCGGATCCGAGAGACTGCCGGTACAGCCAGGCGACTGGGTTCAGATCCGCGTCTTCCGCCGAAAGCACTGTCATTCACCCAGGTTCCGAGGGCCGTACGAGGTTTTGCTGGCCACCCCTACAGCTGTGAGAGTGGCCGAGCGCGACACCTGGGTACATCTGACCTACTGCCGAGTCGTGAAACCACCTGAGTTCTACAGTGGGCCTGCCGGCAGAGGATCCCCAGCGGGCACAGGTGAAGCCTGAGCCGCTGTGTTTCGTACAAAGGAATACAATCTATGGTCTGTTTCCCCAGTGCTCTCGTCACGTGAGGCACTGTGTTTCGGTAAAGGAGAGGAATTCAAGCTTTGCTTTGCTCACTGTGCTCTGTCAAGAGGGGCACAGGAATCTATGGTCTGTCTGCTCACCGTGCTCCATTGAGAGAGTCACGTGTGAATTTTCTCAAAAGGAGCGCGAGTTATTCAGCTCGCATTTGCTCGCTGCGTTTCCTGTCATCCTCATCTCTCAGCGTGCCTGTCTCTCCTTCTCCAGCCTCAACTTCATTGGAACTTTAGGAAAAAAACAGCACACACACCCTTCACAGTGTTATTGTAAAAGTATTACTTATTGAATTATGTTGTTTGGTGTCTAACGATTTTTCCCCCAACAGGTATAACTGCAAATTTTTCTTTTAGCATCATGACTCAATTGGTCAGGGTTGTGAGGGGTTGTGTTATTTTGTTGTGGGCCAGTGGGGTTGTACGGGGGGCTGGTTTAGAAAACTTTGAGTCTGAGGTTAAGTCCCTAATGAGTAATGATAGCTGTTGGATATGTCATTCTGTTGCACGCCACTCCGACTGTGCACCCCTACGGCCTGGAGATTTTTCCCCTTGCGCCGCTGCTTTGACCCCTGAGTGTCCCAATAGGGACTGTGTCAGGGAGGGAGAGGGGTTAGGTCATAGGTTTCATAGGATGACAGGGGCCATGAGGTGTATTTTCTAGTTACCAACTGTTCAGAGCACATGCATCTGGGAGACGTTTTTACTCCAAAGATAGAAGACACCACTCAGGTTATTACTGTGACTGACACCCTATTTGTATTCGATTGCAAGGAAGTCAAAATAAAATTATCAGACCTTGGGGTAGAGAGTGTGTGAGACATACTGGGATGTGCATCGGGAGTTAATTAGATGGGGTAATACTATGGCCAGGGAAGGGGTGGTGAGCTCCGGCCCTGGGATAGTGGGTTCATTGCAAATTAAACAATTTGTAGATTTTCTACTTCCCCATGGTTACTGGTGGATATGCGGTAACAAGGCATATTCATGTTGGCCGCGTCTTACTGTCTTACTTTTGGTACTTGTTACATTGGGGCTGTAGCACCATCAGTGACTGTCCATCCAAAATATGGGTTGTCTGGAGAGGTACAAGGCCCAAAAAGGAGAACGTTAACTGTAGAGATGTAGAAGAAGTAGATAAGTATGGGAATCACTTGAGACATGCCTGGACGGGCTATGATTCATTTAATGGGTATGTAATGGAGAGTCCTTGGACTGCTGAATGTCGTGGGGTTGGATTAAGCCTTTCATTGTGGGGTGGTGTCTCTGCTTCTCTGATGAAAATTAACTGGTTGGCTTGGGCTCTGCAGAGTGTGGCAAACGACACTGCTGCTTCGGTTACCTTAGTGGGTCATGATTCACAGCTGATGCGAACGGAGCTTGTATCACATCGCCTAGCTTTAGACATTTTGCTTGCAGAAAAGGGAGGTTATGTCATGTGGTGAATGTTTCTTGCCGTTTCTTGGTTCCAGATAATTTTGTCAATTACACTCATTTCGCAGCTGATCTACGGAAGGTAGTTCCTATGCCACCTCCTCCTGTCACTTTAGATCAAATTTTTGGAAATTGGGCTGATATGCTGGAGGGAGTTGCTTCACGGATTTTACTGGGTTTGGTTAAAATGTTCATGCTTTTTGTCATTCCTTTAATTATGCTGTATGCAGGTGTGATTGTGGCTGCTGAAAAGAGTCGACCCAAAGAGGTCCAAACACCCGAATTCCTCGTTAGGTTTCGTATAGGGGTTTATTAAATTTTATTCTTTAGTGCAGAAGCGTCTGAGCTTCTGAGAGGGGAATGTGGGAATAAAATTTATATTCTTTATTAAATATGTATAATCATCAAGAGTTTAATGAAATAAGTCGTGCTTTGTGTGACTTGTGTGTATGTTCAAACTGCAAAGTTGTACCATGTCTTATCTGTGTGCCTTTCATGTTTAAGAACATTTTGTGGCCTTGTTGACTTGAGAATTGCGTAGGCATCTGTGCTGTTTCTTGAGGTGTCGCCTGGCTCTGTTAGAGATAAGCGCATCTATAATGCCATATATCTAAGGGGGTCAGATTGACCCTGGGTTAATCTAGGTCAGGTCACCCTCAAGTGATAGCACATATGTTTACAGGAATTTATGGTTCTTTGTGATGTTGAGCGTGAAGCTGGGTAACACCCTAATTGATGAATATGCCACGCGTAATGGTGCTGTATGGGGTTCTGAGGGTATAAGAATAGTTGCATTCTGTATGTTAGTCAGACTACGCCTGTTCGCTACACGACGTGAGTCTCCGGTGCCGTAATAAAGCTCTCTGGGATTTCTTGATTGCCAGCTGACTCTGCCTGAGTTTCTTTGATATCCAAACTTTGAACCACACAGGTGTTTGAGGGGTGACTGCTCTCACCCTTCGATACAGTTGGTGTCAGAAGGGGGAAGGTTAATGTGAGGTGTACCTGCTGTGTAAACCATATGAGGGACCCCAGGTTAGGTTGATCTCTGTGCAATTGAAGTGATGCTGTGAAGCATGGGTATGTGGGTTAGTGTAATGGGTGAAGCATAAGTATGTGGGGGCACCCTGGGATGGGAGAAGTATGATGGGAGATATGTTATGGAAAGCTAAGTGTGTGAAGCACATGGGTGACTTCCTGAGCTCCAAAATGACCCTGTGTGTGGATGTTCAATTGTTGATCGTTGAATGACTAGATGGAGACAAATGGATGGATAGAGGCATGCATGGTTAGGATAATGATGTTGGTTACAATTGGAGTTACTAGATTGCCTCGCCTGGTTGCTAGGGTGTTGCTAAAGTAGTTATGGTGCCTGCTATGGGAACTGAAGTGGTTGCTATGCTGGTTTCTAAGGTAGTCATTAGGTGGTAATATGTCCTTCTCTCTCTCTTTCTCATGTTTCCCTCTCCTTCTGTTTATCTGTCTGCTTTCCCTATGTACCGTCTCTGTCTCTCTCCCCGTCTCTCCAGCGGTAAGGGAGAGAGCCGCCAAGTGGAGCCGGTCTGTGCCGGTGTGCCTGCGTGCCAGCAGCACCCTGTGCCGGTCATCCGTCTGGCCATGGGCGTGATGATGGAGAGCTGGCCCCTGAGCACCAACAGCCGGCTTCCAGCGTCAGCGTTTCGCCTCAGCAGTGGCATTGGAGAAAGGGTGTGTTTCTGCTTTAAAAAGCCAAGCAGCTTTTTGTATCATTCATGTCATATATTTACAGATGAAGATGTAAAATGTGAATTTGCTTTTGTTAACACATCTTTTCTCCTGCTGACAAAAAAAAAACATTTGTCTTAATTCTGATTTTATGTATCTGATTTGTACTCAGTTTTATTCCTTATAACTGTTTCTAACAACACAATCTCCAGTGCATTTGGTTTCTGTCATCAGTTACATCTATGGCAAAAAAAGTTATGGTAGCAGTTGAACCCTAATGAAGCTGCCTGTATAATGTGTTGTCATGAATCATTACCATGCATCTCAATATCCAGTTAAGTTACATAAACTAACCCTCCAATGCACCCTTTCTCCCAGGTTTATGGTGCTGCCATTCAGGTGTATAGGACGTATGCCCGAGAGGCGCGCATGTGCCTGGGTCTGGTCAGTGCAAAGGACCGGCGCTGGATCACCAGGTTCATGGGCAACATTCCCTTGCCCTCCCCCCGTGGCCTCCGCATGCTGGTGCAGGTGAGACCCGCGTCACCGCCCATGCCATGCATCCAATTCAACCCTCAGAAGGAGGAGGAGGTACCCAGAGAGGTCCTTGAGGAGGAGAAAGAGGAAGAGGACCATCAGTCGACCCAGTCCAAATGGTACGGTACCGTAATGCAGAGGATGAATTATGTTCCGTAGTTGCAGACTTCTCTGTCTCATGTTAAAAAACTGGTGAAACTTTAAAACTGAAACTACCTGGTGACAAGCAGGATTTGCTGCTAGAATGTTGCAAACATACTGTAGGGGGTTACTTGGGCGTTGCCAAGGAGGTATCGATGGTGTTTAATTTAGAATTAAATTCATGCTATAAAGTGTTGAAGGACCAGCCCCTTCTGCTAAACCCTCATGGGACCTTATATTGGAAAAACTTTCAATGGGAGTAAATGGGCTTTGGCTTGTCACCCTGGGATGGGAGAAATGTTATGGAAAACTAATTGTGTGAAGCACATGGGTGGCTTCCTGAAGGGAAGTGCATGTTTGGTACCCTGGAAAACTGAAGTTGAGGCCAGTTGTGAATGACTGCTCTTGCCCTCTCCTCCTGTTCATCTGTCTCCTTTCCCCATGTAACCTTCTCTGTCTCTCTCCCCGTCATAGTCCCCAGCTGGTGGACTATGTGGTGGTAGCTGGCCTGAAGGAAGCAGCCAGCGGTAAGGGAGAGAGCCGCCAAGTGGAGCCAGTGACAGACATCACGGTCATTGCTCGGGGGCTGGGTGAAGACGTTCCCCTGGGCTTCTCCTGTGTTGACAAAACCCAGGGGGGCCACCCAGCTGTCCTGACCACTGGCCTCCTTAACAACCCTTCCCTCTACCTCTGCTACCGCCGCGGATTTGACAAGCCCCCCATTGTGGAGCTAGGGTGAGAAATGTAGAGAGTGTGGTGGCAAATGGTATAAGGCTTTAAGTGTAAACCTTATAGATAAGCAAACCAACTTTTTTTAAACCAACTTTTTGAATTTACTGTATTTTGGTATGGATTTATGGTATCCATATTCAGATATAGGTACAGTGTGTGCCATATTTTAAAATTGATCTGCTATACAGATAGCATGTTCTTGACACCTTTCCTGTCTTTGCTGTAGAGTTTTCTATGAAGGTAGAGACTCCTTCAGGTCTGGCTGGGAGGTGGTTGAGCACACGCTGAGTGGTCGCTCTGCCAGCCTCAGCACGGGCATCACCTCCAGCCAGCACACCTACCTCACCTACCGTCGGGCACCGGACAACCTCAGCCTCAACGTCATGGCTGTGTGCGACATCTCCCTGCTTATTCCCAGCAAAGGGGAGGTGGCACCGCACACCTTCTGCAGGGTGGAGAAGAGCCTCAACAGAGGCATGGTAAGCCCTCCCTCCCCACTGCTGAGGTCTCCCAGCACTGGTTTGTAACCTCAGACTTGTATTGTATAGTATGGCTTGGAAGAAGATGGCAATGACCAGTGTTAATTGCACACTGATCAAGGGTGTACATGTCAGGTTGACATTGATTCATCAATCTGTCTGTGAATAGGTGACTTGTGGCCCCTGATGGCTGTGGTGGGAAAATTCACATTTTGCTTTTCAGTTATCTGTGAGCTGCCAGTTATTGTATTTCACAAGAGACAGCTGATCAAATGCTGATCTGGATAGTGGATGGTATGTTTGACTATTGATCATTTCTGGAAAGACAAAGGTTTGTAATTTTAAATGGTGTGTGTTTTGTCTGCAGTTTGGTCCGGCATTGTACCTCTGCTACAGGAGAGCTGTTGCCAAAGCCAATGCTCTGGTCTTTGAAGCAGGTGAGTTCTCCCACACAGCTAAGCGTGCCATCTTTTGACAAAACCTGAAAGGATCAAATGGAAGCATCCAGACGTCAGACACAAACATTCCACACCTCTGACAAAACCATTGCAATTCATGTTGGCACACAGAAACATCATTATCTTGGAATGAAACTGAACGTGCAGTGTTGCTACAGATATTCTGTGTCCTGTGGGCTAATTAATGTTTGTATAATGATAAAGGTTCTATTACTGTATACTTCTGCGCACACAGCAACAAGAACGCAGTGCATGTCACACACCTTTGGCGTAGTTGTTGTCCTGTCTGAAGCCCAAAGTTGGGGCTTTGTGTCGTCATGAGGCTTGCACTTTTTGGCTTCTGGAAGCTCCCAACAAAGCAGAGCCCCATGGCTACAAAATAAGAACATGCACAAGTTGATCACAAATGTCTGTCTATATTTACTGTGTGTGTGGTGTTTCCTGCAGGTCTAATGAGCAGGTACCCTGAGGAAGATCTGGAATCCTTCCCTCTTCCAGACTCTGTGCCGGTCTTCTGTCTGCCCATGGGAGTGACAGTGGAGAGCTGGCCCCTCAACACAAAGTACCAGCTTCCTGTTTTCTCCACATTTGTGCTCACCACTGCCACTGGAGAAAAGGTGTGGGTCTGCTGGAAAGAGCCAAGCAGCTTTTTGTACTGTTTATGCCAGGTATCATTAGGGTTGGTTTAGCCAGGTATCACTTGTTTTCTCTCATCAATTGCAGGAGAAGTGTATATCCTCAGTTATGTCAGCAGTTGAACCATATTCAGCTGGCTGTATAATGTGTTGTGTCATGAGTCATTAACCATGCATCTGAATAGTCAGTTCAGTTACATAAACTAACCCTCCCAATGCCCAATGCGCCCCCTTTCTGCCAGGTCTACGGTGCTGCCATCCAATTCTATGAGGCCTATCCGCGGGAGGCACTGACGGAACAACAGCTCATGCGCCTGGGCCTGGTGAGCGTTGTGGACCGGTGGCCCATCACCAGCCGCTTGGTGCAGGTCAAGAAGAGCGTGTGTGTGCTCTCACGCTGGCCCTTCTTCGAGGCGTTCCAGACGTTTCTCAACTTCTTGTACCGGTATTCCATCTCCGGTCCACACGTGCTGCCTTTGGAGAGGTGAGGAGCCCAGAGAGGCTGTGGAAATGAACAGGGTTGGGTAGATGTTTGCAGTTAGAGTGGAATGGGACACAAGTGCATAATGTGGGACTAGAGCACTGATAAACTGTAACAAAAATGCAATGTGTGTGAATATATGTATGTATATGTACAGTGTGTCACAAAAGTGAGTACACGCCTCACATTTTTGTACATTTTTTATTATATCTTTCCCATGTGAGAAGACTGAAGATATAACACTTTGATACAATGTAAAGTAGGTGTAAGCTGCACACTGCCTATTGTAAAAGTGTTATATCTTTAGACTTCTCCCATGGAAAGATATAATAAAAAAAGTACAAAAATGTTAGGGGTGTACTCACTTTTGTGACATACTGTATATATATACAAATATGTATGCATGTACATATATGTATGTACTGTACCAGTACACATATGGGTTTGGTGGCTATAAGGAAAGAAAAGCATGGTTGAAGTTCTTGAAATGTGTTATTCATTTGTCTGCATGTGTTGTGTTCTGCCCCAGGCACATCTTCAACTTTATGCGCAATGTGCCTTTGCCCTCCGCCCGACGACCCCGCGTCCTGGTGCAGGTGAGACCCATGTCACCACCCATGCCACACACTGGCACCACACTCACACCACGCCATTTGAAAAATTGTTTTTACTGGCGATACATTGACAGTACTTTTTTTTTTTTTTTAGCTGTCTCCTTACGACAACCTGCTACTGTGCCAGCCAGTATCATCCCCCCTCCCTGTCAGGTAAGTAAGGACCCCTTTTTGGCACACCGATAGCACTTACACCTGACTCACACACCTACCTCCTCTCTCTTCTTTTGGCTGGCACTGAGGTGGCCCAATAGGATGCACTACATGATGGCTGTCCTCACATCCGTTCACAGTCTTTTTTAGGTACTCTGTAGCCCTAGTCCACATTCTGCTCCTCATTCAGTGGCTCTGAACACAAGTGGGAATGCCCCTAGGACTGTTGTACTGACTAAGGGGTCCAGGGTCAATAATGGTTGAATTACAACACTGCATCCTTTTGTGTTTTTCTCTGTCATTGCCTCAGTGTCTTTCTCCCTCGTTGTCTTTTTGTCAGCACATGGTTTCACTGTTACTTACGACCTTCATCTCCCTCATATTAGGTTAAGACCTTTACCTGTGGCTACAGTGATTTCAGCCACATGTCAGTCAATTCATTGCTGCTCATTGCTTATGTGTGTTTTTGCCATTACCTGTGCTTAGTGATGGGCAACCTGATTTTAGACACTACTATCCAGTAAGTATGACATTTTTGTTTCAGCGTTTACTAAATCAGCTGATTGTAATCAGCACAGCACAACCAGTGAAGTCACTGGTATTTACCACACAGGTGGAACCAGTTGGTTTGTGATATGTAGTATTAGATTGTTGCTTGTAGGATCTGTCTGTGTTGCCCACATGGGAAAAAATATTTTCACTTACTCTCAGTTTCACACAGACACACTTCCTTGTTCCGTCCATGACCTCTTTCTCTCTCCATCACTAGTGGTGGGAGTTATGTGAAGCTTGTGCAGAACCTGGGCCCAGAGAACACCTGCACGCTGCTGCTGGCCGTGCTGACGGAGCACAAGGTGCTGCTGCACTCGCTGCGGCCCGAAATTCTAACCTCGGTCGGTGAGGCCCTGGTGTCTGTAAGTACCAGTCCTCTGTCCCATGTCAGTGAAACAAACACATACAGTAAGCCACAGCCACAGTTTCAGGCTGTCCTCGGCCAGTTTCATCGCCATCCTGAACTGTTTTGTCTAGGTTTGTCTAGCCTGTGCTTTGTCTTTCTCCTCCACCCCCTGTCCAGATGACGTTCCCTCTTCGCTGGCAGTGCCCCTACATACCCCTGTGCCCCTTGAGTTTGGCGGATGTGCTCCATGCCCCCATGCCCTTCATCGTGGGCATGCACTCCAGCTACTTTGACATCTACGATCCGCCTCCTGACGTCATGTGCGTGGACCTGGACACCAACTCCATACTCCAGTGAGTTTACCCCTCTCGCTCAGATGCAGAAACTGGCCCACAGCAGTTGAGAGTGTATCTACTGCTGGTTCACATTCTGCATGGACTGAACCTGGCATAATGACAAGTGGTTACACCTGTTTGGTGACAGTAATTACAGGGGACTCACATCACCAGATTCTGATACATTTCTGATATTTGTGCATTTTCCCTTCATGCAGTTTTTACTTTACTGTAATAGCTCAATATTCATAGTGGTTCGACTTAACGAGATGCCCCTTGATGCCTATGCTAGACCATGAAGATTAATACCCATTTTAAAGTGTTTTCAAGTGGGGATTAAGAAGTTAGATGGGAACCCAAAACTCAGCTCTCATTTGACAATTGTGTCATGTCAGCCCAGGTGACACGTTTTTCATATTACATCTGCAGACTGGAAGGTGAGAAGCCATCATGGCGATCGGTTCCGTGGAGATATGCCAACACCTTGGTGAACTGTCTCACCAATGTGTACACGACCCTAGAGAACAGTAAGTGCCACTTTGCAATATGTGATTCCCTTTCACCTTTCCTGGTCATCTGGCTGTGTTATGAACATTATTAGGATGTAGCTATGAGCAATCGGTTTCTCAAAAATATGGCAGTGAAATTACAGTGTAGCTATTATACCTGCCTATTAACAATGGGAAATTATTGTTCAGGTAAAAATGTGCTCTGGTTTAAAATGTATTGTAAGTATCCATGTGACAACAAAACACATTTTTTTTCCCAGTCTGTGCACCAGGGCAAGAGGAGGCCACACTGGAGTTCCTGCTGACAGACTACACGCAGATCTGCAGACGGCAGAAGCAGCTGGAGCTGGAGATCCAGGAGGCCTTCCTGCTCTTCATGAGCTGCCTGCTCAGGGGCTACCGCAGATACCTGGTGCCCTGGTACCAGGTCCCACCAGACCGCACCACGGATTTCAGCTACCTCTTTAACCTACAGGGTGAGAGATCCAGTGTGAGTGTGTACATGGTTGTGTTTGTGTGCATGGTTGTATGTGTGTTTATGTGTGTGCGTGTGTGTCTGCCTGTGTGTGTGTGTGTGTGTGTGCATTAAGGATTGTAATCATACGCATTGTAGGCTTGTAAACAACCTTAAATATGCCTGTGTGCCTAATAAGGGTAGGTCTAGAGTCTCACTATAAGCCAGAATGCTTTGAATTCCATGCAGGGTTCCTTAACTCCCAAGAACCCAGTCACCAGCCGTTTTTCAGTAAGCTGACAGGAAGCCAAATGTTTGCTCATTTCATTACTGACCGCCACGCCTGTCTGGATTTCTTCGAACTGTGTGTTCAGAAGGTCAGAACCACAACTCAGATTTCATGGGTTCATTTACTCACAATTGTCAAAATAGCATTTGTGCATGTGCATATTTCTTTGCATGTTGCAGCATTAGAAATGTGTTGAAATTAATGAATTTTCCAATTTTTTTGCCAATAATGTGTCAGCTCCCAGTTTGTTCCTCCTTACTTGCCGCCTTGTCACTGGGACTGTCTCTCTGTCTGTCCCCCTCTCTTTAACCCCATGTTGTCCCTGCACAGGTGGATGTTAAGAGGCCTGAGGAGGTGCGACTTTTGGACCTGGACGAGACCCACGACGGGGAGTACACGGTGTTCATCATGCCCCCAGAGGAGCCCCGGGAGGCGGACGGCTCTAGGTGCCCAGCCCAGTACAGGTAGCGTACTGCCAGAGAGAGGGCACTGAGTCAAGGTGCAAACAGCACATAGGCTGTTTGAGGGGTGAATAGGTGGATGAAATGAAAATGTAGCATATACAGTATGTCACAAAAGTGAGTACACCCCTCACATTTTTGTACATTTTTTTTATTATATCTTTCCATGTGAGAAGTCTGAAGATATAACACTTTGATACAATGTAAAGTAGGTGTAAGCTGTACACTGCCTACTTTACATTGTAAAAGTGTTATGTCTCTTATGTTACTTCTCACTTGGAAAGATATAATTTAAAAATGTACAAAAATGTTCTCACTTTTGTGACATACTGTATATATTTGAGTTGTGTACCAACATAGGGTCTAGGATATGAGAGGAAATATAACTTCAACCATGGCATTCTTCTATGGGACCCTTCCTATGGCACCCAGAAATGTCATGTTAAATAACTAACCACATTATGTTTGAAAGGCCATTGCTAACACAAACTGGCTGCCATCTTTACTCAGTTCACAATACCCACAAAACCTCTGTTTGTAACCTGTGTTTATGTCCTCTATCCTGCTTATGATTAAAATGAAGTAAATGAGTGATGCAACTCACCTCTCTCCCCAACTCTACAGCTATACGACATTCCCCATGCTGCAGCCAGAGCTGTTTGAGCAGCAGCAGGAGCAGCTTTAAGCCTTAAGCCCAGCCAAACCAAACAGGTAAGGGCAGCAGTACTCAGTTCTTCCTCCCTCTGGTTTAGTCTTACTCTTTAAAAGCCCCATCAGTATGTTATTATTAGTGAGCTTGTAGTTCTGTTTGACTTTTCCGTTGTTGATGTTTCCTGCCTCTGTGCTGCAGCAGATCAAGCTGGCTAAGAAGCTGCTGCAGAGGTTCTGTATACCTTGGACCCCGCTAAGCAAACGCCACCTTGGGTACATACAGCCTTATTGGACACACTCAAGCATGGTACTCAGTAAAAACAACCAATTTGAGTTTGTGTGGGTTTGTTTGAAGGATGGTTTTTTATTTCAACATAAAACTGAACATTTGATTATCGCTTAAATACAGCATGGATTAATTGTTCCTACCAATATGGAGGAGGAGCAAGATGGTTATTCCAAAGATGTTCAGGTCAAAACCAAAGGATAACTATGATAGTGCTTGCTGCAAAAAAAAGTATGCCTACAGGGTTCCTGCACATTTTCCATGTAAAATATCAGACTTTATTTATACTCAAATTTGAAGACTTTGGAGAGTTCACTGTACAAAATAGTTCCTTGTTTTTTTAACTCTTACAGAGCCATGGACACAAAACGCATCCAAAATCACACCCTTTTTAGTCTGTTGCTTCTGAATTGTACAGCATAACATACACAAAAATACACACATATACATAGAAAAAGCACAACCTTGGGTTTTCAATGGTATATAGTATGCCCTTGAGTGACAAAAAATGAAGGTAATTAAAAAATATTTAATTAATATCAAATGCCATCTGACTGTTACAGATGACACATATTTATATGCACTCAATACATATTATTTCAATTCATTTCAATTTTTTTTGCAATTATTTCAAATTATTTCATACCTTCCACGTTCTCAATTAAATCTTCAGTAGAATGACGGTTCTGCCTTAGTCTAAAAAAAAGGTTTTTGGTAGGCCATACTTCAAGGTCTTTGGATATGAATTACTAGCCAGGCAGGAGTGTATTACAATCTGTCTTCCTCCAGTAGAAGGAGGTAAGGAGTTTCCCTTCCTCTATTTTAATTCACATAAAAATGTATGCATTTAGAGTCAAATTCCACTGAAAATTGTAGATCTGGACTCATTGTATTGGGGTAAGTTATAAATTCAGATAATTTGGCTTATAGTCCTTTAAAAAGGCACAGGACATCATCAAGATACCTATACTATCTGATGACTCCAGTAAAAATGATTGGATTAGATTAAACTTGATTGCCATTAGACAGGGTAACAAATGTAGTTTAGCATCTAATCAGAAGTGCAAGGAGCAGCAAATGCAATATATACAATATAGAACAATATACAGTATATTACAGTGTAGTCTGTAGTGAATTATATATATATACACAAATAAATAGGGCAGCATTTGTTATTATATTAGTATATTTTAGTAAATGCTTTAGTGAATTCTATAGTAATTACTGTACAGTCAACTCTATAGTAATTACGCACTGTTGTCACTCACTTTATGGCCTATTGCATGATGGCAATTATACAAAAAAGTATAACCACAAAAAGTAAGCCAAAAGTGTATAGGCCAGATACTCGATTGTGTGTACTCATTTCAATAAGTAGATAAAACATTACAGAGCTATGGGTCCAATTATCATTCCCTAACCAATAACAGTCTCAGCCGGGCACAAAGTCGGACTGCCTGTCTTTCCCTGACCCAGTAGTTTTATAGTTCCACACATTTCAAATGTTGGACTGCTATTTTCCCAGATCCTTCTCTTTGCCATCTGGTAAGATGGGCAACATCAAGGTATCCTCCACATCTGTGATAATTTGTTATCTGCAAAACACATCACTTCATTTTAATTCTAACATTTTAGTACAATTTGTTCTGCCGTTAGTAACACTACCAATACTATGTCTTTCTACTGTTAGTGCAGCATGCTCCTGATCCGGTTAATAACCGCAGTTTGTTATTGTTCAAGCATTTGCACATTTGTCATGCAATGATAAAATAATATGACAG
Source organism: Setipinna tenuifilis (assembly GCA_030347295.1). Classification (NCBI taxonomy): domain Eukaryota; kingdom Metazoa; phylum Chordata; class Actinopteri; order Clupeiformes; family Engraulidae; genus Setipinna; species Setipinna tenuifilis. The sequence continues at coordinate 28,308,420 of CM059267.1, read as the reverse complement.
CTTACGTCAAAATATCGTTTAGCCACGTTGATTGGCAAGATATTTTGTATTGCTTTGCTGCCCTCTAGCGGTAATGGGCACTGTTGGATAGAGCGACTACAGATGAGAAGCATTTTGCATTAGAACTTGATTTGCCACACACGTCTAAAAGGACTTTGGATTTACTAACATAAAAACGTTTATTATTAATCTGTTCATTTTTTTTCAACACTTTGAGCTGCATCTTGTATGTATGAACTGTGCTATACAAGTAAAGGTTATTATTATTATTTTTATTACTATTAGCCTATTATTATTATTATTATTATTATTATTATTATATTAAGATCGGCAGCAGAGTACTCTAAGACCCTAATCACTGACTTGTCTCAGCTGGCAAAACGACCATGTGTCAGTCAGGACCAGAGGCGTCACTAGACTGAATAGAGTACTGGGTAGCTATGATTAACTCGGATCATTTGAGGGATTCGGATCATTTCGGATCCCTTAGTGATATGAGCCGGGTTGTGCGAGTCACTTGAGTCACTTGAGTCACTTGACACAAAATGGCGCGATTAAATGTTTACAAAAACCATGGTATGTTGACTTGAGCCATAAAAAAGCATACACATTTTACACATTGCGCTGCAGCATATAAAATGTAGAGTTCCAGCGCGTAATGACGTCCATCTTTGGTCGCAACTGTGGCTGGCCCATACTCTGCTGCATTTGACGCAGCTTTTCTGTTGCCACAGTGCTTCTGCGGATGTATTCAGCCATGGCTTTCACCTTTTTTACTATTGGCTGTATGCCAGAGTCATCATCAAGAGCATGTCTCACAACCAGGTTTAAAGAATGAGCAAAACAGCTCACATGGTTCCAGTGCAGGACATCTTTTACTGCTTTCTTGATATTATGTGCATTGTCAGTGACACATGCTACAACTTTATCTTCTATTTTCCACTCCTCTGCCACTTGATTTAATTTAAAGGCAAGCTGCTCAGCTGTGTGTCTCTCTGTTAAAATGAAACAATCCAGCAGGCTGCTCCTCAGTGCAAAATCTTCTATGTAGTGGCATGTCACCGCCATGTAGCTGGTAGTGGTTCTGGATGTCCAGCAATCTGTTGTCAGGCACACTGCAACAGCATTCTGGACACTTTCTTTGAGTTCTGCCCTAATCTTTTCATATAGGTTTGGCAGCATCCTTTTAGAAAGTGTGTATCTGCTTGGAAGAATATATGAAGGGTCCAGTGCAGCTGTATATCCTCTGAAGCCCTCATCCTCCACAATAGAAAATGGTTGGAAGTCCTTGGCTATCATATTAATAAGGGCCTCATCCACTTTGCTTTGTTGCTGAGGTTGCATAGGTCTTCTTACAAAGGCCCCCATTGTCGTCTGCCTTGGGCGCCGTCTCACAACTTGTGGTGCTGTGGTCATTACAGTATCTGGGTCCCCAGACGATGTTGTTGCAACAGACTCAGATGCTGTGGCTTCTGTTGCTGCTGCTGCCCCTTCTTCCTGTCCTCGGGTATCCTCAAGCAGTGCTGTAGGGTGTGAGGTTTTTAAATGCCTTAGCATATTTGATGTACTTCCTCCATGGTAAGAGATCAATTTTTTACATAGCTTGCATTTTGCCTGCTTAGTGTTTTCTGAATCAAAGTGATTCCAAACACTACTCTTCTTTCTGGTGCTCATTTTTAGCTATCTAAAATCCTGACCACTCAATCTTCTTGTCAAGTCTTTCTGAGGTGCTTTGCATAAGAATCTGGGAGCTACAGTGTGGGGGATGTAGCCTCCCTGGTCAGATAGGTGTCTTATTGGGTGAAAAGGTCAAAGGGGCCGGTCAACAGTTAAATACCATGGCAACTCAAGTCCTGTGTGAATGGTTGTTTTACATTTTAAGTTGGGCAAAGGTCACAGAGACACAGCATGTGTCTTGTTGGTGTTTTGCTGACAATAGAATATCCAGCCTGTAGCTGCCCTGGCTACTAGTTCTACAAAAGGGCTCTTATTACTGTTGTTATTATTATTATTATTATTATTATTATTAATGATATTACAGTCATCACAACATGCAGAAACCCCCACCTCAAGGAAAAAAAGAAATCTAGAAATAAAACATTATTTTATTACATTAAATTCACATTAAATTCATCATATTGTATTAGCCTACATTATACAGTGGTCCCTTGCTATAACGGGACAGCGCATTGTGCTATGTCCCCTAATTGGCTACTGTATAACATTGTCAATCAATATCCTCCGTGCCCTGTCTCCTGTACAGAATGCGTTCAGCATGTAAAGTTTACATAAACCTTCGTTCGCTAGCTGTGTGACTCTGAAGCTGTATTTGTGGGCGATGGGAGTTACAGCCTCAAATCATCTATAATAATTGTGAAAAAATAAATAAATAAAGCTGACTACTTCGCAGATTTCGCCTATTGCGGGTTATTATTTTTAGAACGGAACTCCCGCGATTAACGCGTAACCACTGTATTACAGGATTTAACGTTTGTGAGGAATTCGACATTATAACAGGCCCAAATGCAGAATACAGTCTGCAATTCAAAATGCAGAACGCATTACTTGATCATGAAATGTGTATTGTTTTCCTTCACGCTGGAATACGTTTTCATTGTTTGTCAATAAATTAATAGCTTAAGCAAAAGACAGGTCGTCAGTCGTATTATGTTTGCAAAAAAAAAAACACCGATGTTCTAGCCTACATAGTGACGCTCCCAGAGTAACCACCAGTAACCACTACGAAATAATATTTTATTTTATTTTTATTATTATTTTATTCTCTTATGGTGAAAATGGATATGGGGTGGATCACAGTATTCATTGACACAACATAGGCAACAAGCTTATACGACAGTCATAGAAGTCAACAACATGGCGAACTCGTGCCTGTGTGCGAGACCGCCATTGGGGTATGCAATGCTACGATTTCTGCAGGACCGCGAGCAAGCAGGGATTCATACTCAAGCAGCGAGCCGCGAGTGAAGCCATGATCCACCCGAGAGCAGCGAGCCGCGAGTGAAGCCATGATCCACCCCAGAGCAGCGAGCCGCGAGTGAAGCCATGATCCACCCGAGAGCAGCGAGCCGCGAGTGAAGCCATGATCCACCCGAGAGCAGCGAGCCGCGAGTGAAGCCATGATCCACCCCAGAGCAGCGAGCCGCGAGTGAAGCCATGATCCACCCGAGAGCAGCGAGCCGCGAGTGAAGCCATGATCCACCCGAGAGCAGCGAGCCGCGAGTGAAGCCATGATCCACCCCAGAGCAGCGAGCCGCGAGTGAAGCCATGATCCACCCGAGAGCAGCGAGCCGCGAGTGAAGCGAAACTCAGGATCCACCACGAGTGACGGTCGGGTTGGATCCTTGTGACGGATCTCGGTTAAGTTACGTCTGTTGGATCCTTGCAGTTGAGTCAGAGTTAAGTTTCGTTTTTGCCGCCTGAGCGAGTGAGTGGCTGAGTGCCTATGCTTGCGCTACTGCTTGGATCCACTAGTTGTGCTCAAGTCGCATATGTGTCATTTCTCTGCCAACTGAGATGGAATATGTTTAAGTGGTGCCGTTTATTGATTATATATCAATCAAATATGGTAGGACTCAACTGAGCCGGTTAAATAGACGTCTAGATCCGTGGTTCGTGAGTGATTTTAAAGGGCCGGTTACTTGACCCGGATTACGGATCTTCTTACATCTCTAGTACTGGGGCACAGCAGGGGCACAGATCAATTAATGCGAAGCGCGCGAGTAAAAAATTTTTAAACACTTTTTCATCATAAAAAAACATAATAAATAGTACCCAAAGTGTAGAATCCGATGGTGTTCATTTCTGAATCTGCGTCATAAATAAGCACCTTAACGGAACTGGCCTAGGCCTACTTGTGCACTTTATATCTTCAGAGATGTCCTTCTTTACTCCTCTTCCCCAGGATTACAGAAATCAGGGCCGTAAATGTAACTAATATTATACGGCCGTACACCCAGTACACACAATACAAATAACACCGAGTAAAATTGTAGATACAAAAGATAAAAATAAGCTCGCTAAATTGACAGAGCTATATATGGCAACGTATGGCTTGGCTCATTACAATCAATATGACCTGGCTAACTAGCTTAGAGGAGTCACAATTACTCTCTAAAACGCGAATGTTGAAACGGAACCATTAAGAAGATTGCATTCTGTCGTCGGTGATGCTGCCATTTGTAATATTTATAAATGAGCTGCTGAACAGTTACAGAAGTTTAAGCCTAATACGCTCATCAGCTAACTGGCGAACATTGAAAAGGCAGACGTGACCAAAATGGACCTTCACGTGCGTCCCCTCACTTTTTAATAAAGTGTTTTTTGTGACAGGCGATGCGTGGGCGATATACAGCAATACCCAGAGGATAAAAATATAACCACTTACTGTTTATTGTAACGCCAGAGTGAATAGTGGCTGTATGGGGGGTTCACAAACACAGCCAGTGTGACATGCCATCTGACATGCCTACCTGTTTACTGAACACTTGAGTGCGCGAGCACGAGCAAGAGCAAGCTGGTACCAGTTCAGTTACAGTCGCGGGAATAAATGACCAAAGACATGGGACACTGTGTGGACTGATTGAATACAGAATTACGGTATTACTGCAAATATGCATTATCTAGATAAGTATTTTTTATGTTAAAAAAATATGTAAAAAATTAATTAATTCATATTTCCATACCGGGGCACCCGCACATCAATAGAGGGGCACGTGCCCCGGTAAAATACCTCTAGGAACGCCCCTGAGTCTAAACCACTGGCAACAAAAGTGAGTATACCCCTAAGTGAAAATGTCCAAATTGTGCAAAAAGTGTCAATATTTTGTGTGGCCACCATTATTTTCCAGCACTGCCTTAACTCTCTTGGGCATGGAGTTCACTAGAGCGTCACAAGTTGTCACTGAAATCCTCTTCCACTCCTGCATGACGACATCACGAAGCTGACCTTGAGCTTGAGACCTTGAGCTCCTCCACCTTCCATTTGAGGATGCCCCACAGATGCTGAATTGGGTTTAGGTCTGGGGACATGTTAGGCCAGTCCATCACCTTCATCCTCACCCAGGGCGTGGTCATCTTGGAGGTGTGCTTGGGGTCGTTACCATGTTGAAATACCGCCCTGCGGCCCAGTTTCAAAGGGGGGGTATCATGCTCTGCTTCAGTATGTCACAGTACATATGGCTGTGGCTGTGTCTGAAATGGAAAAAAATGCTGCCTTCGAAGAGAGCAACAAGACATCAAGGCTGTCCGAATCGAATAAATGCATAAAATCCTGCTTTTAAAGGAAGCATAGATGCTTTCTTCATGCTGTCTTCAACATTCCACATTCTATCAGAGTATCAGGAGTCAGCTGTTGGTGTTATGGCAACAGAGTTCTGTGGTGCTGTCCAGAATGCAGGTTTTAATTGGCACCCTGATGCCTGCTTAAGGTGTGTGACTTGTTAGACAGTGAAGGCAGGCAGCAAGGCAGCAAGTCACTAGTTTCCTGTTTCAGACACAGTCTCTGTCCCTCATATGGTGAGTGACATTCAATAGGAACTAAAACACACCTATCAGAAGTCTGCTCATTGCATACTCAACGTTATATATTCTTTAATGTCGTTGCAAACAATACGTTCATAGAAAACAAGGTGGAGGTTTTACTATGTACACTTGTGTCAGACACAAGCCTTCTAAAAATGGACACATGTTATGTGGTTTTGTCTTTTGATTAAGACATGGTACTATGTCCAACCCCCCCCCCCCTCCTTTTCTTTCTCTCCCTCCAGTGTTGGCTCAGGTGGAGCCCCTGATCCAGTATGTGGAGGATGCGAAGGGGGCTGTTGTGGGTGGTGAAGTTGCTCGCCCCAACTCCTGGCCCTGGCAGGTAACCCCACTTTCAGCCATCTGAACCCCATTCCTCTCTGTCTCTGTGCATGTATGTGTGTGTGTGTGTGTGTGTGTGTGTGTGTGTAAGAGAGAAAGAGAGAGAGAGAGAGAGCAAGGTTATGCTATGATATGTTATGTTATGTAATGTTTGTGCTCTGGCTAACTGCTCCCCTGCATGTAGCCCTAAGACCTGGGAAGTTGTCCTTGGAGAGCACGACCTCCGCAAGAGTGAGGGCCATGAGCAGACCATCGCTGTCCGCCAAGCGTACGCCCACCCCTACTGGAACCCTGCCAACGCCGGCGGCGGGTCAGTATGCCTTGCTAAATCACTACCCCCACACTAAAGCATAACGGGGCCTGTACTGGTTCTTCAGAGCGATGCCATAGAAGAACCTATTTCAGTGCTTCAAGGAACTGTCAAGGAATCAGTTCTTTAAAGAAACATTTGACTGATATGGCATAGCATGGCCTAATATGATCTAAGGCTCTGAAGAACCTTTTCCTTTTCTCATCTCTTTTACTAAAACATATGTAAATCTTATATCCATGTTTGCTTCCTTATGGCTCTGAACACACTTAAAAGCATTAATTAATTAGGTTGTGTGTGTGTGTGTGTGTGTGTGTGTTGCTAACCCTTCTCTCTCAGGTATGACATTGCTCTGTTGCGTCTCTCTACTTCGGCAACCTTGAATCGCTATGTGCAGCTGGCCAGGCTGCCTCTTGCTGGACAAGTTCTGAACCACAACCACCCCTGCTACATCACCGGATGGGGTCGCACCAGCATTGAGTAGTGGTAGCCTCTTAATGAGTAAGGCAGTCACTTATGGGCACTTCTGGGCGAAATAAGTCACTCGCATATTGCGTAAGTATATAAAATAAACAATAAATAAATATACAAACAACTAATGAAATACCTCTCTGCCTCTTTCAAACTCTTTCAAACTGGAAAGTGCTGTTGACCCAAATCAAGCAAAGTAAAGTAGGCATTGTAGTCCTCCGCTGTCTGTCTGTGTCACAGCTAATGGGAGGGGCTCCGAGGTGCTGAAGCAGGCCTTCCTACCGGTGGTGGGCTATGAGACCTGCTCCAGCGACGCCTGGTGGGGTCCAGAGGACCATGGTGTGTGCTGGAGGTGGCAGCGACTCTGGATGCAGGGTAAGAACCCTATGAATTACATCCAATCAGTTCAATACCACTGCTGGTTTATACTCTCTCTCTCTCTCTCTCTCTCCCTCACACACTGTCTCTCTCTCTCCCTCACACACTGTCTCTCTCTCTCCCTCTCTCTCTCCCTGTCATACGCACTTTGTGTACTCTTAGCACATGACAAATTACCCATTTCTATGGGATCAGGCCACATAACAGACCTGTCTGTAATGATTTGTTTTTATATTGTGATTGTGGTTGTCTGTTTTCTTTTTTTACTTGTCTATTCTGTGTTAACCTAATTGTTCTTTGTACTTTGTGGGGATGGACCTTGAGTCTGGAATAAAGCATCAATCAATCAATCAATCAATAATATGTTATGTGTGAATGTGTGTGTTTGTAACTGCAGGGGGACTCTGGTGGCCCCCTGAACTGCCAAGTGAGAGGCAGGTACGTGGTGCATGGGGTCGCCAGCTTTGTGTCCCCAGAGGCCTGCAACGCCCCCCGCAGACCCACTGTCTTCACCCGCGTGTCCGCCTACCTGGACTGGATTAACTGGGTGAGAGACCACACACACACACACACACACACACACACACACACACACACACACACACACACACACACACACACACACACAGCCCACTGTCTTCACCCGCGTGTCCGCCTACCTGGACTGGATAAACTGGGTGAGAGACCACACACACACACACACACACACACACACACACACACACACACACACACACACACACACACAAGCCCACCGTCTTCACCCGTGTGTCCGCCTACCTCAGCTGGATGAACTGGGTGAGAAAGCAAAAACTCAGGGAAACACACAAATACACTCTCTCCCTCTCTTACTGTCTTTCTTTCTCTTTCTCTCTCTCTCTCTCTCTCTCTCTCTCTAACACAAACACACACTCTCTCTCTCACTCTCTCTCTCTCTCTCTCTTTCTCTCTCACATACACACACACTCTCTTTCTCTCTCCCTCTCTCTCTCTCTTACACACACACTCTTTCTCTGTCTCTCACACACACACACTCTTTCTCTCTCTTTCACACACACACACACACACACACACACACACACACACACACACTCAAGCAGAATACAAGCACATGTAGGTCTGTGGTGGTATGAGCTTGTACTGGTTGAAAAGCACCTAATGCCCGCCATTCTGTTTATACCTCTCCTGTGCCCTCCCATACTGCCTCTGTGTGTGTGTGTGTGTGTGTGTGTGTGTGTGTGTGTGTGGCCAACCTGCCTGTTCTCGGCTGTTCCGTTATGGCTTGCTGTTGTTTTAACTGTTGTTCATGCAATTATTTATTTGGCTGATCAAAGACAAACATTGTGTTTTTGATACACTGTAGCTATAGTATATGTGGATTTTGTTTACCCGATTGTCACATTTCATTTGCTCTTTTCTTCAGGTGATGAGGTATTGAACTATGAATACAGGATATTTCAGCATCAACTTGATTCTTCTTCCCAAGTTGAATGTCCATTTTCAAAGGAAATGGAAATAAATAAACGGCATGCAAACATATATTATCTGAGGTTGTGTGTTTTGTCAGTATTTAGAAGACAGTTTGAGCATTGGCATCTGGGGTGTTCTGTTATTTAGGTGTATAATTGCATTAACTGTTTGTAGTGTTCTGACAAAATAAGCACAGCTTTTAATGGCGCTTAAACAATTGCAAAAAAACTGTAATGTGCATAGGAATGTTTGAACCACATACTCAGAATATCTTTTGTAAAGAAACTAAGACTTAAAACTTTCCGCCCGTGTGTGTGTGTGTGTGTGTGTGTGTGTGTGTGTGTGTGTGTGTGTGTGTGTGTGTGTGTGTGTGTGTGTGTGTGTGTGTGTGTGTGTGTGTGTGTGTGTGTGTGTGCGCGGTGGTTGGGGTTACCTGAAGATTGAATCATCTTCAGCACATCCGCTGCTGTGGAGTGGTTCTGGGTAAATGGCTGAGGTCTTATCTGAAATATACTTTCACAACCTCCGAATTTCAAAATAGCATGGCAGCAAGCAACTTACAGTTGTTTCTAAATGCTTAAACACTAACAGTGACTCTTAAACAAATTTATAAATTTGTTAAAAGTTATGTATAAGCACTCAACTGCAAAAGTAAGAGTAAATGGAACACTCTCTGACCAATTCATAATTGAAAGAGGTACAAAACAAGGGGGATCCATTATCACCACAGTTATTTGCTTTATGTATAGAACCACTCGCAGAACAAATAAGGAAAAATAGGCAGATAAAAGGAGTCTTCATTGAGGAGATGGAGCATAAAATAGCATTGTATGCTGATGATGTGATTTTATACCTAACAGATGCATGTAACTCCTTGCCAACATTAATGGAGGAAATAAGTAAATATAGTATGCTATCAGGATACAAACTAAATCTAAGTAAATCGGAAGCAATGGAAGTTGGCAGTCAGCTAAGTAATGTATTCAAAAAACAATGACTTTAAATGGGACTTGACTAACGTAAAGTACTTGGGAGTGAATATACCTAAGAATTTTGAAAATGTATACGACTGCAACTTTGGGAAATTGGAAAACGTGATAAAAAAAGATTTAAGTAGGTGGAAACTGATGCCCTTTACACTGTTAGAAAAGATTAGTATAATTAAGATGAATATCCTGCCACGTTTTCTTTTCTTATTCCAGAATCTCCCACTCTTCGTACCAAATACATCATTCAAACAATGGGACAATCTACTGAGAAAATGTCTATGGGATGAAAAGAAACCAAGAGTAAAAATCAAAACCTTACAACAAAAAAAGAAATGGGGTGGTTAGCACTGCCAAACCTAAATAACTATTATAATGCTGCACAGATAAAACCCATTCTAATCATGAACAATAAAAATTGGCACCCAAAATGGAAATATAAGAAGCCGATTTGGTAGAACAGTGCAATGTATGGTTTCCAAAGACCAAAACTAAACTATACAAATATACAGCAATACATACAATAAAAATGTGGGGGAGAATATGCAGAACGATGAATACTAAAAACAAAGAGTGGATATGTTTGAGAGAAAGCGATACTGTAAGCACATTTTTTGCACCTATTGGCTGTTTTTGCAAAACTCTACACACAAATAACAAAACCTTTCACCAAATTAGCAAAACATTGTAGATACCTTGCAAAAGCTAACACATCTTGCTTAACTCTGCAAACCTTTGCAAAAATGGTGTTTTTGTACCAAACAGTTAACACAAACCATCATATTAATTAGCACACAATGCGGCAACTACACACTAATGGTATCAATGAAAAACACATCTGGCTTTTGGTTTCTCTGTGCACAAGATATTTTCAGTTTGAAGTCATGCACAGGTATCCTACTCAACACACAGGGATCAAAGTATGGATGTTCATTTACACACATCAATACAAACATTTTTTCCAAGTGAAAACACAAGAAAACATACAGTAATTTCACTGGGAAAAAAAAAACAAGAAGTCTACATCTTGTTGTCTCTCTGCGTCCAGCCACAAAATCTTGTCAACATCAGCTGTAATCTTTTCTAGTCAAAGGTACTGACAAAAAATATCTCTGGAGTGCAGTATCAAGGCCTGTTGTGTCAATTTTCAAAATGACTCAGTAGCTTCTTTGACAAGCTTTCCAAATGGTTAAACTTGTACCTTTTTAGATGAGTTGAAGGGATGGATGGCAAGGCAGAGAGGCAAGGCAGCAGGGAGGGTTAGGCAGGTAAGCAGGCAGGGTTAGGCAGGTAAGCAGGCAGGGTAGGCAGGTAGTGAAGGAAAGAAAAATGCTCCAAAAAAAGGTCAGTAGTTCAAGAAAAATGGTTAAAAGGGTACAAAGTATGTCCTGGACGAAATCAAAGTAAACCATATGTTTTCCAAAATAAGTTTCTTAAATCTTTAAGCTTGTAAAGAACTGTGTGCTCTCAAGTTTTCAAACAAACAATTTCCTTTGTTCTCTCTACTGAATCAAAGGTGAGTGGCGGCCATCTTAACTCTAAGGCTCTATCCAACTCCTTCAAACTAAAAGACCTTTCAAAATAAAGGTAGATAACTAAGGAGTATGGGTGCTCTAATAGCACAACCTTATAGTTTACATAAACCAAAGAAAATGGCTCTTATACGGCCCGCCCCTTATAGCTACCGCGGGAAGCAAGCTATAACAAATAAAAATCTACATTTTCTAAAGAGCCATATGCTATCGAGCTCCACTGTATGTAAGAATCAGTGCATGTATCTGTGTGAGTGTGTGCACGTGCGCAAGTCCATGCTGGCTTATTCAGCTTTAGGTTGCTGGCTTTCTACCAGCAAGCAAATCTTACCGACGGGTCTTTCAAGCTGGCTTGTTTTAGTTTGAAGTCGTACGCTGCGAACCAAGCCTTTAGAATCAGGGAGCGCCTCTGTAACTCTGGCCAATATCCATGATCCTCGTGGCGCCGTGGCATCTGCTACAAGTACAATGTCTCCTTGTTGGAAGTTGCGTTTGGCACGAGTCCACTTTTGCCGTGTCTGCAAAAAGGGCAGGTATTCTCGGGTCCAACGCTTCCAGAATAGGTCAGCAATATATTGCACTTGCTTCCAGCGGCGCCTCGCATACAAATCCTCCTTTGCAAACAACCCTGGAGGTAGAGCAGGCTGAACTTTAAGCTGCAAGAGGTGATTAGGTGTTAATGGTTCTAAGTCGTTTGGATCGTCAGACATGGTTGTGAGTGGACGGCTATTAAGAATGGCCTCAATCTCACACATCACCGCCTGAAGGCCTTCATCATCCTGATACTGTTGGCTGCTCACAGACAGCAGAATCCTTTCAACCATGCGAATGAGTCTCTCCCATATCCCGCCATGATGCGCACCATGGGGAGAATTGAAGGTCCATTTCACTGCCTTTTGGAGCAGACTTTGTTCTATCTGTTGCAGGTTCCAGGATTTCAAAGCTTCCTTCAGTTCCTTTTCAGTTGAGACCAGATTTGTTCCGTTATCAGAACGCAACTCTGTCACTTGCCCTCTCCTAGCGATGAAGCGTCTGAATGCATGTATACAGGAGTCAGTGTCAAGTGACTGCGCAATTTCCAGATGTATAGCGCGGCTGGTGAGACATGTAAAAATCACTCCATAGCGCTTCACAATGCTACGGCCTCGCTTTATTTCCAGCGGTCCAAAATAATCAACCCCTATATTGGTAAAGGGTGGCAGATCAGGAATGAGTCTATCAACAGGGAGATCCACCATCTTTTGTTCACCAGTAGTCAAATTGACTCTTCTGCATGTAGTGCACTCATGGATTACCTTTCTGACAAGAGCATTGGCACAGGGAATCCAGTATCTTTGCCTGAGCTCGGATAGAACAAAGTTCCTTCCACTGTGTCCAACTTCTTGGTGGATGTGATGAAGCAACAGTTTGGAAACATAATGGTCTTTCGGCAGAATTGCTGGATGTTTTCGTTCAGTAGGCATGGCCATTTTTCCTATACGGCCACCAACCCTCAAGGTGCCAGAGTCAATGAAGGGATCTAGCCTGTAGATGGAGCTGTTTCTGCTTACACATTGCATGCCTTTCTGTAGGCAGGCCATCTCTTGTGGAAATCCCTCTCTTTGGCAGTACTGCGCAATAGCCATCTCTGCATCATCCATATCACTGACTGACAGGATGCAAGGACCCATTTTTTCTTGCTTACTTTTCCTTGTAACCATTGCATGCCTGCTTTGATCCATGCCTGTCCGGCGTTTCTTGGCCAGTTCCATAAGAATGGACTTCAACCTGAGGAACCATGCAACCGCTCTCTTCAACTTCATCCATTTTGAGAAGTAATTCATCAGGTATGTAGTGGCATTACAGCTGTCCTTTACAGCTACATTTCACTGTGACAACTTTTCTCAATTCAGGATCATCCGGAGAGAGGACAAGTTCAGGTGGAGTGTCTGGCCAGCAATCTGATGATTGCTTCAAGAAATCCGGGCCACTGATCCAGATCTGCTTCTTCAGAAAGGCATCAATGTGTAACCCCCGAGAGGCACAATCAGCAGGGTTGAGTTTGGTGCCTATGTACTTCTACTGACACATCTCTGATGTACTCCTGATGACATTGAGGCGGTTGGCCACAAAGGTTTGAAATCTTCTGCTTTCATTCCGTATGTACCTTAGAACAGTCATACTATCTGTCCAGAACAGAGACCTTTCCAATTCCATGTGCATCTCCTCAGATAGCATTCTGTCCATACGCACAGCTAGAACAGCGGCGGTAAGCTCCATCCTTGGTGTGGTCATCAGTTTCAATGGGGCAACACGGGCCTTTCCCATAAGAAAGGCGACATGAACCTTGTTGCTACTACTTGTCAACCTGAGGTAAGTGACTGTGCCATACCCAATGTCACTCGCATCACAGAAATGATGCATCTGGGCTGTTTTGATGTTTCCGAAGTTGTCGGGGATGAAACAGCGACTGACCTTGAACTCCCTCACCTTTGGAAGGTCTTGCCACCATCGTTTCCAGGACTGGACATACAGCTCAGGCAACTCCTCATCCCATCCAATGTTCTGCTTGCATAACTCCTGTAGAATGCATTTTGGCAGAAACACGACGGGTGCAAGGAATCCAAGCGGGTCATATACGGAGCTGACCATGGAGAGAATCCCTCGTCTGCTGGTTGGGCGCTCTTTGATGATGACCTGGAATGTGAAGGCATCCTCCTTGACACACCATTGCACGCCTAATGCTCTTTCAATGGGCAGATCTTCAATATCAAGGTCAAGATCCTTCACATCCTTTGCCCTGTCAGCCTCTGGAATGGAGGCTAAGACAGCTTTGTTGTTACTGATCCATTTGGTTAATTTAAAGCCTCCAGTTGCACAAAGTAACTTCAATTCCTCGCAGAGCTTAACGGCACAATTTTCCGCGTTGACAGCCTTCAACAAATCATCTACATAAAAGTTGTTCTTAACTGTGCTTGTTGCTTCAGCTGAGAAGCACCCTATGTTATCCTCAGCTGTCTTCCTCAGTGCATAGCTTGCTGAGCTGGCTGAGGACGTTGCGCCAAAAAGATGCACAATCATCCTGTATTCCTTTAAAGGCTGGGTGATGTCTCCATCGGGCCACCAGAGGAAACGCAGGAAGTTGATGTGACGAGGTGAGACCTTTACCTGGTGGTACATTTTCTCCACATCTGCCATAAGGGCAATTTTGCCTTGACGACAGCGGACTAAAACTCCAATCAAAGTGTTCGTGAGGTTCGGGCCTTGAAGCTCAACGTTCAGTGAGGTACCCTGGTAAGCCGCAGAGCAGTCAAATACTACACGCAAGCTTCCCTTCTTTGGGTGAAACACACCATGATGGGGTATGTACCACACCTTACCATCCTCTTGAGTCAGCTGGTCCTGGGGTACAAGTTCAGCATGCCCACTGTCTAGGATGGTTTCCATGAAGGCCCTGTAGTCCTTGTGAAAGTCACTGTTCCTCTGAAACTTCTTTTTTAATGACATTGGCCGGGTTTCCCAGATGCAGTTAAGAAGTTCTTAGCGCTAAGAACGTTCTTAAACCCTTCTTAGGCCCTCCCGTAAGAAGCAACCGCGTTTCCCAAATTGCTTCTTAGCCTAAGAAGACCTGCCGTTAAGAAGGATCTCTAAGAAGAGTCTGGAGCCTTCTTACACCCTTCTTAGCGAGAGAACAGTGGAAACAACGCCACCTTAGGCCGATAATGCAACATGACACTAAGCAAGGAGATAGTCATGCAATGTGTCGGATAGTCCAATTGTGTTTTCCCCCTTTTTTCCTGTAGGCTATTTCGCGCACCCCTTCTACCAATGAAATGTTAAATATTTGTGGGGAAATGTGTCATCTATATGGTATCATGTGTTTGAAATGTTGTACCGCAGTCCCCTCCGTAATATGTCCGCTATAATTTTTTAAAATAAATATTTAATATTTATTTGAGGCATGTTCTATAGCATTTAGGTTACTCCTCCTTGACCACTTGTTGAACGCTAAAGCAACTCGAGCGGCAGTGCATATCTGAAATGAAGTTGAATAAGGTGTAATCTCAGGACACATTGCCTCTACAACCAGGGACAAGTGACACCACACAACTGGTACACGAAAGTAAACTCAGCAGTCAATGCTTTGTGACAGAAAGAAAATGTGCTTTATTCACACACACACACACACACACACACACGATCAAGCATCACCGCCCTCCACAGCGGCGTCACCTGCAATGGAAAGGCCCATGAGTTAAATGGAATGATATAGATTGCGGAGAAACATACTGTAGGCCTACTGCATATAACACTTACCCGAACCCTGAGGAAGGATGATGGGCACGGAGATAGAGGGGCGAGAGAACTGCGCCTCTGCTAATGCCACCTGGCGCCGCTGCAGCTCCATCTCCTCTCTCCTCAAGGCCATCTCCTCTCTCCTCAACGCCATCTCCTCCCGCCGAAGCACCATCCTCTCCCTCTTCAACCCCATCCTGTCTCTGTGCAGTGCCAACATCTCTTGCTGGCTGGCACTGCACACAGCAAGGTGGGCTTCGATGCCCCACAGCACCACCAGCTTCTCCGCCTCGGAGGCTATCAGCCTCCCGCTACAGGTGCAGTGGGTGAGCGTTGGCCGCCCCCCCCTCATGCGGACCCTGGCACGACCTGCAGGTGTATTTGGGTACGGACATGGCGGGGGTGAGATGTCGTCACTGCGCTCCAGGTCAGTGCGCTGCCGTGGCCCCGCTGCCAGATGGCTGCTCAGCATCCTCCTCCTCCTCCTCCTCGTCGCCGTCTTCCTCTTCCTCCTCCAACCGGGATGTCGCAGACGGTTCGGGTACTGGCAGCCCTAACACATCAACCCCCCCGCTATCCCCTCACAGGCCGTGTTCCCGATTATTGATAGGACCCGAAGCTCGTCGGGAGTGAGGTCAGGTTCAGTTGGAGGTCCACTGCCCGTGGCTTGGCCATCCCTCCTGGCAGCTGCCCCCTTTCGCTTGGTTTGGCTGGCAAATTCGTGCCATTTCTTCCTGACTCCCTGCCAGTCTCGTAGCCCACACGGACTGGAGGGAGCCATAGATTTGGCGATTCCCTGCCAGCATTGATTTTTAGCGGCCACGCTCTTTGCGCCCTTGGTGCCCCCAAAGATGGTAGCCCCATGTGTCGTAACTTCATCCAGAAGGATGGCCATTTCCCCCTCGGTGAAGGCAGGCGATCTTTTTGCTCTCACTTTTTTCGTAGCTGACATACTGACTGAATGCAACTACCCATCCACCCAACAGCTGTGCTTATATGCAAGTTATTGTCAAGTGACCACACATGCTGTCGGCCGAGTTTGAACACACGTAATTGAACAGATCTGGAAACTAATCAGGTGAGAGGTAATAAGTAGGGCTCCATGCCACACATGCTTTGTTTCGTGAGTGAGACATGGCTGCAAGACAGTTTATCATTGGAGAGAACCAAAGGCGTCGACGTGTGCGAAGCCGGTTAGTTTATGTCAATGCACACATCAGGCAACATTTTAGTCCCCTGGATGTGTTACCAGACCATGCAATTCAGGCAAGGTATAGGTTGCCCAGGGATGACATCCAGCGCCTGATCCAGCTGGTTGCACAGAATATTAGAAGGGCAACCCAGTGCAACTTTGCCCTCAGTCCGGAGGTGCAGCTCCTTGCTGCGTTGCGTTTTTACGCAGTGGGGAGCTTCCTGGAGGTGGTGGGGGATGGCACTGGCCTCAGCATCCTGATATGTTGATGGATGTGCCTCAGAAGGATCGGTGTCACGGCTGCCACACTCCGTGACACCGATCCTTCTGAGGCACATCCATCAACATATCAGGATGCCAACTAAGAGGGAGGAGGTGCGGCGGGTCCACGAAGGCTTCTTCAATATGGCGTAACAGGTGTTGTGGATGGCACCCTGATACCCATCCTGAACCCATCCCTGGACGACCCGAGTTGGATATGCAGAAAGCATTACTCAGCCATCAATGTCCAGGTGGTGGTGGACCACGACGGTCTGCTCACGGACATTGTCGCCAGGTGGCCAGGTGCCACGCACGACAGCTTCGTGTGGGCTAACTCTGGTGTGGGCCAAAGAGCAGAGAGGGGAGGCTTTCAAGGAAGCATTTTCCTGGCAGACAGTGGCTATCCCCTCCGTACCTACCTAATAACCCCTGTGGCGAACCGGACAACACCGGCGGAGGAGCGCTTTAATGACGCCCACATTACCACCAGGACCCACGTCGAGCGGGTATTTGGCCGGTGGAAAGGGCGTTTCAGATGTATACACCGCTCATCAGGTGGGCTGCGCCTGTCACCGGACAAATCATGCCAGGTGATCGCCATAACAGCCAAGCTCCATAACATCTCGGTGCGCGCAGGAGCAGCTGACCCGCCTGTCCCAAACAACGACGATGAGTCATCAGACGATGATCAACCACCAACCCCCCAAAGACCCCGAGCAGCACTTCACCAAGCCGGGGTCCAGGCTAGACAGGAGTTAATCAACCTGTTTTGATTTCAACCGGTTTTGATTTCTGAGTTCCACACATTTTACGTTGCAGTCACCAAGCAGTCCATTCCTTGAGCACATTCATCCCCACCCCCACCACATCATTAATACATAGGCTACAATAAGCCCCTGTCACCATGCAGTGCGGCAAGCCTCATATCAGTTGTCACTGTCCTGACAGTGACAGAGTACATGCGTGTTATATGGAGATTTCTATCAGACAAATAGAAATGTAAACGTCAAATGTCATACTGATTTCATTTTGTGTTTCCATTTTTATTTTCCTGACTTCTGTGTGTTTTGGTAATTATTATTTGTGTCAATTTGTTTTTGTGCGTGCGTGACGGTTGAGGTCTTAATTTTAGCCATTATTTTATTGATGAGTTCAGGACGCCACAACTTCAGGTGGCAGCATTTTACTATGCCGACGGTGCGCTCCAATCGGCCACTCTGAGATCGATTGCTCATTGTGCTCCAGTTAAGAAGACAGCTAAGAAGCATCTTAAGACGCACGTTAAGAAGGGCGTTAAGAAGGCATCTGGGAAACATTCTTATCTTAACGTTTCGTCTTAGCCGACCTCTTCTTAACAGTCTTCTTAACTCCTTAAGAAGATTCTTAACTGGGAAACCCGGCTATTGTTCTTTGTTCCGCCAGCTGGCGGTTGTTTGGCATTATAAGATTGTCCTTCTTGAACGGCAAGGGCAGCTGGTAATGTCCATTAACCATCTCAGCAGAGCTGTCCATGGTCTCCATGAATTTACGGTCCTCCACCGACATTTGTTTCTTTTTGTCAAACCTTTTCTCTGGGAAGTCATGGTTATATTGCTGGATCAAAAGCTCGCTCAGTTTTTCCACAGAAATGCGATGTGTATGAACATGCCTCTGACCTTGCTTGTTGGTGCATGCATCTTCACCATGGAGAAGTCCATTGACCACCCAACCTAGGAGAGTCTTGACAGCAAAGGGTCCATTACCCTGGCTATTGATGATTCTCCAAGGCTCCATCAATTTAGGTGCATTTATGCCTATAAGAAGGTCAACTTCTGCATCAATTCTGGGTATCTGAACTCCATGAAGATAAGGCCATTTTCCTAGGTCTTCTTGCCTAGGGATGTGTTCCTTACTGACTGGAATTTCCTGCTGGGTGTACATTTCAGGTAATTCTACAAAGGCCTTTCCTTCCAGTGCACAAACTTCCAGACCCCTGACAACCAGGCTATCAACAGCTTTTCTTTGCCCCATTGTGCGCAGAACAATTTGTTGTTGTTTGCCCATTGCATTCAACCTTCTTATTAGCTGTTCTGTGCAAAATGTTGCAGAGCTCCCTGGGTCAAGGAAAGCGTATGTCTGTATTATGTGGTTGGAGTTCTTCAATTTGACTTGGACTGGAACAATTGAAAGTGTGCTGCGTTCATCACTGCTGTCAAATGCCTCTGCCTTCAGTGAAACTAGCCCGCTGTTAACCATCTTTCCAGGGTCTTTGCCTGAATCCCCTGAAGAATTCTGGCCTTTTGTTTCATTCTGTGATATGTGCAAGATACTGGGGTGGAGTTTAGAGCACGCGGAGCATGTTTGCCTGTTTTTGCAATTTCGACTCATGTGCCCTTTAATCAGACAGCCAAAGCAAATACCTTTAGCCTTCAAAAGATCAACTCTTGCATTATGAGACCTTTTTAGCAACTCTTGACATGACACAATCTCATGGTTACCGTCACAGATAGGACAGAGCTTCAGCTTAGGCACATCGTACACTCGCACAACATTCTCTGCAGTAGAATGCCCTGCAGTGTTCTCAGATACCACTGCTACAGTTGTCGCGAAGCTGGCCCCTTTGCTCTTCGGTCTCTGGATGGGCTTGCCAATACTGACGGTTGCCTTTGATGGTCTCTTGGAAGCTGATGCATCATGAAGGCTTCCAAACATGGGATCTTGCAAAATCCTGGCCTGCCTTTCCAGGAAATGAACAAGGTCTCCAAATGTGGCCTTTGCACTGGTCCTTTCTTTTATATCATAGGCATGTGTTCGCCATTTTTCTCTGATTTTGTATGGCACCTTGGAGGCAAGAAGACGCAGATTTGATGGCAGATTTAATTCATCCATGTATCTCAAAGTGCGCATTAGATTGCAACAGCCACGAAGGAAGAGAGCATAACTCTGCAGAGCATCACCGTTGTCTGAGGGGATGTTATCCCAATTTAAGGCTTTGTCTATGTAAGCATTTGTAATCTTAAATTCGTTTCCAAAATGAACTTCCAACAGCTTCTTTGCCTCTGCATAGCCCCTGTCCTCACTCATATGAAGGCAACTTCTGACCAACTCCTTTGGCTGGCCAGAGGTGAACTGTTCAAGATAGTAAAGCCGGTCTTGACTATTGCTAGTGTTGCTTTCAATGCGGTGTTCAAAGGCTTGTATGAATGGCCTGAAGTTGAGAGGTTCTCCATTAAACACAGTTAAATCTCTTGTTGGAAGTGAATTCATCCTTTGCTGCTGTACAATGAGAGCAGCTATGTCACCTGCGCTATTATTGTTTGAGGATGAGGATACAAGTGGTTGGGAGGCACCTGCAGCAGCCTGACTCGTCCGACGCGGCTGCCTTGTTTGAGCAGGCTCGTCGGGTCTCCGTTGCCTTACGTCCAGCATTAAAGCTCTTTGTAATGGCGTCTTGGGAACAAGAGAAATTTTAGCATATTCCACAGGTGATGGTTCTGGATGAAGCTGCCCCTGGACTCCTTCATACTGACTCTCTAAATATAAGTTCATGCCGTCTCCTGGTGTCTCTGACAGTTCTGGTGATGGCTCGGGGCTCATTGGTTGAGCATCGACACTCTAACACTTTTATTTTAGCATCTGCCGCAGCCAACTCTGTTTCAAGATCAACTCTTTTCATTGCATTTTCAACTTCAATCCTTTCCTTTTGTAAAGCGTGTTTTTTTCCGAAGCGCTGCAGTACGTTGCAGGAGAGCTGCCTTTTCGGCCTCAGCCTTTAGGCGGGCAGAAGAAATGGACGAGGCTCTGGAGGCAACACTGGCAGAACGTGTTGGTATTATTCCATGGGCTGACGCATTGACATTGGATATACTGTCCAGTGGGGTAACCTCGGGCTGGAGGTCACTTTTAGAAGCACCTTTCCACAGGTCTACTTCCTTTAGAAATGTTTCAAATGTGTGCATCTTTGATTCATACCAGTCATTATTGTAACCAGGCAGAAATGCCCGTCTAGATTTGAGGACCTTGAGGAGTAAGACACGTCGACCAGCAAGACACACGGACAACAGAGTCAAAGTTAAATGCACAATTTCTTAATTAAAATGGATGGGGGGTGTAGTGCAAGAGTCCACTGTGAGAGGGGGGGGGGGGGGGGGGGGGGCGTGTCCAGGAGATGGCCAAGACAGGGGCCTGAAGGGGGGGGGGGGAATGCTTGTTTGAGCAGGCTCGTCGGGTCTCCGTTGCCTTACGTCCAGCATTAAAGCTCTTTGTAATGGCGTCTTGGGAACAAGAGAAATTTTAGCATATTCCACAGGTGATGGTTCTGGATGAAGCTGCCCCTGGACTCCTTCATACTGACTCTCTAAATATAAGTTCATGCCGTCTCCTGGTGTCTCTGACAGTTCTGGTGATGGCTCGGGGCTCATTGGTTGAGCATCGACACTCTAACACTTTTATTTTAGCATCTGCCGCAGCCAACTCTGTTTCAAGATCAACTCTTTTCATTGCATTTTCAACTTCAATCCTTTCCTTTTGTAAAGCGTGTTTTTTTCCGAAGCGCTGCAGTACGTTGCAGGAGAGCTGCCTTTTCGGCCTCAGCCTTTAGGCGGGCAGAAGAAATGGACGAGGCTCTGGAGGCAACACTGGCAGAACGTGTTGGTATTATTCCATGGGCTGACGCATTGACATTGGATATACTGTCCAGTGGGGTAACCTCGGGCTGGAGGTCACTTTTAGAAGCACCTTTCCACAGGTCTACTTCCTTTAGAAATGTTTCAAATGTGTGCATCTTTGATTCATACCAGTCATTATTGTAACCAGGCAGAAATGCCCGTCTAGATTTGAGGACCTTGAGGAGTAAGACACGTCGACCAGCAAGACACACGGACAACAGAGTCAAAGTTAAATGCACAATTTCTTAATTAAAATGGATGGGGGGTGTAGTGCAAGAGTCCACTGTGAGAGGGGGGGGGGGGGGGGGGGGGCGTGTCCAGGAGATGGCCAAGACAGGGGCCTGAAGGGGGGGGGGGGGAAATCCACACTCCACACGAAGCACACAGTGAGTACACAGCAAATTCCAAGATTCAAGTAATTTCACAGCAGTCCTTTCTAGTTACCACAGCAATCCAGGTGGACACGTCAGATAGATCGGCACACGTGAGATGACAGGCTTCCCAGCGAGCCAGACTGGAGGGGGGGGGGGGGGGGGGGGGGGGCAACGCCTTCACAAGCAGCAGGAGGGCTATGGTCAGTCCCTAGAGGGGGGTGGGAAGGATGGCCATTTGTCAGCGTCAGATTCGAATGGATGCCCAGGGCCGTACAGCTGCACCCAGCAGGGCCTGGTACATACACACGGCACAGCACTGCAATCAGGTTAGGCACAGATCACCACAAAACACTGTTAGTCAATATTACTATAAACTCACGACCGCTGACAGGCCACGTTGAGGGAGGGGCATATAATCCCAGCAGCAGCGTGGAGTGAAGGACGGCAGGCCTGGGCAGTCAGCTACTCCTGTACACAGGGCTAGAGAGCAGAGGTAAGGGTTACAAGGTACGGCGATGGGGGCGTGTGTGGCCAGATTCACACAGGCAGTGATAGAGCAAGAGGAAGGGGGGGGGGGGGATAAGCAGCAGCACAGCAGTTCAGTGTAAGAGGGGGGGGGGTACACAGCACCGAGTCAGGCGGCTGTAGGGGCTAACATAGGCAGGTGAGGTCAGCAATGGCACATGCAGTGGTGGATATAGCAGGGGACAGTTAGAGCAAGGAGTTGCAGCACGTACAGTTCCGATGGCTACGGGGCTAGCACAGTATTACAAGCAGTGGAAGGGGCAGCAGAGAGCACAGATGGAGCGACAGGGGGCGTAGCACAAACAAGCCCGGTGGCTATGGGGCTAGCAGCAGCAGCAGTACAGGCAGCAGGTTAGCAGCAGCAATGCATGCAGTTGTCGGGGCAGCAGAAGCCAAGCATAAAGCAAAGGAGTTAGCACAGCAGTTGTTACAGGGCTAGTGTACTACGGGCAGCGGGGCAGCAGAAGCAGCGGCACAGTCAGTAGCGCATGCACTCGGGGGCTTTGTATAGAGTGACAAGCATACGGCATGCAGAGCAGGGCACCACACAGTAGCGGCAGCAGTTGTTACAGATTGGGCTAGCGGTAGCACAGCAGTCACAGAATATCACTTATCTCGTCCGAAGGACAAAGGGGCATCCATCCACAGGTTCCGACTCCGGGAGGAATCCTCCAGCTCGTTTCCAGGGCTACTCCTGGTACGATTCAATGTTCCAGTTCGGGCTCTCGATCTGCTGCTGGCTCTCGTTCCGCTCGCTGCCTTGCTGCTCCCGTGCCTTTGCGTACTAAAAGCTCAGAGAACACAGTTTAAAAACACACAAGCAGCCCACTGTTGCCCAATCAGTGACTAATGATAATTAGCCACCAACTGTTTCCATTTAGTTTTGCTCATTACGCTTAATTTGCCTCTGATCACTCTGTTGTTGATCTTGCCGGTAAGGGGGCCGCCATCTTAGGTCCCACCTTCATTTGTGTCCCCCAGGAAGCAACTTCCCGATAGGCAGTACCGCCTGGTGACACCCTCCCCCACGAGTCCGTACTCGTCCCGAGGACGGGTTTAAGATGCCCAATCTCCGTACCTTGGTGGGGGTCTCCCCTGGTTCGTCCTTTGAGAGCGCCGATTCTCTGGTTGCCCCTCGGGTGGGGCAGCAGGTGGATCAAGGGTTACAGGGGCCCAGGCCCAACCCGATGGGGGTGTTGGTGGGGCCCTGGGTCCTGGCGCAGCCTCTTGGGTCGCCTCCGGGTAGTGCGGGCAGGGCAATAGCATATTCCGGTGCAGAACACGATCTGGTCCAGGTTTTCCTTCAGGCCGAACCCGGTAGACAGGGGCCTCTGGACGTGGCCGGTCGATCACCACGTATGGTCTGGCTTCCCAGCGATCGCAGACCTTCCCTCTTCCTTGACGGCGATGGTCCCTCACTAGGACGCGCTCACCGGGTAACAGGGGGGGCATCCCGGGCCGTCCGATCATACTGCCGCTTATTCTTCTCTGCTGCTACACCTAAACGTTGGGACACTTTGTTATATGCAAATTCAAGCTTAGCATGGTGTGCACTCACCCATTCGGTTACATCTTGAGCCTGTTCTGTGTTCTTGGTGCCGAGGAGAAGATCCATAGGTAGGCGCACATGCCGGCCAAACATCAGGTAGGTGGGGGCATAGCCGGTGGTGCTGTGAATGCTGTTGTTATATGCCTGCACCAAAGCAGGAAGGTAGTCTGGCCATCGGCCTTGTTGTTCCGCCTCCAGTGTCCCGAGCAGGCCCAGCAAGGTCTGATTAAACCTCTCGCACCCTCCATTGCCTTGCGGGTGGTATGGCGTGGTGTGGGTTTTCTTGCACCCATACAGCTGGCAGAGCTCTCGGACAACAGCAGACTCGGTCCCTGGTCTGAATGGAGCACTTCAGGGCACCCGAAAGGCTGGATTACGTTCAGCCAGAGGGCCCGGGCAGTCGTCACCGCTGTCTGGTCGATGGTGGCCATGGCCCATGCATACTTTGTGAAAAGATCCGTGATGACCAAGATGTTTTGGTAGCGATCCGCAGGTCGGCCCAAGGTCAAGAAGTCTATGGCCAGCATATGGAGAGGGGCTGCAGGCAGTATGGGCACCAGGGGTGCCCGGTCATCCAGTCGGGCCTTGCGGAGGGTACAGCGGGGGCAGCTCCGAATGAAGGCGGCAACGGAGGCTTCCATCTGGGACCAGTAGAAGTGGCGCCGTAGCAGGGACACTGTCCGCTCTTGCCCCTGGTGCCCCATCTTAGTGTGGTAGGCCTCTAGCAGTGACTGGACCTGGGATTTGGGGACCACAATCTGAGGCACTGGTTCGTTAGTCATCTGGTCTTGCACTGAACGACACAACACCCCTTCCTTGAGCCCCAACCTTGTCCACTGACTCAGCAATCGTCTCACCTCTTGTGACTGGGCCTGGCGCTCTGGTGCGGCGGGCAGTGGGCCCTTCCTTAAATACCTGATGATGGCCCCCAGGTCAGCGTCTTCGCCTTGCAAGCCACGCCAGTGAGCTGGATCCCAGCCCCAGGAAGCAGCTGCAATATCGCCAAGAGTCCCCGGGGCCTCCACAATCCCAACCAGTAGCTCTTCTGGAGGCGCTGATGGTGGTTGGGCCGCCTCCGTTCCTGAATCTGTTTCGGAAGAGGGGAGTCTAGATAGAACATCTGCGTTAGTGTTGAGTCGACCAGGTCGGTACTGTATGCTGTAGTCAAAGTTGGCAAGCTGTGCTACCCACCTTTGCTCCACTGCCCCCAGCTTTGCAGTACGCAGATGGACCAAGGGATTATTATCAGTCACTACAGTCACCTTGTTGCCCCAGATGTTGTCCTTAAATTTTTCAGCCAACGCCCACTTCATGGCTAGGATCTCGAGCCGGAAAGAGCTATAATTTGAGGCGTTGCGCTCAGCTGGGTGCAAGCTTCGGCTAGCATAAGCTATCACCCGCTCCACCCCGCCCTGTTGCTGGGCCAGCACTGCCCCTAATCCACAATTGCTGGCATCGGTGTATACCGTAAAGGGTGTGGTGAAGTCTGCATATGCAAGGATGGGGGCCTGCAGAAGCTCTTGTTTTAAGGTGTTAAATGCAGTAGTGCACTCTGGGGTCCAGGTGATTGCGGGGGACTTCCGGCCACGGGTATGTGAGGTTCCAACTAGCAGAGCATTCAGGGGCTTGGCTATCTTAGAGAAGTTCTTAATAAAACGCCTGTAGTAGCCTACGAAGCCTAAGAAGGATCGTACCTGCTTCACGGTCGTTGGCGGTTGCCAATCCTGGACTGCAGACACCTTCTCCGGATCGGGAGCCACCCCTTTCCCACTAATGCAGTGCCCAAGGAATTTGACCTCTCTCTGAAGCAGCTGGCACTTCTCTGGACGCAACTTAAGCCCATACTGCCCCAAAGCTGTGAACACCCCCTCCAGGTGGCTTAGATGGGTGGTAAAATCTGGGGACAGAACTATAACATCGTCCAAATAAACGAGGATGGAGTCTGATAGTTGTCCCGCCAGGCAACGCTGCATGAGCCTCTGGAAGGTGGCGGGGGCGTTACACAGCCCGAAGGGCATTCGATCCCACTCATATAGCCCGAATGGTGTGGTGAAGGCAGTCTTCTCCCTATCACTCTCCTCTACCTGAACCTGCCAGTAGCCGCTGGCCAGGTCCAGAGTGGAATACCAGGTCGCTTGGGTGAGGCTGGTGAGGGAGTCCACAATCCTGGGGAGAGGGAAAGCATCTTTGCGGGTCAGGGCGTTCAGCTTTCTGTAATCCACACAAAATCTCCAAGAACCATTCTTTTTCTGCACTAGTACAATTGGGGCTGCCCAGGGGCTGCTGCTCTCTCGTATGACTCCAGTTTCCAACATACCTTTAAGCAGGGTACGGATCTCTTGGTACAAGGTTGGAGGTACAGGTCAATACCTTCCTCGAATGGGGGCCGCATCTCCAGTTGGAATCGAGTGCTTGATGACGCTGGTGCAGCCGTGGTCCTCCTCGTGTGCCGAGAAGATGTGTTGCCATTTGACGAGGAGTTGTTTTAATTGCAGCTGTTGTTCAGGGTCCAGCCCATCCCCCTGTAAGGACTCACATTGCAGATGGTTAGGCAAGTCCAACATGGTTTCTGTACTGTTGCCCACCTGTACAACCCCAACCTCGACTACCCCAGGACTCACCACTGTGCAGCTGATGTCTCGGCCCTGCTTCGCCTGTTGTGGTTCAATTGGGGTCACTCGGGCAAGGCCTTGATGCCGATGGACCATTACAGGGTAGGGACTGGTGTTTCGCACCCGCACAGGGACACGACCACGATGTACTTTGGCCAGGGCACGGGCAACCTCCAAGTGGGCAGAGCTTTGATGGCGTTCGATGAGTACACAACCTTCCAGTCCATACGCCCGAGCTGGCAGCTTCGCCCAGACCAGTGCTTCGCTACTCCCTGGGATAGTAATGGCATAGCGGCATGCTGCACGGGCAGTATCCACCTGCTCCAGGCGGGATGTCGCAGCATAGACACGACGACAGTCAGCGGCCACTGGCTCCCACTCTCGGTCTGCCGGGGTCTTCTTTCCACCTGGTCCGTCAGCTCAGATACTCCGAAACACATCTTTCCAGCATGCTGAGGGAACATTCATTCCCAATAAAGCCCTTTGGTTGCCCAAGCATTTGTCTTTAACCACTACCACCCCCTTAGCCGGCACACAAACCCCTCTGATGTTCAAGTCTACGACCACATAGCCAACACATGGTATTTCCAGCCCATTAGCCCCTCGTAGAGTCAGCCAAGGCGCTTCAGCCCCTTGAAGTTCTTCAGGCTTGAACAATTCTGCACACAGGCTCTCTGAAAACAGGGTAACTTGTGAGCCGGTGTCGACCAGGCATCGGACAGGTTTCTCATTTACTCTGATGTCAACTACAGGGCACTGGCCCACTAATGCATTACGATGGTGAGAAGGGGTATGTTGCAGGCGGGTCCCGGCCACTTGCCCCACAGTGGCCGGGGAAGCTAAAAACCCTCTTGTGAAGCACGACGGGCGACGCAGTCCCGGCTCATGTGCCCAGATTTCCCGCACCGATTGCAGATCGGCTCTCCTTTGTCATCCCACTGGAACTTGGGGTTGGGTGGTCGCTGTGCTGGGGGTCTCCTCCTCCAAGCGCCATCGGAATATGATCTCTCCCGTGGTAGTTGCAGGCCCCGAGCTGGTTGGCTGCGCAGTTCATCCAGGAGGGTCTTGGAGAGTTGACTCATCTGCTCCTTCACATCTTTCATGATCTCGTCCCGTAGCTCCTGCTTCCAGTCGGCCATTGGGACGGGGTTGCGCAGAGTTGCACTCGCAGCAAAGCAGTCAGTTGCTTGGGAATCTGGCTCAACCTGGTCCATCTCCAACACAAGCGCCTCCTTCCGGATGTCTTCATATTTCAGTGCTGCATTACCACGCAATTGCAATTTTAGCGCTTGCTTAAGGTGGCCATTCCGCAGTCCCAGCACAAACTGGTCTCGCAGCAGTTGGTCCCCATCCTCTGGCAGTCCGGAATCTTCACGCCTCTCCAGCCGGTTGAAGAGCTCTCGTACCTGCAATGAGAAGGAACGGAGTGATTGTTTAGGTCCCTGTTTACAGTTAAAGAACTGTGACCTTAGAGCTGCCACCGGCGTCCGATCGCCATACAATTCTTTTAGCAGATCAAATATCTTTGCTGCAGTGTTACGTGAGCCTTCTGGGACAGACAGCACCTCTCTCTTGGCTTCTCCCTCAAGTGAGCCGAGCACAAACTGGACTTGTTGTTGATCACCCAGCCCTTGCAGACTGGCTAGGTATTTGGTCTGACTCACCCATTCCTGGAGCTGTAGATCAGAACCTGGGCCTCCAAATCTTGGTGCCCATGGGGCTCCCATAAAGACGGGCATCACTGAGGCTCGTGCACCGTCTGTCATACTGACAGCGTGTCAACTCCACTCAAGGCTGTTATCCTGCCGACTGCGCCACTTGTAACCAGGCAGAAATGCCCGTCTAGATTTACCAACAACCTTGAGGAGTAAGACACGTCGACCAGCAAGACACACGGACAACAGAGTCAAAGTTAAATGCACAATTTCTTAATTAAAATGGATGGGGGGTGTAGTGCAAGAGTCCACTGTGAGAGGGGGGGGGGGGGGGGGCGTGTCCAGGAGATGGCCATGACAGGGGGGGGGGGTTGAGGGTCAAGGCGCCTCCAGTCGCCGCAGAATGTGGGCGAAGGGTCCGGGTCCTCCTCGTCAGCTGTCCGCGTGGCCTGAAGGGGGGGGGGAAATCCACACTCCACACGAAGCACACAGTGAGTACACAGCAAATTCCAAGATTCAAGTAATTTCACAGCAGTCCTTTCTAGTTACCACAGCAATCCAGGTGGACACGTCAGATAGATCGGCACACGTGAGATGACAGGCTTCCCAGCGAGCCAGACTGGAGGAGGGGGGGGGGGGGGGGGGGCAACGCCTTCACAAGCAGCAGGAGGGCTATGATCAGTCTCTAGAGGGGGGTGGGAAGGATGGCCATTTGTCAGCGTCAGATTCGAATGGATGCCCAGGCCCGTACAGCTGCACCCAGCAGGGCCTGGTACATACACACGGCACAGCACTGCAATCAGGTTAGGCACAGATCACCACAAAACACTGTTAGTCAATATTACTATAAACTCACGACCGCTGACAGGCCACGTTGAGGGAGGGGCATATAATCCCAGCAGGAGCGTGGAGTGAAGGACGGCAGGCCTGGGCAGTCAGCTACTCCTGTACACAGGGCTAGAGAGCAGAGGTAAGGGTTACAAGGTAAGGCGATGGGGGCGTGTGTGGCCAGATTCACACAGGCAGTGATAGAGCAAGAGGAAGGGGGGGGGGGGGGGGGGGGGGGGGGGTAGGGGGATAAGCAGCAGCACAGCAGTTCAGTGTAAGAGGGGGGGGGGGTACACAGCACCGAGTCAGGCGGCTGTAGGGGCTAACATAGGCAGGTGAGGTCCGCAATGGCACATGCAGTGGTGGATATAGCAGGGGACAGTTAGAGCAAGGAGTTGCAGCACGTACAGTTCCGATGGCTAGGGGGCTAGCACAGTATTACAAGCAGTGGAAGGGGCAGCAGAGAGCACAGATGGAGCGACAGGGGGCGTAGCACAAACAAGCCCGGTGGCTATGGGGCTAGCAGCAGGAGCAGTACAGGCAGCAGGTTAGCAGCAGCAATGCATGCAGTTGTCGGGGCAGCAGAAGCCAAGCATAAAGCAAAGGAGTTAGCACAGCAGTTGTTACAGGGCTAGTGTACTACGGGCAGCGGGGCAGCAGAAGCAGCGGCACAGTCAGTAGCGCATGCACTCGGGGGCTTTGTATAGAGTGACAAGCATACGGCATGCAGAGCAGGGCACCACACAGTAGCGGCAGCAGTTGTTACAGATTGGGCTAGCGGTAGCACAGCAGTCACAGAATATCACTTATCTCGTCCGAAGGACAAAGGGGCATCCATCCACAGGTTCCGACTCCGGGAGGAATCCTCCAGCTCGTTTCCAGGGCTACTCCTGGTACGATTCAATGTTCCAGTTCGGGCTCTCGATCTGCTGCTGGCTCTCGTTCCGCTCGCTGCCTTGCTGCTCCCGTGCCTTTGCGTACTGAAAGCTCAGAGAACACAGTTTAAAAACACACAAGCAGCCCACTGTTGCCCAATCAGTGACTAATGATAATTAGCCACCAACTGTTTCCATTTAGTTTTGCTCATTACGCTTAATTTGCCTCTGATCACTCTGTTGTTGATCTTGCCGGTAAGGGGGCCGCCATCTTAGGTCCCACCTTCATTTGTGTCCCCCAGGAAGCAACTTCCCGATAGGCAGTACCGCCTGGTGACAATTATCATGTCTTTTCATTTTCATCAAGCAGCGCTTGCACAGATTGATGAACATCTTCATAATCATTTAGTGCCACATTTAACTGTGCAGTGCCAGTGATTACAGCTTCAGTTTTTCCACTTTCCATAGATTCCTTCAACTCATTCATTCTTCGTGTACACACTCCAAGTTTTCCTCTGCGCGTTGCGCAAAGTGCATTAAATTTGTCATCAGCCATATTTATGCTCAATTCACAAAACAAAATAAAATATTCGAAATCCAAACAGCACAGTTGTAAAACTTGTTACTTTTTTCAAAACATGAACAAAAACAGTTGTGTACTCCAATAGCAAATTGAAATTCAACAGTGTAGCACTCCAATAGTGAACCACTTTCAAAGGCAAACTCCCAAAAGATCAAAAAACGTCTTCAATTCCAAAGATTTAACTCAAACACTTCAATTGCAGTCAACAAAGGATTCCATGCTTTCCAAACAATTCAAAAAACTCTCAAAAGATCAAAAAACTTCTTCAATTCCAAAGACTTAACTCAAACGCTTCAATTGCAGTTAACAAAGGATTCCATGCTTTCCAAACAATTCAAAGTCCATTGTCAAACAATCCAAGAGGTAGTAGAGTTCTTTACCTTATGTTGTGTCAATTTTCAAAATGACTCAGTAGCTTCTTTGACAAGCTTTCCAAATGGTTAAACTTGTACCTTTTTAGATGAGTTGAAGGGATGGATGGATGGCAAGGCAGAGAGGCAAGGCAGCAGGCAGGGTTAGGCAGGTAAGCAGGCAGGGTTAGGCAGGTAAGCAGGCAGGGTAGGCAGGTAGTGAAGGAAAGAAAAATGCTCCAAAAAAAAGGTCAGTAGTTCAAGAAAAATGGTTAAAAGGGTACAAAGTATGTCCTGGACGAAATCAAAGTAAACCATATGTTTTCCAAAATAAGTTTCTTAAATCTTTAAGCTTGTAAAGAACTGTGTGCTCTCAAGTTTTCAAACAAACAATTTCCTTTGTTCTCTCTACTGAATCAAAGGTGAGTGGCGGCCATCTTAACTCTAAGGCTCTATCCAACTCCTTCAAACTAAAAGACCTTTCAAAATAAAGGTAGATAACTAAGGAGTATGGGTGCTCTAATAGCACAACCTTATAGTTTACATAAACCAAAGAAAATGGCTCTTATAAGGCCTGACATGAGGCCTAGTCAATGTCTGTGATGGCGTGCCATCACTAGGGTTGTGTGTATGCTTTGATTACCATACCAACAAACCTAGCTCTGTGGTGTTGTGGTCAAAGTGCATGTTTGATACCCTGGAGGCCTGGGTTCAAATCCAGGTGGGATGATTTTTTTCCTCTTCACTACAATATCCCTGTATGCCTCCTCCATTGCCTGTAGAAGGGCCATGCATTGATTTGGATGATGGTCATAGACCTTCTAGCGCAAGGCAGACAAGGAGAACAAACTATTTTGACTTATAGCTGCACACATAGTTATGCTACCATGTTGTCCGACATTGATTATGGCACGGTGTCCAACAATGTTCCTCGTTATAGTGAGGCTGAAACCTGCCTCATCCTGCCTCAAGAATCAGCTCATGACCTATGGCATCTGCCTTTAGCTCCATCACTCTCTGGAAAAGACAAAACAAATGCAGCACAGCAGGACCATGCACAGCCCTAGAGTATGCGGATTCAGTACCTATGCTACTAAAGCCTCATACCTTATGATGCTTGCTACACTGTAGCGGCTCAGATTAGGCTGAACCCATTGGCCAGCTTCCCTCAGGGTCATTCCACTGTCCACTAAAGTAGCTCTGATGTCATCAAAAATTATATTTCTTACTCTTCTTACTCTTCTTCCTTCCCTTTCCTCTTCCCTACCTCGTCCTCCTCTTACTTTGTCACCTCCTCATCCTCTTCCTCTAACCACCTCCTTGTCCTCGTCGTCCTCTCCCTCTTGCTTTTTCACCTCTACATCCTCATGCTCTTCTCTAACTCTCACTCTTCTTTATTCCAACATTGTACTCCACCTCAAAAGTTTACCTGTGGGTTACTGTATTGCTAGTTTTCAGGCTGATTGCAAAGTGAATTATTTATATAAAAGAGTTTTCACACCTGACAGTGTGGCTAGAAAGTGGCAAAATAGTTTAAATAATAGCCATGATTGTGTATAGTTTTGCTAAGAGTGTGTTGCTTATTTGCAAGTTGTGTGTAAAGCAGTGAGTTGTGTTTACAGTTTTGCAAAAAGAGTGCTGTGCAGTGGAAGTGTGTGTTACAAAATTACAAACTGAGTGCAAAGCAGAGTTTGTGCTATTAGTTTTGCAAACTCAGTGAGGGGTTTTGCTATAAGAATTAGTAGTTTTAGAAATGGTGCTACAACAATCACTATAAGTATTTAAGCATTCAGAAAAAACTGTAACAGAACACCCCAGCTCTATTGCAAAATGCTATTCTGTTTACAAAACTATATGATCTACTTGTGTTCCAGTGAGTTACACACTGTAATAATCAATCCTAAACACTTTGTAACATTCTGACTTTTCTAATGACATGATCTGGGTTTCATTTTTTCAGACATATTGATAAATGACATGAATGCATTCATGAAACACAACATATGACTAATGCTGTTCACCAAATATATTTTAATATATTTCTTTTACTTTTATATAATACAAAATCAGTCAATATGCTGAAGTGTTTGTGTTGCATGGTTGCATATTGAAAACCATTTCTCCAAAGAACCATATTCACAGCAAACATAGTAAAACACAGTGTTGATGGAGACAAAAAGTTACTGTAATTATCATCTCTGGCCAATTTGGTGTCAACCTAGGCTTTTCAAGGTAGTCAAGGGCTGGGGTGCGCAAGGGCTGTGTTTTACAATCTGTGTTTGTCTGTGTCAGGTGTGCTGTGTGTGCATGGGGTGGCGGGGTCGGCACAACTTTGTCCTGCGTGCTGTGTGGGTGTGTGTGTGGGGGGGGGGGGGGGCTGTTCAACAAATATTTTTCAATAGATATTTTTTTACTTGTAATCCTTGTATACTTGTAATGGTTGTATATTTAAAACCATTTGTTCAAAGAACCATATTTACAGCAAACATAGTAAAACACAGTAAAGTGTTGATGGAGACAAAAAATTACTCTAAGTATCATCTCTGGCTAATTTGGTGGCAAGTGTCAACATAGCGTTTTCAAGGTAGTCAACCAATGTCATTCCAATGTGACCAATTTAGTCTTTTCTGTCTGCTCTCCTCCCATTGTACCTTGCATGATAGTGTTTACCTCTTGTTACATGTCATCTCACTCTAATCTTTACTGTCCCTCTTTCTCTTCCTCTTGCTACAACACTGCCTTACATTCATATTCAAGTCAAAGTAACACCCCTATTTTCTATTTTACAGTGTTTAAGTATGATTACTGTGTTTTGCATTTTATCCCTTAGTGTTTTGGCACATGACAATTGTGTTTAACCAGTTGGTTGCAAGTGTGTGGTCAATTTGTAGCTAGTGTTTTGAAATGGACAAAAGGTGACATTACAAAAGCATCATGTGTGTAATGTTTAGCAAATCACTGTGTGTAGTGTTTTGTAAAAAGTGTGAAGCTGAAAATGTGCTTAGAGTGGTGCCTACCTGAGCTGATGTTTTGTTATTTGAGTATTGGGTTTCATTAACTGTGGAAAACTTTAGATTTTAGCGTGTAAGCAAACATAAAAAACTGTAATGCAACCATACACCCAATTAACAGAACACCCCAGCTCTATTGCAAAATGCTATTCTTTTGTCAAAAGTGTACACATATTTATAAAAATGCAATTCTGCCACCAAATTGCACACACATGAGTCACATCATATGTTTGTATTGGAATAAGTTAGACACAGTGCTAATTAATGCTAAATACTTGTAACATTTGCTCTTTCTTGTAAATTACACAGACAAAGTAAAATATAGTAAATTCACCACTAATGAGAAATTCACAAATTCAACACTACATGACAGCAATTCTGCAGACCAATGAAAATGTTTATTTTTTTCTCCTGTAACTAGACTCAACTCAGCCAATAGTTGCAGTTTGACGGCAAAGTATATACTGAACAAAACAATACACAACAGTATCTTTAACCATGTTGAAAAAAAGGCACATAAGGGAATTCCTTCCACCGCCATGCTGAGAAAAACTCTTCTATTGGATTTAGAAAAGGAGAGTATGGTGGAAGAAAAAGGACTGTAAACTGTGGATGCTGTAGAAACCAATTTCGTACCAAAGGAGATCTCTGAAAGGACACATTGTCCCACACAACAATGTAACGCATGCGTTTATTCGTGTGGCAAATTATGTGCGCACAATATTGTTGTGATGGAGTGACCATCACCAGGGTTTTGGGTGTGCTCTGAGTACCATACCACTGAGTCTTTGGTCTTGTTGTCAAAGTGCATGTTTGGTACCCTGGAGAAATGGGTTCAAACCCTGGTGGGGTAACTTTTTTTTTCCTCCCCTTCCCTACAACTGTGGTAAAGTTCAAAATGCATACCGAGACCACTACACACAGTTAACACATGACAAATGCTGTTCACTAAATATATTTCAATCGATATTTTTTTTATTTTATGTAATCCAAAATCAGTCAATATGCTGAAGTGTTTGCTTGTTGCATGGTTGCATATTGAAAACCATTTTTCCAAAGAACCACATTCACAGCAAACATAGTAAAACCCAGTAAAGTGTTGTTGGAGACAGAAAGTTACTCTAAGTATCATCTCTGGCTAATTTGGTGGCAAGTCAAGTCAACATAGCTTTTTCAAGGTAGTCAACCAATGTCATTCCAATATGATCAATTTAGTCCTTGTCTTTTCTGTCTGCTCTCCTCCCATTGTACCTTGCAGTGATAGCATTTACCTCTTCCTCTTGTTACATGCCATCTCACTCAAATCTACAACACTGCCTTACATTCATATTCAAGTCAAAGTTACGCCCCTGTTTTCTATTTTACAGTGTTTAAGTATGATTACTATGTTTTGCATTTTATCGCTTAGTGTTTTGGCACATGGCAATTGTGTTTAACACCAGTTGGTTGCAAGTGTGTGGTCAATTGGTAGCTAGTGTTTTGAAATGGAAAAACGGTGATGTTACAATAGCATCATGTGTGTAAAGCATGTAAGTGTGTCTAATGTTTTGCAAATGACTGTGTGTAGTGTTTTGCAAAAAGTGTGAAGCTGAAAATGTGCTTAGAGTGGTGCCTACCTAAGCCGATGTTTTGTTGTTTGAGTATTGTGTTTCATTAACTGTGGAAAACTTTAGATTTTAGCGTGTAAGCAAACATAAAAAACTGTAAAACACAGTGTTGTTGGAGACAAAAAGTTACTCTAAGTATCATGTCTGGCTAATTTGGTGGCAAGTCTCAACATAGGGCTTTCAAGGTAGTCAACCAATGTCATTCCAATGTCATCAATTTAGTCCTTGTCTTTTCTGTCTGCTCTCCTCCCATTGTACCTTGCAGTGATAGTATTTACCTCTTCCTCTTATTACATGTCATCTCACTCTAATCTTTACTGTCCCTCTTTCTTTTCCTCTTGCTACAACACTGCCTTACATTCATATTCAAGTCAAAGTTACGCCCCTGTTTTCTATTTTACAGTGTTTAAGTATGATTACTGTGTTTTGCATTTTATCCCTTAGTGTTTTGGCACATGACAATTGTGTTTAACCAGTTGGTTGCAAGTGTGTGGTCATTTGGTAGCTAGTGTTTTGAAATGGAAAAAAGGTGACATTACAAAAGCATCATGTGTGTAATGCATGTAAGTGTGTGTAATGTTTTGCAAATCGCTGTGTGTAGTGTTTCGCAAAAAGTGTGAAGCTGAAAGTGTGCTTAGAGTGGTGCCTACCTGAGCCGATGTTTTGGTATTTGAGTATTGGGTTTCATTAATTGTGGAAAACTTTAGATTTTAGCGTGTAAGCAAACATAAAAAACTGTAAAACAAAATCAGGTTTATTGCCAAGTACAATAACATGTACACATACAGGCAGAGCAGAAACATTAAAACAAAATACACAGCCATGTTACAGTTGTTTACAATTGTTTCAGCTCAATTTTAAAAACTGTGCCTGTTTTTTTCACTACACACAGTTAAGGAAACCATAAACACAATTAACACAATACCCCTGCCCTATTGCAAAATTATATTCTGCTTACAAAACTATACACTTATTTATACAAATGTGATTTTGTTGCCAAATCATACACACATGATTCATATAATGTATTTGTGTTTCAGTGAGTTACACACTGTGGTAATTAATCCTAAACACTTTGTAACATTCTGACTTTTCTAATGACATGATCTGGGTTTCATTTTTTGGACATATTGATAAATGACATGAATGCATTCATGAAACACAACACATGACAAATGCTGTTTACCAAATATATTTCAATAAATATTTTTTTTACTTTTATGTAATCCAAAATCAGTCAATATGCTGAAGTGTTTGCTTGTTGCATGGTTGCATATTGAAAACCATTTTTCCAAAGAACCATATTCACAGCAAACACAGTAAAACACTGTAAAGTGTTGTTGGAGACAAAAAGTTACTCTAAGTATCATCTCTGGCTAATTTGGTGGCAAGTCTCAACGTAGCGTTTTCAAGGTAGTCAACCAATGTCATTCCAATGTGACCAATTTAGTCTTTTCTGTCTGCTCTCCTCCCATTGTACCTTGCAGTGATAGCATTTACCTCTTCCTCTTGTTACAAGTCATCTCACTCTAATCTTTACTGGCCCTCCTTCTCTTCCTCTTGCTACAACACTGCCTTACATTCATATTCAAGTCAAAGTAATGCCCCTGTTTTCTATTTTACAGTGTTAAAGTATGATTACTGTGTTTTGCATTTTATCCCTTAGTGTTTTGGTACATGACAATTGTGTTTAAACAGTTGGTTGCAAGGGTGTGGTCAATTGGTAGCTAGTGTTTTGAAATGGAAAAAAGGTGACATAACAATAGCATCATGTGTGTAATGCATTTAAGTGTGTGTAATGTTTTGCAAAAAGTGTGAAGCTGAAAATGTGCTTAGACTGGTGCCTACCTGAGCCGATGTTTTGGTATTTGAGTATTGGGTTTCATTAATTGTGAAAAACTTTAGATTTTAGCGTGTAAGCAAACATAAAAAAACTGTAAATAATGAAAAAGAAAACAACGGTCATATTTAACCAGATACATTCAACCACCACTCAATCTCCTCCTCCCCTCCAGCAAAAGTGTTCATTTACTAACTCTCTCCCTCACACCTTCTTGGCACACACCTGTCCCTCATCTCACCTCTAGTTCAATGGCAGGCAGGTCAGGTGGTAGAGCTGCAGTCCGGCTCCTTCTTCAGGTGCAGCAGAAGCAGGCACTTCGAGCGGAAGCGTGGGT
This sequence comes from Setipinna tenuifilis, assembly GCA_030347295.1. Classification (NCBI taxonomy): domain Eukaryota; kingdom Metazoa; phylum Chordata; class Actinopteri; order Clupeiformes; family Engraulidae; genus Setipinna; species Setipinna tenuifilis. Next base: position 28,270,870 of record CM059267.1, on the reverse strand, counting down.
CACAGAAGGCGTAGAGGAAGGGGTTCAGGCAGCTGTTGGCATAGGCCAGGCACTCGATGTATGGATACCCCAGATCATGAAAGACCAGGAACCTGCAGGATAACTGCAGCAGGCCCAGGTTGGAGAGAGAGTACATGGCCGTGACCACGTGGTAGGGCATCCAGCAGACGCAGAAGACCAGCACCAGCAGGGAGATGATCTTCAGCAGACGCCACATGCGCTGGTCGTCCCTCTGCTCTCCGCGGTGGAAGTGGCGGGCCAGCGTGAAGCCGATGCAGCCGTAGCACACTGTCACAGCCAGCATCGGCAGGGCGAAGCCCAGGGCCAAGTTCATCATGTCCAGGCTGGCGTCCCAGCGCAGTTTAGAGTCCTCGCCGGTCACCACCCTGAAGTCCATACTGCAGCTGGTCCTGTCGTCCTCCGGGAATGTGTTGTTGAACACCAGCTCAGGCAGCGAGAGCAGCCCTGCCAGCAGCCAGATGAGGCCCAGCGAGAGCTGTATGTGGCGGCGGCTGAGGAGCTGTGAGGTGACCCGGGAGCGCACGATGGCCAGGTAGCGGTGCAGGCTGAGGCAGGTGAGGAAGAAGATGCTGGCGTACATGTTGACGAGCCACAGATAGTTGCTCAGCTTGCACAGCACTCTACCGAATACCCAGTGATTGCCCAGCGCCTCATACGTGGCCCACAGGGGCAGGTTCACCAGGAAGATGGAGTCGGCCAGAGCCAGGTTGCCAATGTAGATGTCCACAGCGCGCCACTTGGAACGGGAACGCCACGTGATGAGGAGGACGACGCCGTTCCCCGAGAGACCCAGAATGCAAATGATGGCGTGCAGCGCCGGGAGAAGGATGTACGATGGTGTCCATACTTCATAGGGGCACACGGTCTCATTTTCAGCGCTGTCAGTCATTCTCTTTGCCTCAAACCAGAGATATAGAAACAGCTCTGAGTATTAAAAACAGCTCAAAGTGAATATTACAAATAAAAATAAAACACAAAGCCTTAAAGAGAGTGTGTGTATGTATTTGAGAGCCTACCGAAAAATGTCACGCCGAATGGTTTCTGAAGTGTCTGTTTCAACGAGCAAGTTGTTACTGCGTCACTACCTGCGCTTGTCAAACATATGAATTTACAAACCGGACCTATTCTTTCGTAAGAGAAACCACGTGTGTTGTTCCTCCGTTAACCAGAAGCATGCGGTTCCGGATCCGGAACTGACATCTGTGATCTTATCTGGAATACATTAAGCAACACTTCACGACAGTGTCTTGAAAGAACATGCTTAGCCAAAAAACCTCAACTTGAACCAAGGCAGTGGTGTAACAT
>CM059267.1:28252044-28262044 GCA_030347295.1 Setipinna tenuifilis | reverse complement strand
AAGGAAAGTAATAACTAAAATATTGTTATATGCCTCAACTACACAGACCAACACCAAAGTCAGGAGCTAGTATAATAGCAGCCATGAAAGGTGTAAGGATGTTAGTAGTCCTCTTTCCCAGTGGCATAGCTATCCATTAGGCAACACAGGCAAAGGAAGGGCGTTAGAAGGCTAACAGCCTTCACACCACCAACCCCCCCCCCCCCCCCAACTCACTTTATGCACTACGCACTACATGACCCCCAGCCGCATTATTTTTTAGAGTGTAGTGTGTCTTCACCCAATTCTAAGGCGCTACAAGTTTGTAGGTATGAGTAGCCTATGGACAGGTGCAGGCCTGTACCCCTACACAGACATATAGATTACAGGTGTATATAATAAAATATATTTTTCTATTATATAATAAAAGTATTTTTGCTATATGCCCTCTAATTTGCAGTACAAGTACTGGCTAGACTTAAATGTACATCACAATTTTATTTATCAAAATCTGTCTCTCTGACTCAAATCTGTCTGTTGACTCAAAAATTACTTTTACCATACACATGGAAAAATTATACTTTTGTCCTGGACATAGACTATCACATACTTCAGCCTGTAAACTGAACTTTTCTTGGATTTATTCTCTTACCTTTATTGAGTGTGTTGAGAATTAAATATTTAAAAAAAATCTTTCCTGTGACTTTAAATATCGCTAAGTGATACTCAAGTGAAGTTGAGTAACCTGTTATCGCTTCAGTACAGTATATATTGTGTTTACCTCATAATGTGTGCATCGCACCTACAAGGTGACTGAAGATGATCAGCGAAAGCAACAAGTTACCAAATACAGAAAATGTAAATGAGATTATGGCCACTTCCATCTGCTAGACTCTCTGTAGTTCACAGCAGTACAACAACATATGGAGAGCACTCTGTCAGTGATACAGTTGTGCTCATAAGTTTACACACCCTACACTGTAAACCCGGATTGTCAATACAACTCAAAACTTTTGATGTAACTGATTACGTCAATAGTTTTGAGTACATTAACTATATATTTTAATTAAAGTTCATTTAAAAGTTTAAGTACAAAATTCATGTACTTAAACTTTTAAATTAATTTAATTAAAATATTTAGTTAATGTACTAAAAACTATTGACGTAATCAGTTACATCAAAAGTTTTGAGTTGTATTAACTTATCCGGGTTTACAGTGTAGCAGAATTAATGATTTCTTAACCATTGTTCAGAGAATATGAATTATAACACAAACACTTTTCTTTTACTCATGGTTAGTGTTGGCTGCAGCCATTTATTGTCAGACGCCTGTGTTTACTTTATTTAAATCATAATGACAACAGAAACTACCCAAATGACCATCTGAAAATGAGAAATTATCAATTCTGCCAGGGTATGTAAACTTATGAGTACAACTGTATGTCTCCTGAGGGAGTTTGTAGGAATAATACATCTGTATACCTGCCCAGCAACATGAATGGCAAGAACGACATGTAATCTGCAATGATGCCACATAGCTACATATTTTGAATGGGGCATATTACAGATATGCCAACAGCTCTGCCCTACGAAGCCAAAAGCCAGTAGCTACATTTTGTCAAATTGAGTTTAGACTGGAAATTGACTTTATAACACCCCCTTTTGTCTTGTGACTAAATATCTTGCTTTTTGCTATTAAGAAAGTACATAAAACATCACCACATTATACGTACAACATGTTTGACTGGGCAGTATGACAACGTTAAAGGCATCTTTCTCAGTTTCTATGTTCACGTAGTTACTGCACTTGTGGAAAATATGTTAAACATTAACGTAAAGTAAGGTAACATGTTTAATGTATTGTATCAACCAATCAATCTTAATTAATTAATTAATTAACAAATGGATCAATCAATCAACTGATCAATTAATTGTCAGTTAATAGCATTTTTTCAAAAAATGGTGCACACTCCAAAGATTTATGAAGTTAGCTTTGTTATGTCTTACAGTAGCAGTAGTCACGCGTCCCCCTATTACTACCCAATATAAAAAATCAATAACATGATTACTCAAGTACAAAACTTTTGATGTAACTGATTACGTCAATAGTTTTGAGTACATTAACTATATATTTTAATTAAAGTTAATTTAAAAGTTTAAGTACATGAATTTTGTACTTAAACTTTTAAATTAACTTTAATTAAAATATATAGTTAATGTACTCAAAACTATTGACGTAATCAGTTACATCAAAAGTTTTGAGTTGTATTGACAATCCGGGTTTACAGTGTATTTTGGACTACAGACATTTTCACCTGCTATATTTCCCACATAGCAGCTGCCTGATAATTATGTCTGGTGCACTTAAACCAGACAGTGATAAGGATGAGAGAAACACAAAATGCTACAGCAGCCAGATAAAACCTTTTATTTGCTTCAATAGGTCAACAACATAACAGAGCATAGTTTCATGTTGAGTGTGGCAGCAGCCCTGATAACCAGGCTCCTTACTGTGCAGTCTGGTCCGCTTGGCCCAGGCGATAAGACTGAGAGAAAGGACAGCTGGGGACCTCAGGGCCTCTGTGGTGTGTACTGTACACGTGTGTGTGTGTGTGTGTGTGTGCCCACATGTGTGTGTGCATACCTGCATACATACATGCGTGTGTGTGTGTGTGTGTGTGTGTGTGTGTGTGTGTGTGTGTGTGTGAATCAGGGCCTCTGTGGGGCGTACTGTATATCGGCATGATCTGCCAGGTGAGTCACGCCCTCAACATGAATATCACCTGGCGTATCACACACCTGTGAGGGACTGTGACTGACTGTATAAAAGGGCCCACTGCCCTCAGAGGGAGTTCCCCCCTCACATCGCCACCGTCATCATCATGCTCCGACTCCTGCTCCTTATCGCCTTCTCTGGCCTGGGTGAGACCTCATGTGCTTCTTTACATTACATTACATCAGATTACATTACATTAGACTTAGCAGATGCTTATATCCAAAGCGACTTACAAAAAGGAGGACATAATAAGCTAAGAAAGATGTAGAGGAACACATAGTTAGCAGACTTCCTTCAGACCCTCCTGCACACACACACCCTCTTCTGAGAGGGGGGGCGGGGCAAGGGTGTATGTGTATGTGCTTGTGTAAGAATGTATAGAACATATGTGTGTGTGTGGGTGTGAAAGACAGAGAGAGAGAGAGACAGAGAGAGAGAGAGAGAGAGAGAAGGAGGTGGTGATGCAGAAGGGCCAGTAGAGGAAGAATGAAAGAGAGAGACAGAAAGAGATACACACAGATAGAGAGAAAGCAAGTAAAGGTGTGTGTGTATATGGTTGTGTATGAATGTATGTAAAGTATATGTAGAGAGAGACAGACAGGAAGAAGAGAGACAGAGAGAGAGAGGTGGTGATGCAGGATGGCCAGTTGAGGAGACGAGAGAGAGAGAGAGAGAGAGAGAGAGAGAGAGAGAGAGAAAAAACAAGTGTGTTTGTGTGTCTGAATGTATAACCGTTGTGTCCACAGCCCTGTCCCAGGAGCTGAGCTTCCTGGAGGACCTAGCAGAGAGAGAGGTGGCCGGAGAGGTCGCCACACCCCACTCCTGGCCCTGGCAGGTAACGCACACAGATGACCCCTGTGACCTCTAATGACCCCCTGGTGACCTCTGATGACCCCTGGTCACACTGTCACTGAGTCAGATGCTGTGACCAGTGATGTCACATTTACAGTTAGCCATTTCCTAGTTACCTTTATCCAAAGCAACATGCTGTACATGTCTAAATTGTCATCACTGGTCTGTATGCGTTTAATGGGGTCCTGTCTCATGGACCTTTGTTTCTTCTCCTTACTACCTGGCTCAAGGGCTAGATGATATTACAGCAGTACTTCCCAAACTTTGAACTTCTGCATACCCCCTGATGGTCTATGTTCTACCGTGTACCCCCTAAGACGGTCTATGTTCTACCGCGTACCCCCTAAGACAGTCTATGTTCTACTGAGTACCCCCTGCACCACAGACAGCTTGCTATAACAATTCATATTTTTACAATTATTCCTGCATAAACGAAATATGAACACATATTATGTGGTGGTACCTAGGGTAGAGTCTGTTGTATTGTAAAGGAGTAGTTTTTCCATCCATTGATGTCTATACCTGAACTATATCTTGATACTGATGAAAGCTAAGATTTTTTTTTACCCCCTTAAATTAAATTGTACTTGTACCCCAGTTTGACAACCGCTGTATTACAGCTGTATTACAGTGGTCTGGCCAGTTACAGCTATATGCCTAGTAATGTCCCCGGTGTTACGTATGATATGCGGTGTATGTTGGCGAAATGGCGGTTGAGTGTTGTGTTGTCTTGTACTGTGTTGTGTTGTACTGTGTTGTGGTGTGTTGTGTTGTGTTGTCTCGTGTGGTGTTGTGGTGTGTTGTGCTGTGTTGTGTCGTGTTGTGGTGTGTTGTGTGTTGTGTGTTGTGGTGTGTTATGTTGTGTTGTGTTGTGTTGTGTTGTGTTGTGTTGTGTTGTGCTGTCTTGTGTTTTGTTGTGTTGTCTTATCTTGTGTTGTGTTGTGCAGGCCACTCTGCAGGTGTCTGATCCCCGCGGCTCCCCCTTCAAACACACCTGTGGGGGCGTCGTGCTCAACAGGAAGTGGATCCTCACCGCTGCACACTGTGTGGACACGTGAGGACAACTACTTTTTTAAAAGATTATTTTTTTGGATGAGAGTAGAACAGTAAATAGTGACAAAGAAAGCAAGTGTGTGTGTTTGTGTGTGTGTGTGTGTGTGTGTGTGTGTGTGTGTGTGTGTGTGTGTGTGTGTGTGTGTGTGTGTGTGTGTGTATGCATACTGTACCTGCATACATGTGTGTGTGTGTGTGTGTGTGTGTGTGTGTGTGTGTGTGTGTGTGTGTGTGTGTATGGTGTGTGTGTGCGTGTATCTGTGCACCCATGTGTGCATGTGTATGTGTGTGCATACCTACATACAGTACATGCATGTATGTGTGTGTGTGTGTGTGAATGAATAAATTGGTGCACAGGTCTGACATAATTCTGCCTCCAGTAGACTATTTCCACACACACTGTACTGTAGTAGCCATAACCTGACGCCGCTGTGTTTGTGTAGTGACTATCACCGCCGCATTGTGCTGGGGGAGCACAACCTGACGAACTATGAGGGCCAGGAGATGTACCAGAGGGTGAAGCAGGTCCACCTGCACCCCCAGTGGAACTCCACCCGAGTGGAAGACGGGTCAGTGAACACTCTAAAAAATAATGGTTCTTCAGAGCGATGCCGTAGAAGAACCTTTTTTCAGTGCTTCAAAGCAGATGTTCACAAGTGTATGTGCATGTTATAATTTCACAGGTACAGTATGTACATGGTGAATTCTGTATTTTTCTTCAAAGTAGTTTAAACTATGTTTGAACTAATTAACTTAAATGGTATATTTGCTCTTTGCCTTGCTTTACTTTAAACTGAACTGAGTCTTAACTTAGTCAAACAACAGTTAGAAGTACCCTACCTGGTAGCCTGCAAACCTTTGCTTTCAGTAACTCCTCTGACACAGCCAGTCCCAAACTATTACAGTAGTGTGAGTTCCTCTGCATTACATTACATTACACTTAGCAGACGCTTTTATCCAAAGTGACTTACAAAAGAAGGACATAATAAGCTAACAGAAGTGTAGAGGAACACAGAGTAAACAGACTACAGACATATACACAAGGAGATGCATGTGCCTTAAGTAAGTTTCCCAGAGCAGGGACACTTCAGACACACACACCCCCTACACACAGACTCATCCAGACACGAGGCACCTAGGTAAAGAGTTGGTTAGTAGAAAATAGTTTTGTTAGGAACGGAAGCAGTCTCAGAAAAGAAGGGTCTTCACAAGCTTTTTAAAGGTCGAGAGGGATGTCACTGCTCTTGTAGCGACTGGTAGGTTGTTCCACCATTGAGGGACAATGACAGAGAAAAGTTTAGAGTGACGTAGCCTTCACTCTGCTGCACACACAGTGCTGGCTGTACTCTGCAGTGATGGACGGCACTGATCACTGCAGAGATCACTGATAGCATCTAGCCTCGCAGGTTTGACATAGCGCTGGTGAGATTTAACTCTGAGATCGTCATGAACAAGTATGTCCAGCCCGCCACGCTGCCCAAAACCGGGGAGGAGCTGCCGGACAAGAGCACCTGCTACCTCACCGGCTGGGGAATGACCAAAGGTGAGTCTCTCTCTTTCTCTCTCTCTCTCTCTCTGTCACATACACACACACACACACACACACACACACACACACACACACACACACACACACTCACACACACAGAAGAATGCAACCACACCGGCTCACATAAAATGTACACATGAAATAGACAGCACTAACCATGTGTGTGTGTTTGTGTGTGTGTGTGTGTGTGTGTGTGTGTGTGTGTGTGTGTCGGTGTGTCTGTCTGTCTGTCTGTTTGTGTGTCTGTCTATCTGTCTGTGTCTATCTGTCTGTATGCCCGTGTCCTTCCACACAGCCTCTGGTGTGATGTCCACACTGTTGAAGCAGGTGTACATGCCTCTGGTGGACTATAAGACGTGCAGTGGCCCAGACTACTGGGGGAGCACTGTCAAAGACACCATGGTGTGTGGGGGAGAGGGAGACAGCACCAACTGCCAGGTGAGACTGTGACCCCAAGACTCTTCTAATGAGAGATCCAGCCGTTACTCTGAATTACCTCACTGGGTCCTGTACTGCTACCATACTGTAACTTACAGAGCATTAATCAAGGCGAGGGAAAATTACATGTATAGCGCATTTTATGCACAGAGGCACTTGAACATTCTTAGCAAAATTAAAAGCAAAGAACAGTCAGTCAAACGTACAGGCGAGTTCCTGCAGTAACTGTTTTGAGCTCCTGTGAAAGTGATTCTTGATTGTGATCACACAGCACACCAGAGCACGCAATAAAAATTCAACCTCTGCATTTAACCCATCACACATGTGAGGAAGGGGCAGTCATGACAACAGTGCCCACAGGAGCAGTGTGTGGGGACAGTACCATGCTCAGGATGGGAGAGGATGGAATGCTGGTCATTCACTGCCCTGGCCACCTGTCAGTGTGGGGAATTGAACCTGTGACTCTGTGGCTGCAAGCCCAACTCCCCTTAACCGCTAGCCCATGACTGCACCAGCCCTGACTGACTAATGTTGTTTTCCGAGAGTAACCCCAAAAAGATTCAGGAAGAAGACAGAAGAAATCTTTCTGTTCACCAGATCTTTAATGCCTATTAGGTTTCTGCTGAGTCTTCCAAAGATATTTCCACTGCTACACAGAGACACCCACTCCTATGCAGGGAAGCTACTCTTTTCTCTTAAAGAAATTACGACACTAACTCAAACTTGTGTGTGTTGTGTGACGCTGTGCAGGGGGACTCTGGTGGCCCTCTGTCCTGCATGGTGAATGGGCAGCATATAGTGTACGGCGTCACCAGCTTCGTGTCTGCCCAGGGCTGCAGCACGCCCAGCAGGCCCACCGTCTTCACCCGCATCTCAGCCTTCTCAGAGTGGATCGAGACGGTGAGCCCACACACCCACCCACCCAGACATGCATACACAGGAAATACATGGATCATCTTGTGTTTTGACTGTGATATGAATCACAAGTGCCTCCCGTCTCTCCCTTGCTCTGTCTGTCTGTCTGTCTGCCTGTCTTGTTTTCTATCTCTCTCTCATCCTCTCTCTCTCTCTCCCTCTCTCTCCCTCTCCCTCTCTCTCTCTCTCTCTCTCTCTCTCTCTCTCTCTCTCTCTCTCTCTCTCTCTCTCTCTCTCTGTCTGTCATACGCTGTCTCTTTCACAAGGCTAGTCTCCTAGCCCTGTCATGGCAGCATGATAAAATAGATAAAACTTAGGAGATGTGTTACTGAATTCAGTAATGGACAACTTGACTTCAGAAGCCACAATTCAAGACCACATATTTGTTCCAGCCATTCACTGAAGCAACTGATACTAATTAGCACAGCTCCTTGGCCAGGTAGAAGAGTTAATTAGTGAAATCACCTCTACTAACTACACAGGTGTAACCAGGTGATTTGTATTAGATTGTAGTTTCTGAATCCAGGTTGCCCATCATTCATTGATTGTATTGGTATTGAGTAGACTGGTCTGGTCTTTACACACACTTTCAACCCCCTCCTTTTCTCTTTCTGTCTCTTTTGCCCCTCCTGGAGTAGTTTGTGTATGTATGATTTTTTTGTTGTCTTTGTTATTTGTTATTTTGTGATTTTTCATTTCACTGATTTTTCATTATGCTTGTTTTGTGTGTCTATATTACAGACCATGAAGGACAACAAGTAAAGCCGAGAGAATCCCCAGTGTCCAATAAACACCATGACTCTGCCTCAGTGCATCCTTGTGATTTCTTTTAATCATCTTGAAATGTGCACTCTAATAAAACCTCTTACACATTTGCGGAAACTAACGCTGTTGTGTGTCTGTTTACACAGCCTTGAATGACTTCGTACTCACAATTTTAAATAATGTTAGCATGAAGATGCTTAAAATAATTCACTTGAGCTTTCCTGGGCTGCATAGATAGCCTCTGGGCAGAGATCTAAAACAGGCTTATACAAACAGACAGCAATAACACAGGCATAAAAACAAACAAACTTGGTCATCTCCAAGAGATATTTTATGTAAAGGAAGCTGGATATATGTGAAGTAATTGAAAAGCCAGGAATTGAAAATTATACTATAAAAGAAGAATAACATCACGTAGGTTGCACACACATCTACTGCCATATATCCATCGCATTATCAATGTATGGTATCTGCTCTACCACTGTATAAGTGTCATTTCCTTATCTGGGTGTTTCGTATTGCACTGAACACTAGTTCTACTTTCTGATCTGATCTATGTTGCTACACGAACATATTACATGTACATTACACTTAGCTGACGCTTTTATCCAAAGTGACTTACAGTTATTTAGGTAGAGGGTATTGGTTAGAGTCCCTGGAGCTACAGTAGTATATGGGGTACGTTGCCTTGCTCAAGGGCACTTCAGCCATGGATGAGGGTGTAGAGAGTCCACACATTCTTCTTACTGGTAAGGGTGGGATACAAACCTGCAACCAATATTGCTCCACTGTGTAATGTTCATAGAGGCTTTACTGAGCAAGCTGGTAGGCCAGCGAGGTGGGCACTGGCAGGATATAACCATGGCCTGTACCAAGAGTGGAGTGGCACATGGAGTCGGGTATGGCCTGCCCAGACTGTATTAGAGAACTGGACAGACCCTCTGTGACGTCACGCATCGACTTTGTCACGGACTGGATGAGGCTGTAAAAATGGACTTATGAACATGGGAGTCTATGGGAAGTTGCTCGCTTCTGCAGCCAGCCCCCAATGGACGTGTACTATGTCAGGAGAAGCTGGAATTGAACCAGCAACTTTCTGATAGTTAGTCAACATGTGTAACTCTACTCAAGATACTAGACTTGTGGTGCCTTAAGGTCCTTTTTTTCTTAAGAAGTGAAACCTGCAGTTTTAATGACAGCAGAGTCAAAGAAAAACAGAATGTGCCTCATTTGACTAAATACTCCACTACAGCATCACATACAATATGTTTAAGGAGCATAACATATTAATATAAATATTAATATAATTAATATAAACACTTTTTTTTTTTAAATCTAGATATTTCAGTGACAGTGTACACAAATATTCCACATCTCAGGGTCAACTGTGCCAAATCTGTTCTACGATAGCCTGCATGTCTCCACATGCACTTGTCCTTGACATTCACAGACTCCTCACAATTCCGTGTAGCTGTTCTTCCTAGAAATGTGGAAATAGCCTACTGTCCTTCATATATCTGGCTTCGGGGCAGGACATATGATAGCCGTGCACACACAGGTGTGTATCAGAGGTGCGTTCCCAACCCATAGGTGCACATACAGCATATGTACGTGTGTGTATGTGTATGTGTGTGTGTGTGTGTGTGTGTGTGTGTGTGTATGTGTGTGTGTGT
>CM059267.1:28174544-28247044 GCA_030347295.1 Setipinna tenuifilis | reverse complement strand
GAGCGGCAGCTACTACGTCCACGGAGTCACCAGCTTCGTCTCCGGCAGAGCCTGCAACGAGACCCGCAAGCCCACTGTCTTCACTCGCGTGTCCGCCTACATCGGATGGATGCAGGGCGTAAGTGCTCCAACACACACACACACACACACACACACACACACACACACACACACACACACAGAAAGAGAGATACAGTGCACATACAGCCATACATGTACTGTATGTACAGATAGATACACACATACACACACATTCTCTCTGTCTCACAAAGACTTGTTTTTAAGAATCCATTAGTTTAATTCCCCAGATAATGTACACTGACATTAATAAAATGAATTGCCAAAGATGGCTGCGCCCAGAACCTGCCATTTAAGCCTCATCCAGTCTGTGAGAAAGTCTATGTGTGACATCATAGAGGGTTTGTCTAGGTCTCTTTCCTGCCCTACAAAGGCAAAGTGCAATGACTACGCAAATACTAAAACTGATATAAATGCCTGCAAAATTGTCATACTGCCTAGTCAAAAATGTTGTAGATGTAATAGTGGTGATGCTTTTGTGTGCTTTAATTTTAGGAAGAACAAAGACATTTAGTCACAAGACAAAGGAGATGTTATAAAGTCAATTTCCAGTCTAAACTCAATTTGAAAAAATATGTAGTTAGGCCTACTGCCTTTTTGGCTTTGTAGGGCAGCTATATACAGTCTATGCACACACCTGAAACTGGCTTCAGAAGTCACAGTCCACAGTCCACAAAGTGTTTGTTTTAGCCATTTGGTGATTTCATTTATAAGTCAAATAACCTGGTTCTACTTATGCCATCTGTGCACTTAAAAGCCTATTTGTTTCAGCCATTAACAGTCAGCTAATTAGTAAAATCACCTGTTTAAAGGTGATGTCACAAGTACAACCAGGTGATTTCACTAGCTGAATTAGTGAATGGCTGGAACAAATTGTTAGGCATGGGACTGTATCTTCTAAAGCTGGGTGACCCAACACTGCTTAGGGCAATGCACTGAAATACATTACTGAGCTAGTGGATCTGAGCTTCAGGCTTCGTTTACATGTAGAAAGGGATAATCCCACCCCTCCGGATTCAAAAATATCCTTGATTACTGTAGCGAAGGGGAGGAGAAGTCGCCCCACCGGGATTCAAACCCAGGTCTCCCGGGTGCCAAACGTGTACTCTGACCGCAACGCCAAAGAGCCAGGCTCATTGGGATGGCAGTCAGAGCACACCCACAACTCTAGTGATGGTCACTCCATCACACTACCTTCCCCTTCGGGAAGCGCAGCCATGTGCTTCACACACACCGGGTGACCCTCACGCCATGCGCTTCACACACTCATGGTGTCCCTCACGCCATGCGCTTCACAAACGCCAAAAGCGTTGCGGTCAGAGTACACATTTGGCACCCGGGAGACCCGGGTTTGAATCCCGGTGGGGCGACTTCTCCTCCCCTTCGCTACAATTACACCAGACCGTTTTCCAAAATATATATAAATTCACACGAATCCCAGAAAAATATGCTGCTAAGCACTATTATGAGCAGGCCAAACCTATAGGTGGCAGTGTAACAGTAAGTGTAAAGCCTAGATAAATATGTGTTTTTATAGATATCCTGCTACATGTGAACAGGGCCTCAGTGATCTGAATACATTACATCACCTCTCTAACCTCCTGCTAACACATTCTTTTTTACTTCCTTACTTGTGTTTGCTCTGTGCAGATCATGGGATAAGATGCTCCCATACAGGTACACCAGAGCACCACGGTGGCAGAACAGCTCTAAGCAGCTTCAACATCAGCACCAGCTCCAGCTCTAGCTCATTTGTGCAGAAAGACAATAAAGTCATCACGTTACCATGACTACCGTATGTGTGTCTCTTTGGACGTATTACTTTTTTTCTCAGTTGTGCAAATACTTTAATCTTCTTCTCTGATGTACTAAATCATTACACCTGAGTTAAATTGACCAAACGCATGGAACGATTGGTTTCAATTTTAATGAAAGATTTTTGTAAGCACCATTTTGTCACAGCTTCCTGTTAACTGGGACATGTACAACAGCTTCCGTAGATGAAATGTTGAGAAATAAAAAAATAAAATAAAGTAGAGACAAGGATAAAGCTTTTTACAAACGTTCTATTAACCTTTATACAGCATAGTTCATAAAAGTATTTACATTCAGCATAAGATGTACACCAACATGTGATAGCTCCCTTTCTTACAGGCAAAGTTCATAATTCAAATCTTATTTATGTATTAAATTAATAGTCAACCACTGCACACTGAAAAGGATTTTACTGATCTTTTATGGACCGAACATGCTTTTCCCTGAGCACTTCATCAGGTTCGCTCTTACTGAAGCACAAAATTGAAGTTTTGCATTACTGCAACCCACCAACACCTGGTCACAAGAGCTCCCTGGCTAATTTATTGTCAGATTGTCAAATTTAGGCCCACCCAATCAGAAGGCTCTATAAGTTTGATTGGCTGTTTTAGTAATGAAAATAACCTATGTTTTTGGCTGGGCCCACCCACTGTATGCTTTCCAGCTGCACCCCTAAGCTCAGCTGTGCTGGCTGGAGAGTGGTGGTTATTCACTCACACTCACAATCATACGACCAACCCCTTAACTATTAGGCCACAAATCAACATTGTTGAAATATCACCAACCTATAGATAGGTTTGCACAGTTGCGTTTCTACTGCACTACGATTGTCTCTCATCATTGTGGTGTGTTTGTGAACACCAGTCCTTGGCAAAACACAATGGCCGAAGGAGAAAAAAACCTACACTAATCAATACTACATAATGACAACGCTAGAGTACTGATGCCATTTGGAAACCTGGGCAGGCATATAGCAGCCCCTTACAAAACAAGTCTTACACATATTATACATATATAATATTATATATATTACACAAACCAATACTTGCAATCTGCTATACATTAAACCCCAGTGGCTATGTCAAAGCTGCTTAGTGTGGTATTTTGGTGGAATACTTGAGCGTGTTGCCTTGTATCCCATCAGAGGCGGACATCCTGGGTTCAGGAAGTAAAAGTCCTGCCACATATGTGTTCCAGCCAATTTACTGAGCCAGATTATTCCTAATTAGCACACCTTGTCAACCAGGTGGATGAGCTAATTAGTGAACTCACCTGTGTTAGGAGCACAGGCAGAAGGAATATATGGCAGGACATTTACTTTCTCTGTTTGGTTTGTCCTCCTCTGCATGCTGTGAGAAGAATAGATAGTTGCTTGTCATGCCAAGAAGGTGCACAGGTTTGTTTGGTGCTACAGGTATGCTGATGTGCAGCATCTGGTTGCCGTGAGCCAAGGGTAGTTACGGTTCTCCTCCTATACCATCCCTTCCACCGACTTCAGCTTGCTGCTGCCCTCCTCGGCGGTCTGTGTGGTCTGAGCCTCGCTGCACTGCTTCTGGTACTCCTGCAGGGGGCGCCACAAGCAACACAAACCAAACTCAGCAATTAAGGTAGCGATGGGCAACCTGATTTCAGAAGCCACAATTCAGCAGAGTTGTATAAAGTAGAAGTACTGTTTTGGATGTAATTACAACACTGGTAGTATGGTATTATGCAGTTGCAACTGCGTAGTACCGTACTACTTGTGTTGTAATTACATCCAAAACAGTACTTCTACTTCTACTTTATACAACTCTGCAATTCAGTACCACATATTTGTCCCAGCCATTCACTGAAGCAACTGATACTAATTAGCACAATTCTTTGGCCAGGTAGAAGAGTTAATTAGTGAAATCACCTGTACTAACTACACAGGTGTAACCACTTGATTTAGAATGTGTGGTATTAGATTGCATCTTCCAAATCCAGGTTGCCCATCACTAAATTAAGGTTTTACTCTCACATGCTTCTGTCTTACAGTTATGGGGACTGCAGGAGGGGATTAGGGTCATGGTGAAGTTTAGGTTAGTCTAGCTCCCAAACACACTTTCTTAGTACACAATGTTATCTTTAACATGATGTACATGAAAGACACCAACATTAAATGTACCATATAGTGTTATGCTTCAATAATGTGTCACACATACCCTATGTATGTACACAATTACTGCCTCATATTACTGTGTTGTGTTTAAGGATGTGTGTCTATGACCCCTGAGGTGTTGGTTGATTGGCCAGTGTAATATCAGAATGACGTGGACCTACCTGCAGGAGCTCGATCACCGCACTGTGGCTAAACTGCATTGCATCATCCAAAGGAGAGTTGCCCCACCTAAAGGAAAGCCATTATTAAGACTGAGTGTTGCCCCATGTAAAACATGTACCAAGTTTAAAACTTGCACTAAACCAAATCATAAAACACCCCAACCGGTATCCATGTCTAAAACCATGCTCCACATGCACAATGCAGTTCACAAGATGTACTGAGGTGTGCCACCTAAGACCTAAGTGAAGCACCAGATAAATTGTAAACATGCCATTTCCTGTTTCAGACCGCGATGTAAATAAGATAAACTGTGCGTTTTTTTTTTACCTGTCCTTCACGAAAGGGTTGACCCTGCAGACCTTGGTCAGGAACCTCACGACCTCTGCATGACCTGAGAGCATGGCAACACAGTGATGATGCAACAATGGAGGACCACCTACATTTCATCACATAGACATGTCGGAAACAGGGAGCTAATGACTTGCTGCCTTTCTGCCTTTGCCATCTAACAAGTCACACACCTTAAGCAGCCTGCCTAGACAGCAACACAGAAAGCTGCTGCCCCTTTATAGTTCGATAGAATGACGCACATTGAAATTGGGCAAAACGAAGGTACCTTGGGTGTAATCTAAGTTGGATGGCCCTAATTTGGCTTTGATTTGGCTAGTTTGGCTGTGGACTATGTCTGGCATCAGTCTAACCCTGATCTGGCCTGTACCTGTTCTAGACTCAGCTGAGATAGTGTGTGTGTGTGTGTGCTTGTGTGTTTGGACAGAGCAAGCCCACCTTCAGCAGCTGCGACATGCAGGGCAGTGCGAGAGTCATAATCCTTCAGCTCCATGTCCGTACAGGACAGGGCATACCTGGGAACACACAGATACAGTCGTGTGTGTGTGTGTGTGTGTGTGTGTGTGTGTGTGTGTGTGTGTGTGTGTGTGTGTGTGTGTGTGTGTGTGTGTTTGACAGGGAGGTTGTTGAGGTTTATTCAGGAATATATAGAGCTGTACAAAGGAGAGAAATCTTTGTATTTCTTTTCGTCATTGGCTTTTAGACATTTATCTAACTGACTGATAATCTGGATTTACAGACGTACTGTACTGACACTAACTTCAGCATCAGTAACTGGTCCTTACCTTCTCAGGGCAGAGACATCTCCACTGTAAGCAGCAAACATCAGATTCACCACTGACTTGTTCTGAGAAAGACAACATAGAGGGTTGGCGTCTCAATGTTTGCCAGAGATTTAATAATAATCAAGTGAATAGTAGCAGAGACAGTATAGTTATACTGTTATATATATATATATATATATATATATAACTATACTGTCTCTGCTACTATTCACTGCTACCATTCCCTATATATATATATTATATTTATATTATAATAATATTTATGATAATATTATAATATTTATAATATTATCATAAATATTGTTATAATATAAATATAACATTATAATAATAAATGAAAAGTGTGTTGTTGGTTGTAAGAAAACAGACTCTGTCCCTGACCCTGTCATCCCCGTGCTGCCGGCGAGGGTCCTGCTTCTTCACGAAGTGTCGCAGGTTGTCGTAGTTGTGAAAGTTGAACAGAGACACAAGCTCCTGGAAATGGCCATTGGTATTTTATATTGCTTGTTATAATAATAATAATTTCTAATAATAATAATATAATATCAATAATAATAATATGGGCTTGACTAGGAGAACTGTAAATAGAGCAGTTTGTGGGACTGTTGTTAGACTGTCCATTGACTAACTAACATGCAACAGACCTTAAACAATTTTTTATTTTCCAACTAAAATGTTCCTCACAGTTTAGTAGCTCTGAGTCTAGTTAATAATCGCTTTAGAAATATAGCATCAAGGTCAGTCAAGGTCATGCAGTGTCCATTCTTAGAGATGTTGGAAGGTCTAAGTTTGTTAGATAAAACATCTTAAACCAGAGTCAATGTTCTGGTTACCATGGAGCTCAGACTTGTAGTTGATAGGCTGGTAGAATGATAGGATAGTTGATGTGCCTCACCTGACAGAAGTGGATTCCCCGGACGCTGTTGCCCACCTTGTCGAGGGGGGGTGACCAGCACATCATCCCCATGACATTGGGAACCACTAGCAGCACTGCACCTGACACACCTGACTTGGCAGGTAAGCCCACCTGACACAAATAGGGCACAATTGTGCACTGTTTAAATCAGACACAACTGAAATTGTAAATTACAAATAAATATAAACATATTTTGTATGTGAATAGTTCTGATTGTAAATGAAGAAGAATCTCTCTTTTCGACAAAGAAAACGGTGTCATATTTGACAAGCTATTTGCATTGACAGTTTACATGTGGATAGTTTTCAGTACACACAAGACAGAAAGAAACATCAGCTTTCTGAAATTGTTCAAGTGTCATTTGACACACTTGAATGAACAGGTCTACCAGGCCCAGGCCCAGGGGCTCAGAGGTGCTATAAGAGGACAGGCCAAACCCCCAAAACACATCGTAATCCCCTTGCCCAAGAGACCTCAGCCATTTTATTTTTCCCAGGGGCACTCGATTCCTTAATCCGTCCCTGCTTAGGAGCCAATGAGTGAAAAAAACATAAAACAGAGCAGAGCAGAGCAGAGTATCTGTCTTTTTGACAAAGTAAACAGTGTCATATTTGATAAAGTTTTTGCATTTACACTTTACACACACAGACACAGAGAGGAACATTGGTTTTCTGAATTGTTCAAGTGTCTTTTCACACACTAAAAACTCTTTACCCTGCCAATACCCAGCTTTACGAGCCAATGAGTAAAAACATACAACAGAAAACAGAGCCGAGCAGAGCAGACTCACATGGAAGGCAAAATGGCCGGAGAAGTCATACATGCCACAGGAGTACATGAGGCTGAGCGTGTTCCTGACGGCCTCGGCACTCAGCACACGCTCGCCTGTGATTGGACAGATCCCTCCATTGGCCAGCGTGGCGGCCATGACACTTCCTGACTCACAGGTAACCTCCATCGAGCACAGCTGAGCCAATCAGAGAGCAGGAAAAGGGTGAAAGTGGGGTGATGGACCAATGACACATGAAGAAATAAAGACGAGATACATATTAATAGATACTTGAGGGGTCCATGGGGAAAACAGGCATGGTCACAAAATACAGAAACTGAGAAAATATAATTTATGAATTTAAGTCTAATTTTTTATTTGGTTTTAATAAGTAAATGCTAATTTGAATTGCTTCTAGCTTGAGACTATGCTCGATTTTTCACAGGAATTATTTTTTAAAAAGCTGGGGTTTCAATGCTACTACCCATAGAGAAAGTGACAAACATCAACCGTCTGTGGAGGTTTATACTAAATAAATGAAAGACATATATTTTAGACAGTGGCAGGCAGTCTGTTAAGGGTTACGTTATGAAACAGTACACTTGATATTAAGGATAAGCTCATAGCCCATTCATAAACCCTGGCTAGTATTCCACAATGTACCTGACTATAAAAATGTGTGTTCGTGCGTCTGTGTAGAGCACATTCATTATGTATGAACACATCATGGAGCATTTTTGGAAGGATTATAAATGTTCTGTGCACTCATCCAAACAACAAACGGTGCAACCAAGTGACAAAACAAGTGATGACAGGTTTAAAGAGTGAGAAATGGAAACAGAGAGACACAGACAGACAGACAGACAGAGAGTACATTTGCTGAGGGATATCTGTAGGGTGGTACAGCTCTCACCTGGAAGTAAAAGTCTAAGGCATCGATCATCTCTGCCCCATGTGGAAAACACTGAATTAAACAAATAAAAAAAGACTTATGTGAATAATGTTTTTTACTCTGCCTTTTAGACATACAAAAACATCTTTAACAAAATATGCCCTAAATAAACTCCAAAATAACATATTTCTGATGATGATGGTCTGACTGACCGTAAAAATCAGTTGGCTGATAAAAGAATTGATGTTTTACAAAAATAAGTAAGTGTTAAAATGGGAGTCAGTGCAGACGTATTCAACTTCTAAACACATAGCATTCCCTATACTTGACTGTACCTGGGATGGTTCTCAGGGTCCTATTTTGACAGGTCTATCAAGCACATAACACATATCTGGCAGAAAAGCTAAGTTGCAAGCAACTGGAAATATAGCCCCTGGTTCACCATCATCAGGTCAAAACTGAAGAAGCCTTTTGGATGAAAAGCTCCTAAAAGAAGTCGAGTTGCTTACCACGTAGCTTTTTTTTTTTTTACTTCCATGACCTGGATGAGTGAGAATCTTCACAGACATATCTGGCAAACCATAGTTCAAATTAAAGGGGGTACTGGGATATACTGTACCCCCTAATCAAGTCCTAGGTCCCCCCAAAGACACGAAAATAGCAGTGCTGGGGGGTGCCAACATATTAATGTAACTAATGTAAAATGTAGAAGGTAGTACCCTGCATAAAAAGGTGGTACCCCCCATTATTATAATTATGGACGGGTAATTCACACTCTGTGGCAAACATGTGTGTTTCAGTGCAATCGGGGTATACAACACATACTGTAGGCATGTCCCCTCATGAGAGTATCACTTAAAAGACTATATACTGTAGCTCACCTTCTTCTCTTTCAGGTAGTAGCCAATGGCATAATTCCTGTCTCCAGTTTCCTTCTCTGATTGGAAGCTGTAGAGACAAACAGGATCGGGAAAATTCATTGGTTGAAACTAGTCACCAATCAAGTATGAACACTATTTGTCAGTGTCTGATAAAAATGTCCATTTTGCTAAGTTAATTTCCACCCCTCGCCTACACAAAGTAAATGTTTTTTTAAACAAGGGCAAACATTACGATGTTAACTCACGTTGCGTTACTGAACCCTACATACTCCTGACCAGCCATCTTCTTTACAAAGTCCATCACCTGAAACACACATAATATATACAATACTACCAATGATCTCCAGATTCATGGCAAGTGACAAAGGCTGTAAATCTCAAGTGTTAAACCAACACTAAAGCACTTTTCCTCTTCGGTCGCGCTACAAGTTGGAAGCAGAATTGTCTTTCTTATGTCTCATTCGAACTACAGATGGGCGACCCGCTTTTTGGAAACTTGCATTGTGCGGTCATAGCTCATGGAGGGCTGTAAAGCATACTCAGAAGTGCCGTTCACCCTGTTACAAGTTGATGAATGACTAAAACTACTTAGTGTTGCTCTAAATGTTGCAGGTACATTACTGTGGCAAATGGTAATGTGTACAGTACATCAGTATGCTCAGTGTGCATGCAGATACTCACATAGTCAAACTTCTCCGCCTTGTTGGTGCCAGGCTACAAGAGAAAAGAAGACACACACAGACAAAACATTTGTTTATTTGTTGTTGTTGCTGTTGTTATTGTTTTGTTTTTATATAGTTTCAAGGACTCAAAAAATAGTGTTGATTATTTGGTACCTCTACAATGTTACTAAATTCACAGTCACAGTGTTTATATTCTGAACAGTGAAATACCTCCTCATCAACAGTGTAATTATTGCACTGGCTAAATTCAGCTCACACATGTGTCCCAATCCTGCAGCCATGTAATTAGCCCTGCCCTGTGGACCCCTGCCTGAACAGGCCTGCATGGTGAGGGATCAGGCTCAAGTGTAATTACACTGCCGTGTGACTGGCTAAGGTCACAAAGCCTGTCTCTCTACTGTATGTCCTCCATCACTAATAAATGACACTAATAAGACTAATGAACATCACTAGATGTATGCTAAGACTTCAAAGTTATTTTAGTAAGGCAAAACTGTTATTTCTGTAGAAAGAATAGTCAGGAGGGTTTTTTTTACCTCTACCACAGTTGCGACAGGTGTTTATGATTTTTTTTTGTTTTTGCTATGATCTTATAGCATATTTAGTGTTATTTACTGTAACAAATTCCAACCTTTATAGCAATATTTACTCGCTGAGTTAGTTCGTTCATTCCTATGAAGATTGCTGATATCACATATTATCATATTTGTGATTTAGGGTGTCATGCCATAAATACAACAACATTTTCCAGGGTGATAGGTGCTAGTGTTATTATAAATGGAAATGTTACCGCAAACACTGCTACGTCCGGCTATGACCTTCATTCTATGACCTTATAGCATGGTTTTTATTATTATTATTTATTTATTTATTAGAAATTCCAACCTTTATAACAATAGTTACTCGCTGATGATAGGTGCTAGTGTGATTATAAATTAAAATGTCACAGCAAACACTCTAAATACAACTTTTTCCATTCTGACTGCTAGCGAGATTGTAATTAATTTAAATATCACAGCTGTGTCACTGATAAATATTCTGCACTTCCAGGGCAATCTCAGAAAGGAATTCCGTGCAGCCCAGTTATATATGAATGACTGCTGAGTGACGGCACACAGTACAGTGCAGTATAGGCTCAGCCTGCCCCTGTCCCCGTCACATCTACTGGCACTTTCTAATAAAGATGACACAACATGCAAAGTCCCTTTAGATTATTATTATAGAGGCACTCTTAACAGAACATGCAAAGTCCCTTTAGATTATTATTATACAGGCACTCATAACCTGCACAACAAATGTCAAATGGTGCCTAATACTCCCCCCAATACTCTCAAAGGTTGACTGTAATCTCATTTAGGTGCCATATCTGTTGTTATCTGACACCAGTTCCCACATAGAGCAGGAATGTCTACTACTGTATGTCTATGTCTACATCTATACTGGCACAAACAACATGTGTGTCTACACAAAAACTACATTGTTCACTTCGGTGAGTGTGATTTGGATGCGTATTTTCAATATTCTACTTGAATAATATTAATACTTTAATACTAAATTTTACATGTAAATAAAGATAGTCACTCATTTGCAGGCTTAGCAGATAACTACAACTAAGCCAGTTATAAACGTCCACATTAAATGGCTCAAATTTACGAAGAAAAGGGATGCCATGTTTATTCCTACAATTTCTGTAATGGAAATCACAACAGAACCTGTCACAAAAGACAACAGTAATATCTCTTACTACTCATGGCAGTATGTCATGGTAAGGAGGCCCCTGTCACGAACACATCAACACATCCACACACGTGTGTGTGTGTGTGTGTGTGTGTGTGTGTGTGTGTGTGTGTGTGTGTGTTTGTGTGTGTGTGTGTGTGTGAGTGAATTGTCATGGATCAGACAGGGTGGCTGGTGAGGTTCACAGCTCATATTGAGTGACCTAGATTTGCCTTTCTAGACACAGCTGTTTAGTTTAACTTGCAATACGTGCCTATGTAAAATGACTCACACACACACACACACACACACACACACACACACACACACACACACAAACACACACACACACACACACATCCCTGTCTGGTTTTCATCCCCTGGGCCTCATCTCTGACGCCACACACACGACAGTGTAAACACACACCCTCGCAATGTCACCCGTGACACACACAGACACACACCCTCGCTACAGTACCTGTGATTGGCTGGGCAAGACGAAAAAAACACACTCTCCTCTTTAACCATCCACATCTTATCTACACGCATACTCACACTTGCAACCATGTACATACTCATATAAGCCTCTCTTCATTTCTTCTGCTCTTTCTTTCTTTTTTTCTTTTTTTTCTTTATTTCCTTCTCTTCCTCGATGACTGTCTACACTGCTCTCTGTGTCTCTTGGTGATTGGATGGATATTATTATAAACACCCCTTGTGCTTCCACTTGTACTCTATCTGCTACACCCGCTCCACACACATACAGCATACTCTCTCTGTCTCTCTAACTCAGTCTCTTTTTCTCTTGGATAAAAAACATGCAAACCCTTGTTATCCTTGGCTTATCCACCTACTACACATTTCTCTCTCTCTTTCTCCCTCTCTCCCTCTCTCTCTCTCTCTCTCTCTCTCTCAACTCAACACTCTTGGCTCATTTACCTACTTAAAATCTCTCTTTCTGTCTCTGTCCTCTGCCTCTGCCTCTTCCCCTTCGTTTGTCTCTTGGTCAGGACGAACCAACTGCACTGGGCAGGTGTAGTTGACACATTTGGGTCAGAGTTCACCGTGACTTGCCTCACACGTGTGGGTCAGGTCAAATGTCAAAGCCTGACAGCGCAAATATTGGGCTAAGTCGGCTTAGTTCAAATATTATGTGATGTGTGTTTACCAAAGATGTGTGTGTGTGTGTGTGTGTGTGTGTGTGTGTGTGTGTGTGTGTGTGTGTGTGTGTGTGTGTGTGTGTGTGTGTACGTGCATCTGCATACATGTGTGTGTCTGTGTGTGTATGTGTGTGTATGTGCACATCTGCATGCATGTGTGTGTGTGTGTGTATGTGTGTGTGTGTGTGTGTGTGTGTGTGTGTGTGTGTGTGTGTGTGTGTGTGTGCGTCTGCATACATGTGTGTGTCTACTGTGTCTGGGGGGGTGGGCTACTGTCCCTAAGCGCACTGGTGTTGTGCATGTCTGCCTGTTTGTGTTTGCCATGTGTACATTGCTACATACTTTACAGGGGTCAGTCTAAGAGTGCCATATACACCCTTATAAACTACCTCTATAGGGCTGCACACACACCACTCCTCCCCTCCCACACACACAGCCCATCATCGGCCACCAAAGCCAGTCCTCCCTCCCAACCCCAACTGCACTTTATGCACTTTATGACACACTTTACTCCCCCTCCGCATGCACAGTTTTAGACTAACAATCACTAATGTCACTGCATGTCCTACTCTACCCAGTATGTCTATGCATGTGACAATAAACCATCTTTGTATCCTTGTATGCTTGTATAACTTACTCTCCATGTGTGTAGAGAACATCAACATTTTATATTATATATTATATTTATATTTAAACATACATTTTATAAAGGGATGCCCTTGAGTTCAACAAAAAACCATAAGAGCGGTATTAAAGTGTTGCTGTCTAACATTCAGGTATGGTTTACCTTGATGAGAGAGCTGATGACAATTGCTCCGGCATTGATCATAGGATTGTGTGGTTTATCTAGAATAAAGGACATAGAGAAATAATCACACACCAATGGTCAAATACACCACTATCCACTTCAGAGAGTGAGAGAGTGAAGAAAGGATCAATAAAAAAGTAATGTTTCCTAAAAGTCATGTTTGGTGTCAGACAGTGCAAGTGGCAAGTGCAAAGTGCAGTGCAAAACTTGCAGACTGCAGAAGAGGGCCAACGACATGAGAAAACAGCAGACAATAGCAATGACAAACAAGGAGGTTAAGGTACCGAAGGGTAGGGTGCAGTACAGGATCTGATGGTCTGCATGTGTAGTGTACTATATGTTTGCAGCAGTGGAGATCATTGCTAGATGAATTGGGATTATTGTTTGTGTTATTGCTTGTTTACAGATCATTGCTTGCTAAATAAATAGGGATTATGTGTTATTGCTTGTTTACAGCAGTGGGGTCATTGCAAGATTACTGTATTATAGTGAAGTAAATTAGGATGGAAGGGTGGTCAGTTTCCATGAGAGAAGGAATGCAAGCAGAGGTGCCAATCCCATGTTCAGAAAGTAAAAACCCTGCCACGTTTTCCTTCTAACACAGGTTACTTCACTAAGTAGCTGATCTACCTGTCTTGAGTGCTCATTACGATCAGCTGATTCAGAGCTGGTTGGATCACATTTGTGGCAGGGTTTTTACTTTCTGAACCCTGGATTGACACCTCTGAACGAAGGGCAACACCACACAATAGCAATGACAAACAAAGAGGTTAACAAAGAATGACAAACAAAGAAGTAAAGTACAGTAGTGTGGTGACAGTGTGTGTGTGTAGTGTACTATATTATAGTGAAGTAAATTACGATGGATGAGTGGTCTGCGTGTGTAGTGTACTATATTATAATGAAGTAAATTAGGATGGATGAGTGGAAAGTTTCCATGCGAGAGAGGCACGCCAGGCATGTTTTGTGTCGATGTCGTACCGTCCTCGTCCAGCGACAGCTTGTTAAATTTCAGGCCGCTGGGCTCCTTGCCCACGTACTGATGCACGTGTTCAGAGCCCACCTCGTGCACCGCGATGGCATACTCCAGTGGCTTCACACACGACTGCAGGCAGAAGGGCACCTTGGTGTCGCCCACAGAGTGCCTGGGCAGACAGACAGGCAGATAGAGAGACAGACAGGCAGACAGACAGACAGACAGACAGACAGGCAGGCAGATAGATAGACAGGCAGGCAGAGAGACAGACAGGCAGGCAGATAGACAGAGAGACAAGCAGATAGTTATAAAGGCAGATAGACAGTCACACAGACAGACAGACAGGCAGAGGGACAGATAGACAGACAGGCAGATAGACACACAGATAGACATACAGACAGAAACCTTGAACGGTGTCAACTCAGAAATATATCAGAGGCAGCTCAGATACTCTGCATGGATACATGGCTGTTGCTATAGTAACGGAGGTGGACATAAACAAAAACCCTCAGCGAACAACTGATTGGCTCTCTATAAGGCAGGGCTGGACATCTTTCATACTCCCCTCCTCACTCACCCATATATAGTCAGACTCCCCAGTTCTTAGTGTCGGATTATTCAACCTAACATGCTGTATCCATTGACATTGTATTAACTTTACATTCATATTAATATTCTTCACATTTTAGGCTTTCTGTATTGTACCGTATCTGCTATTCCACTAATCTAGTTGTTCACCAAATACTATGTGTTTGCATCTGAACTAAAGAACAACTGTACAATTTTAGGTGTTTACTGGTGTGTGTTGTATGACTAGGGCTACCCGTAAGGGGGAGGGGGAGGGGTAAACATGTAAGGTTTCCCTGTTGGGGGGCGCAGTCCATTGAAAACCATAGTGTTTTTTTTTGGGGGGGGGGGGGGGGCAAGTAATTGGATCTTTCGAGGGACCCAGCCATGTCTCTGGGCAGGCCTGTGTATGCCTGTATGGGAGGATTGGCCTATTGAATGGAGGGAGGACTGAGAGGCTCTCTTACCTCTGGCCATCCACTGTGCACAGGGACACACCCCACAGCTCCGGATTGAACTTCGCTAGGTGAGGAATATAGTCTGCAACCTTCAGTCACACATATGTACATCACACACACACACACACACACACACACACACACACACACACACACACACACACACACACACATACATGCCCACGCATACATGCACACACAGACCCATACACACACACACACACACACACACACACACACACACACAAACACACACACACACACACACACACACACACACACACACACACACACACACACACACACACAACACACACACACTCAATAAGCATCAGAGGTCAACAGTGAGTAAACATCTGAAGTATGTGAGACCAGCACTATAATGCTACACACACTGTGGTACGGGAAGACTTACATGCCCTTTCTGTTGCACTTGGACCTTGTGGTAGATCTGATCAATGTTGCTCACGAACGCCTCAAACTCTGGGATGATGAACTTCTTCTGGAAGGCCTGGGACAGCAGCATGATGTTCCCGCCAACACACCTAGGAGAACGCCCATGTGTTTACTCATGTTGCCATGTTTTGTCATGTTAGCATGCTGTGCTGTCTCTCTTGCACGTACTTTGTGTATACGATCACTCCATCACCTGGCAATTACAGGTGATTCCCTCAGGTCATTTACAATCAATCAATTATCTGGGAATTGACATGGTCTGTCTGATATGTCCAAACAATGTGGCCCAAATTGCCATTATATTACACAATAATAACATAGTAACATATTATGAAAATTGTTGTAAAATTCTGGATATTTAATTACAGTTTTTCTCACCTTATTAACTGTAATTTGTCAACAAATAATTTATCAACGAGACAAATATATTCTCATATCCTAACATATTATATATCTGTAATGTTATTATGTATCTGTGACCACATACATGATTAAGTAATAGATGTAATAAAAACATAAGTTTAGTTTAGTAATTATTAGTTTAAGCAAACTATAACAAACCCCCCCCCCCCCCCCCATAACCCCAAAAGTATTAAGCCATGACATAAAAGGCACAAAAGAGCATGGCAAAGACAGGACAAAGATAGGGCAAGGCAAGACGAAGCATGGCCAAAATAACACCCAGAGGAAAGAAGGCATTGGGCCACCTGAAGTTCCCCTGGAGGGATAATAAAGTTGACCTTGACCTTGACCTTGCTGTCCCCAGTGCTATAGGGTGACATTCTGTGTGCAGGGGACCAAGGCCAAGGGGGCTAGCGCTGAGGTTGCACAGGGACTCTGTCCGAAAGATCAACTTACAGTATTCACAATATAGTGCACTCTATGGGGGTTGACTTACACTGCGTTAGCCTCATAGCATAATTGCCTTAGTGACTTTTCGGCCAAATTGAGATATCTACCTAACTTTACTCTCCTACTCTACTACTGCTGCATCATCCTGTATAACCACCTAAAAACATTGACATATGACTTGGGCAATTGTGCTATGAGGCTAACAATTGTTTTGTTCTCTACATAGCACACTATACAGTGAACGGGTGAACACTTTGGGTTCACCCAGGGTCTGGTTTGGTCTGGGGAAGGGCTAATGGCCGTAAGGGTTATGAGGTATGCGGCGTTGTTTTGAAGAGGAGCGTTGGTGACCGCAGGGCTGCAGACAGCACAGGGGCTACCGACAGACGTCTGTGGTCACAATGGATGGAATCCACCCAGCTGCTTGATTCTTTCCACTGCTAAGCCCATTGTGTGTGTGTGTGTGTGTGTGTGTATGTGTGTGTGTGTGTGTGTGTGTGTTTGTGTGTGTTTGTGTTGTGTGTGTGTTTGTGTTGTGTGTGTGGTGTGTGTGTGTGTGTGTGTGTGTGTGTGTGTGTGTGTGTGTGTTAGTAGAAGTGGGCGGGGTTGACAGTCATTAGGTGAGACTGAGAGACAGGCTGACAGAAATGGCACCGGAAAAAGTCATGACAGGCCTCAACGAATGCAGCAGTCCAAAACACAACGTGTACACACACGTGACATGTCCCAGAAAAAAAAATCTTTCCTTAAGTTATGTCATTTGTTGTCGTGTATTTTTAAACCGTCCTATAAATCAGTTGTCAATTGTCCTAAAAAGTTGTCATCGTCTCCCACTATCCTGCCATAGGTGGACAGTCCATGCCAACTGTGGTAAGCCCCAGCTTAGCAAAGGCAGGACATTAAGGCCAGCACATTAAGCCCCTGGCACTGCAAGTGGACACTGCTCTGACCTCGGCCCTGTCATCAGCTCCGACTCCAACAGATGCAGAACCACTCTGGATCCTGGAGTGTGTGTGTGTGTGTGTGAGAGAGAGTGTGTATGGTGTGTGTGTGTGTGTGTGAGAGAGAGAGAGAGAGTGTGCGTATGAGTGTGTGCGTGTGTGGGTTGGGGGTTGACCGTTGTCGGTTGGTGTATAAATAGCCTGTTTGGAGTGTGTGTGCATGCATGTGCATGTGTGTGTGTGTGTGTGTATGTGTGTGTGTGTGTGTGTGTGTGTGTGTGTGTGTGTGTGTGTGTGTGTGTGAAATTAGATGTGTGTGTGCATGGGGGTTGTCGGAGCTGATTAGAGAGAGTGTGTGTAATATGAGGAGCTCAGGCCAGGCTGGTGTGTGTTGTGGGGAACGGGGGGACACAGAGGTCCACTGCTAAGGGAGCCGCAGATGTAAATTAGCCCTAATGCTAACTCGGGTAAAAAGTATCACATGACAACATCAAGCACACAGTGTCTTCCAAATAAACACTGGTAGGTGTCATGGCTTGAGAGGGAAAAAGTCCAGTCATATATTCCCTCTGCCAGTGCACTTCACACAGCGGATTTCACTAACTAGCTGATGTACCTGTCTGCTGAGTTGGGCCAATGAGGAGCAGCTGGCTCAGGGAGCTGTTGGGACGAATAGGCCTATGTGGCAAGACCTTTACTTTCCAAAGCTGAGGATGGCCAACTCTGCAAATAACATAACCAAACTAGAAAAGCACCCGGAGAGTGCAAACCTCCACCAAGCAGTCCAATCCCTTCCCCACCCACCCCCCACCCCTTTATTTTATTGTTTTTTTTTTCAATTATTATTATTATTATTATTTTATGTTGTTAATGGGATTTCCCAGTTTTCCGTTAATTTTCTGTTTTTTGTAAGGTAAACAATGAACCAATTTTTCACCAATCACCTTGAGGCAGTGACAATACTGACGTACTGTCCAAATTTCAGAACGATATGTTCATGACTTTTGGAGTTATTTTGCTAACAAACAAACAGACAAACAGATGAACGTGGGCAAAAACATAACAAATAAATATATATGTAAACGTAACAAATAAATGTATATGTGTGGGGGTGCTCACTTTCCAAAGAGCTCTCTATCCATCATGACCTCAGTGATGGAGTCGCGTACACTCAGGCGGAGTTTCTCCACGCAGTCCTTCAGACGGGGATCAGTGATGAGCAGACCAGTGCTTCTCAGGGCCTGAGAGGAGACAGGAGGAGGAGATCTTTATTTGGAGCTGCTTCTACTAGTACTACTACATTTGCAGAGGCGGACATCCCAGGCTCAGAAAGTAAACGTCCTACCGCATACTTGTTCCAGACAATTTACTAAACCAGCTGATCCTAGGTTGATGGGCTAATTGGTGACATCACCTGTGTTGAAAGCACAGGCAGAGGGATATACATGGCAGGACTTTTACTTTCTGAAGAGGGTTTGTCCGCCTCTGTACATGTGTAGTTACTTTCTACTAGTAGTAGAGAGACACTGCACTGCAACAACACAAAGTGAATCGCTTTACAAATGGCACTGAATAATGATGGAAAAATATCTTTGTTTACATCTTAACTTTATAACCACTACACCATGCCACTTCCTTACCCAGTCTGCCATAGAGGAGTTAAACAGTCATATTCAGTTAAGGGAAAAAATTAAAACATGGCAATACACACTGGCTAACAGCTGGCTAAGAGGGAGCTAAAGCTAAAACGTCTGTTTATTCAGCAAGCATCATACAGAATGCAAGCACACATACTGATTAACTATGCAAACATTAACTTTGAAGGTGCTGAGATTGAGAGTGGTGATTAAAAGGGGTTACATAAAGACAGCACCCACAGGACTAACTGTTGTCTGATCACAATATTGGTCAATCACTGTCGTGATACCCTATTGGAATCTATCATTTCTGTTTGAGCAAGGTCTACAGTGCTGTATTTCAATTCTAAGACATCACTATTTTTCTATTTTATTGTGTAATACACCTGTTGCAACAAACACACATTTAATAAGTAAAAGTAAACAAGTGTTTACTTGTTGTTGGTTTCTTTTAGTTTGAGCTTGACTTCACGCATGATCATATTAAGCCATACTCACAGAAATAAACTGTGAAATTGGGATTCTTTCTTCTCCGTGTGTGATAGTGTAGAAAAGCATGTCTTCCAGAGCCACGAAAAGACCCGTCCTTTTTTCGTTGACATGCGTGACAAGTCTGAAACACGTAACAAACCTTCTAAAGTCTGAATTGGTCAACAAACATTATGCACTGAGTTTAATAATGTGGATTTCTACCGCCGACAAGTGCTGTCCACTCACATTTGGGAGAATCCGTTGCCATAATGTTGCCTCAAGTAAGAAGTCCCGCTGTATTTCCGTTTGTTTACAGTACTGCTTCGTACACTTTTACGAAATCCGAAGGCTGGCGCTCGCGTGACATCTTTCACGACGCACACAGCAACTCCTGCGCTACCCACGCGCACAAACTTCAGGCAGAACATACTTTTAGAAGTGGAAGTTCCACAGAGACGCCCGTGGCTTACTTGCGCTCCTGGGTAGTGGGCGAGTACTTGCGCTGTTCAACTGAAGTGTCCGAGTGAGTGCAACTGTGCAACTGTACACTAGCTGACAAAACTCTATAGACAGCTGGACAGCGTCTTAAACTGCAGATAACTGACCAATCACTGAAAGCAGAGACCGCAGTTGTCCTTGTGCGCTGCAAGATAAATCATCTACTTGATGTGTTCAGACTGTGAGCAAGTCGAATAAGAAAAATATATTGAAATATATTACAATATATATAAATATATTGAATATATATATATATATATATATATATATATATATACACAAATATTGAATATATATATATATATATATATATATATATATATATATATATATATATATATATATATATATATATATATACACACAAATCTAATATATATAGAAATATATTAGATTTGTGTAGTGTTTCAGGTCTAGTAGCCTACATATCAATGTTACAAAATACAGTCCAAAAACCCCTTGGATCTTTAACTGACTTATGAATTCACCATGGTGGAGATATATTTTATCTTGTATTGGCCAGAGGACATGGCACAAGGTATCTATCAATGATGTCACTGTAAAATAGGTGGCTTGGGTGTTGAGTGCAGGCAACTAAATGAAACATACAGTAGCCATGTTATATTCACATTTTTTGTTTATTGAATTTGTACATTTACAGAATATGGATTCAGTATCAATAAGAGCACTGCATCGGTTTGACACTCACATATTGTAACAAAGGGCCTGGCTGTGTGTGGTGTGTGTGTGGTGTTCACAGTGAGTGGTTTCAGAAAATACACATTAGCGATAGCTCAGCTCATTAGCAGCGGGAAACGTACCCAGAGGAGTCTGCCACAGGCCCACTCCTGCCTCAGCTCCACTATTTAACAGTCTCAGTGAGATCTTATGAGCGTAAGTAAGTCACGATGGTTTGGCCGCGAAAAAGAGAGAATTCCCTCCAGGAGTTGACAAAAACAAAGGGTTAATTAACAATGTGGTGAATTTCATTTAAATGAAACCACACAATCACAAATTTATGTAGAAATTCCATGACTGTGTTTGTTGTTAATTGTTTGCTTGCTTTGATTGGCTTTTCTTTTGCTTATAATCTTGCAGAAATATCATGGGAACAAAGAGCCGTAGTTTGGGGGAAAGTTCCCGATGACATAGGAGAGCAAAATCCTGGATTTGGATTCACGATGAATTCACATGGCAAAGTCAGCTGCTGTCTGGGTAGTCCACAGCCTTCTTCACCTACAGCGAACCACATGCTCCCTATCTAACGCCACACTAACCAGTCCCAGTCACACTAACTATGCCCTTTAATGCAGTGGTACCTGGTAAGGCCTCAAGCACATATTAAAAAGTGTACCAGTAGATTCGGAGTGGATTTACTTTTCTCCTGCATCACAAATAATAAGGCAACAACACAATTACAGTAATTCTCAGACAGCATTTCTTAAGTCACATTCAGATACACAATAACTTACTGGCAAATGGTTTTCTCCCCCATCACACATACTTGAACTTGAACACTTTGACCTTTCGACCTTTGAACTGTGATTCCCTACATCTAAAGCACACCACTGGCGTCTCTCTCTCTCTCTCTCTCTCTCTACACGCTTTTGGCAGGCCGCGGAAGCACCAGTTTGAGGCCCAGGTCGACCACGAAGGAGGGCATGTAGGAGAGAGGGATCCAGACGAATTTGGCATCCCAGCCGGCGCTGTAACGGGTGCGTGGGTGGGCGGCGGTGAGCGCGTGCTCCATGCAGTTGGTGACCTTGCTCAGGTCAGAGTCGCACACGGCGTTCATGATGAGGCGTTGCACCTTAATGTCTGTAGATGGCAGATTGGTATACAGCAGAGTGCAGAATGGGGATGAGTGTCTCAGTTTACAAACCAACATCTAACATCTAAATCATCTAATGTCTGTGTACAAATATAAAAAAACCAATTTATACGATTGTGGGTGACCTTCCTAGAATTACTTTCCCCCTCTCTCTCTCTCTCTCTCTCTCTCTCTCCCCTAGCCTCTTATATGTAGTTATCTCTTTCTCGTTCTCTCTCTCTCTCTCTCTCTCTCTCTCTCTCTCTCTCCCTTCTAGCCTCTTAGTAGTAGTAATGAAGTTAACGCTGCAAGCATACTCACACTTCTCTCTCTCTCTCTCTCTAGTTATGGAGTTACCGCTGCAGGCATACTCACACTTCTCCAGGTATTTCTCCCCATAGCTCTCCTTGACCTCTGGGGTCAGCTGGTTCCACAGGCGATGGAGCTCCCTCTCCAGGGGGTCAAGGCCTGTCATCTGGGTCTTAAAGAAGCCTGGCTCGATGATGCACACTTTGATTCCAAAGTAGCTGATGTCTCTCCTGTAAGCATCCAGAAACAAGGACAACAACAACACCAACAACAACAGATAAATACATTTTATGGACAGAAAGCATCCTGGTTATAACATGCTGCATTATGTTGTACTTGGAGTCAGTTCTCCCAACTTCTCCCCATATACCTAAAGCCAAAAGCCAGACATGTAACAAAGGTTACCTTCCTGTCTGTTAGTAGGAGTTTTGTTTACGTTTGGTTAAATAACTTTTTTTTTTCATTTTAACAGTTTTTAAGATTTTATTGCTCAAACTCAGGCTCAGACATTGGAATCACAACTATCAGCATTTGGATACACATGTGTATATGTCAATAACTTTCTGTGAACATCTGAATGTACCGCCCCTAAGATAACATTGATGATGATGATGATGATGATGATGATGATGATGATGATAATAATAGATGATCAACTTAAAAAGTAATAACATTGAGGTGACACTTGACTTCTTTCCCCCGATTCAGCCATACCTGAGGCAGTCGGAGAAGGACTCCACACCGTATTTGGAGATGCAGTACCCGCCCCCGTTAGCAGCCACCCGTCCCAGAACCGACGCCACGTTTACGATGCGCCCCTTGGCCTTCTTGATGAGCGGCAGGAAGTTCATGGTCATCTCGATCATGCCGATCATGTTGACCTTCAGGGTGCTCTGGAAGTCCTCGATCCTCATCCACTCCGAGGGACCCATGGGTAGTGACCGACCGGCATTGTTCACAATGCCCCACAGGCCTGGTAAGGGGGGGGGGGTGAAGATGAGTAAAGATGAGTGATGTGTGATGTGTCATAGGTCAAAGGTCAAGCCTTCTGTGGTACTTAACTACTCAAACACTGCACTGATGTGAGACATCTCTACCCTATTCCCCAGCAGGTCTACCAGTATGAAATGGAGGGATCAAAGATGAGTGATGTGTGATGTGTGAGGTCATAGGTAAACAAGCCTTCTATGGTACTCAACTTCTCAAACACAGCACTGATGTCAGATATCCCTAACCCAATTTCCTAGCAAGCCTACAGGTATGAAATCATTTATTAGGAATTAATCAAGTTAAGTGTAGTCATTTTCAGCTGAATACTTCATGCCTGGAGGTTTAAAATAAAATGGTTAAACTGCATTTATAAAGCACTTTGTCACACTCAAGGCAGTACCCAAAGTGTTTTGCAGCCAAAAGCTTCACATTTACCCATTCACACACTCACTCATACACCGGTGCAGAAAGGCTGTCAAGGTGTCAACCAGCACACGGAAAGTATTATGGAGTTCAGTGTCTTGCTCAAGGACACCTTGAAATACAATTTTTAAATTTTTATTTAGTCTGCTTTGGAATTGCAACTTAGGACTATGATATGGTTGGCATGGGGGCCCAAAATGATTTTCTTTCAGGCGGACCCAAAATTTCTAGTGCCGCCCCTGTCTGTGAGCCCCCTGGTCTGGGGCGCAGTTGGCCCCTTCCTTAATTGAGCCCTGCCTTCCGCCCCTTACCGTGCTCTCCGACCTCCTGCTTGGTCCACTCCATTGACTATGATATGTTTGGGGTTGCAGTCTTTCAGGGGAACCCACAATTACTAGCAGCGCTCCTGCCTGTGACCCCCAGTTGGCTCCTTCCCTAATTGGGTCCCTTACCGTGCTCTCCGACCTCCTGCTTGGTCCCACAGAGGAATATGATATGGTTGGGGTGGGGACCCACAGAGGACTGTAAAATTGTTTGGGTTGGGGTCCAAAAGGGTTTTCTTTCTGGTGGACCACAACTTCTAGCAGCACCCCTGCCTGTGAGCCCCCTGGTCTGGGGCTCCTTCCCTAATTGAGCCCTGTCCTGCACCCCTTACCGTGCTCTCCGACCTCCTGCTTGGTCCACTCCACGGCCTTCTTGATGCTCTCAGTGCTGGTGACATCCAGCTGCACGGTCCTCATGTGGGGCCCCGTGGCCCTCTTCAGGTCATCGGCGCCCTTCTCCGTCAGGCAGGCCGCGATCACGCGGAAGCCCTTGCGGTCCAGCCGCCGGCACAGCAGGTTCCCGAAGCCCGAGTCGCAGCCGGTCACCAGCACATACCTGTTTTGCAGTCTGGTCACCTCCTGGCAATCCAGGTAGAACCAGACGGCAGCCCACACGAACGCCACCGTCCCACCCACGTACATCCACATGCCATCCGCACTGGGGGAGAGAACCACAGGGATTACACACACAGCACAAAGGCTGCAAATAATTCTGTATATATATGTGTGTGATTTATATATTTAGAATTTCTTGGTGTTAGGACATATATTATATGTATGCATATTTTGTATTATTTATATGTATTATAATATTTATGCTATTTTATGTGTATGTGGTATTCTCCACATTACTGACTCCTAAACAGAGAACAGAGGGATCAGTGAATGGTAAATGTATACACTTATGAGCAGATTTGAGGTCACAAGAACCCAGTAATCCTTTGTGCATGTAGCTGACTAAAATTCCTCACATCAAATACACCAACACACTCCATAGGTCCATGTTGATGCTGAGGTGATTCTGTTGCTCTATAGATGTCTGAAAACATAAAAAAAGAAAATATATTATGCATACCTATTGATACATTTGGCAACAAACCCAGAAGACAGTGGACTAGTGAGGATCTGGGTGTGACCTTTGATCAGATGAAGTCCAGGTCAAGGTCAAAGTCAAGGTCAGAGTCAAGGTCGAGGTCCAGTCAGGATTACAGGGTCTCCCATAGGACAAACAACTGGTTTGATACAGAGTCAAATGAGGACCCTCCACTGTTTTACAGCTGGCATTTTACTCAATAATATATTTGTTACTCTTGTTCAACTGTTGCAGAAGTACATATGTCTGTTGTGTCTCTACTCTGTGTCCTCCTCTATTGCTTATGTCCCCCTTGATTGTAAGTCGCTTTGGATAAAAGCGTCTGCCAAATGCAATGTAATGTAATGTAATGTAAAAACTGTTATTACACTTTACTGAACACTATGGTGTTTGGGGGATTTTGGCATTTCCCATTACTAAAGTGATCTCAAAATTACCTTAAAGGTGCTGTATGTAAGAAATGCTTGGCAAATCATAAATGATCCTGAAATGACCAGCAAACTTGTTGAACAACGATAGTACAGCCACAATACAGAATTTTAAAACGTATATTGCATCCCCCAAATCTTTTTTCTGTTTTGATTTTGTAATTTGTTTCTTGCCTTTACTAGGGGAACAGTACCTTACAGTATTTCCTGTTTTGCCCATAGTCCTACAAATAGCTGCTATCATATGCCCCATCTTGCAGCCTCCTGACTGTTGTTGGGTTTTAGCACCACCTGGTGGTTGGTTCTATGTAACCTGTCAGTGCATAAGCTATGGAAGACGCCATCGCATAGGCCAGAGTAAACTTAGCAATACAGCAGTTCATTTAGATGAACCCTATACCCTGAGCCCATGAACCCTTTACCAGTTCTCCCTAAAGACTATTTATTTTGTTAATTGGTTTGTCTCTCTGGAAAGTAAGCTGATGGCAATTATAGTTAGACATCTAAAGCAGGTGTTTATTTTCACATAGTAAGTACATCATTGTTTTAAAACAACTGTTCTTTCCATGATTGCAATTGGTTGGTGTTTATGTGTGTGTGTGTGTGTGTGTGTGTGTGTGTGTGTGCGTGTGTGCGTGTGTGCATGTGTGTGATGATGATGATGATTATGTAGTCACAGGGCGAAAACAGAAATAAGACTGTGTCGTCATAGGCACATGAGAACCTTTGGACTAGGGGTCTTGGCAAACAAACAGCAGTAAGCAGAGAAACAATGGGGGGGTGGGGTTTGGGGGGGCGTCATGTAAGCCTCTCACAGGCCAAAACCTATTAGAGTAAAAAATAGTGAACAATTGCGAAAAGGAGGCGGACAATTGTGAAAAGGAGTGCAGGGAAAGTATGCAAGATTTCCCACTGCCTCCAGAGGTGTTGATCCCCCTCTTCATGAAATAAATACCCTCGCCACATATTTGATCCAACTTTCTGAGAACCAGCTGATCCTAATGAGCACACAGATCATCAAACAGGCACTACATTGGCTAATTAGTGAAATCACCTGAGTTTGGTGTACAGCCAGAAGGGATGTATGGTGGAATTTTTACTTTGTAAAGCCAGGACAGACACCTCTGACTTTCTCTAACAGACTGTGCTGTGTGGGCCACAGGCCTGGGAGAGATGCGGCAAGGGCTGCCAATCAACTGGTTGTTTGAGCCTTTCTTGTAGTTACCCTGAAGTTTCAGGCTTGCTCACCTTTCCTCAGACGTCTTTATTTTTGTTCACGTCTCTTCACTAGGAGCATGTTTAATTCAGTTAAGTTTAGGTGTCGCATAAACTTTACAGCAAAACTATTGTGCCACAGTTGCTGACATACAGCCACAGGGCTGATAGGGCAATAGACGTGTACAAAAAGAAAGACGTCTGAGGAAGGGTGAGCAAGCTGGAAACATCACAGTAACTACAAGAAAGGCTCAAACAACCTGTATATTGGCATCATCCTCTACTCGGCTTACCCTGGTTATAACCCAATATCTAGAGTGCTGCCCCTGTCATTGTACATGTAAGTACTTTCATGTGCCAAACAAGATGTGCCTTGTCAGTGTAAACATCACGTTTTGAAAATGACCATCATAATTCATAGATTGCCCAGGTAAATTCATTCACTAACCCTAGATAAAATCATAATGTGGCATCATTGATCGGAAAGTTATTTAATTAAAACTAGCAATGGACGAGAAAGACCTGATATTCAACTAAGGTGCTGCAGTAATTACAGGCAGGTTTGCTAAAACACTAACCACAATGCAGCGTCATTCATTTTAATATGAATTTACATATTCAAGTGCATTTTTTTCATGGAAATGCTTAATGACAAAAGGCATAACAAAATACTGAAATCCAAACAAAAGGTATAAACCACTGCTTTGTCTCTGGCAAACCAGAGTACATAAATCTCTATTTTACATACATCACTACATCACTAC
Organism: Setipinna tenuifilis; assembly: GCA_030347295.1. Taxonomy (NCBI): domain Eukaryota; kingdom Metazoa; phylum Chordata; class Actinopteri; order Clupeiformes; family Engraulidae; genus Setipinna; species Setipinna tenuifilis. The sequence goes on along the minus strand of CM059267.1, from coordinate 28,219,680 downwards.
AGAACACATTTTAGAATGATAGTAATAGTAACAACAACAACAACAATAATAATAATAATAATAATAATAATAATAATATACCAATTGAATCACAATGTATTTTCCTGGCAACAGCTGCGTGTAACTGCGCTGTATAGATCATCACTGAGTGGTGTGTAGGTGAATTGTACCTGTTCGCTGGTGTGTGTAGGTAGGTGAGTCGTACCTGTTTGCTGGTGTGGGGCAGCTGGTGTGTGTGGTGGCCCTCAACCTCCTCTCGCTGTGGCCCTTTGCTGCCAGAGTGAGCCTGTGTGTGTACCGCACGGCTACAGAGAAAGCTTTATCCTTTCACTTTATCCTTTAAGACAGGTCCACAGTGCATAATCTGCAATCTGTGTGTGTGTGTGTGTGTGTGTGTGTGTGTGTGTGTGTGTGTGTGTGTGTGTGTGTGTGTGTGAGAGAGAGAGAGATACAGAGGGAAAGGGAAAACCAACTGTTTTTACGTAACAGTATTACACGCCATAATGTGGCAAAAACACATAACACACATTTACCACGTTTCTGTCAGTGTGTATTACATAGTGGGGCTAATGTAACACTAACAAAATAAATAAGCAAACTATGAGTGTTATGTATCAGTAAATAAAGAGATGTTTTGTGAAGTCCTAAGCATGTAGACATATATGTTGCTTAAAAGACCGGCACTAAGGGTTTCTATCCTCTGCTAAACATCCTTTGGTCAGATGTGTGTGTCTCTTCTGTGTGTCTCTGTGGTAGTAGCTATACTGATGCGCTGAGATCACCATGTACAGTCTGTTGAACCCTCAGGCTTAGACAGTGTTGAGTTGAGTTCAGTGCGGGCGAAAAGCCCTGTTTTTAACCCAAATGGAAGCTGGCAGCTGACCGGAGTCCGGCCTATTTTTGGTCCAGTTCCAGCACTGCTGGTCTGTTCATAACATTTGGGAGAATCACACAAACACACACACACACACTTACAAATACAAACACGCACACACACACACACACACACACACACCACAATATAGTTGTACAGCAAAGACAGCTGTCTCCACAGCTTTTAGCTAAAAAACTCTTTTCCAGAGTAGAAAATCAAAAGTGCAGGTGTCTCTGACGCAGCGCATTACATTGCAATTACATTACTGATAATCTTCAGACCATCTGGACCCCATTTCCCCCAGTATGGTCCTGACACTTGAGCTGCGTCTGATCAAGATGTCCAGGACAGGTAGCCCGCAGTCCAAGTAATTGGAACCACCGGGTCTTTTAATGGTTTCATAATTTCAGCTGCAGTTGTGGACAGACATTCTGACCCAGCCACAGAGCCCTCTCACGGGCTGTTACGGCTAGGAGACTGGCTCCTGGCAAATGAAACGCTGTTGCCAAAACTGACCTTTGTAAGAGGCTGTCTGTGTAAGCACGTTGCCATGTGTTGGCTGATGGAGGAGGTGGTTGTGTTACATGCATCTTATTCCAAATGCTTTATTACATCATCATGTTCCAAATATGGCGACAGGCAGGACCCTGCCAGGCATACTCAGAACACGTACATCCACGTTTGTTACACTCACTCAAGTCAAAGGTGAATAATATCTATTACTTTTCCATAACTTCAGTCAGCTGCTGTTGTTGTTCTTTTTAAAGTACTTTATAAATAAACGTGACCTGACTTTAACTAGCCACTCTGATGCATAATAAAGTGAGTAAAAACACTAAGAATAGTATTTGATGCATTACTAAGTGAAGGAAAACACTGAGAATAGAATTCAATGCATGATTAGGTAAGGGAAACACTGAGAATAGTATTCAATGCTTGACTTAGTAAAGTGAAAACACTGAGAATAGTATTCAATGCATAATAAAGTAAAGGAAAAAACACTAATAGTATTTGATGCATGATTAAGTGAAAGGAAAACACGAAGAATAGTATTAGATGCTGCATGATTAAAGAAAAGCAAAGGGAAACACTGGGGACAATAATAAAACGTGAGGCACAGAGGCCAGCAGAGCAGCTGAATGGTTCCTGTTACGGACGCTGGCTGGACTTTGGCTCCGTGTGAGCAAAAGGCGGGTGCGCTGCCATGTGCTGCTGTGCTGCTGTGGTGATGAAGATGATGATGTAACCGCAGCTCTCAGTCTTTTACAGCCATGCAGTGCAGTACATCAGCACACAGCACACACACAGCACAGGGGCCTGTGATGACGGGGGCTACACTGACATGCTTTGGCTCAACACTAAACAAACACTCACGAGGGTGTTTAGTAACTGCTTGGCTGCCTGTGCCTGCCTGGAGCAATAAAAATGTGCTTTATGTAAGGGTGGTCTACCCAGGGATTATAAAGAACCAACCGAACGAGTCAGTTCGTTGATTTAGTAATCCCAAACTCAGTACAAACGACAATACTATAATATAATACTATAATTAATATAATAAATAACTTTAGTGTGTGTGTGTGTTTAACAACGTAGTACCAAAGCTCCTCAAAGACAAGCCTGCTGAGGTATGAGACGAAGCAGCAGCCTAATAATCCTATTTCCCTGTACTGTGGAAGAGCCCATTGTTCCACCGAAACAGCACTGATCCTAATCCCAACCGAGAAATCACTCCACATCTCAAACAACTAGTATTTGTGTAACTTCTAATTATAGCATGAAGTATGCAGCCTGCCCCTAATTAACTACTCCATAGTCATCTACATTCTGACAACTACAACAACAACACCGTGTGTATGTGGGAAAATAACAAGTACCTATGTGACCCAAGGTTACCCCATTAGGGTTAGAGAAAACACAAGATACTCGTGCACCTAGGAAGAGTATCTTTAGGAGAAGAGATTTAAGCTTTCCTAACTACTAACATTATTCTAACATACCAGTATTTGGGAGAACACTTGGCACTTTAGGTTTTATTTTTATTATTATTTTAATATTTCCTAAGTCAATGACACTGAAAATAAGCTTAACCTGTGAGCACAAATCTTACACAGGAAGTGGTTTAGAAGAGCACCTACATTTAAGAACATCTACAGTCCACTTGCCCATTACACACACATGTGGCTTTCCATTGATCATACTTAAAATCGTCTTGTGACATTTGTGCATTTTATTTTCTGCCCACTATGCTCCTCATTCATTCGTTTTGTTGTGTGCTTACAGACAATAAACAATATTTATTTATTTAACCTGAGCCAGAACACGTCTAATGGTATAACAGGTAATGATGCAGGTATTCGGCTCTGCTGAAACACATCACATTTAATAACAAATCCAGATATTTTCACAGCTTCAGTAGCTGGCAATGGTAGCCTTTCGAAATGAATCATTTATATCTGGATTTGTGATCACATACTTTTGCTGGATGAAAGATGTTTCTGTAAAGAATCAACTTCTTTATTTCTTAGAAAGAGCACCATAGTTTGGACACATTACAAACATCACAATAACACAGGGATTTTACAGACTTTTCTGTATTTATTACAACAAAACATGTAGGACAGTAACATCCACTAAGACTCACAGGAGTGCATTAAACTTGCTAGTCTCCAACATAGACTGTATATTAAACTCTGAAGGCAAGCATCGTAGTACACCCCCCCCTTTGAGCGATCAATGAATCTCTTTACCTGCCTAGTGAACAGTGACTGCAAACCATAATCCTACTAACCTTTCAACTGTGCCCTACTTTACTGTGCTGCAGACACATTCACTTATCCTGGGTCACATGACAGACGAGCACGGTCTTAAAATGTGACATGAGGTAACACACAGACAGTTGGGGTACTCCACCACTGTACCTTATGTAGATTGTTAGAAGGGTGTCACACCTGTGCTCTAGCCTTTTTGGTGCTCAGGGTCCAGGACCACAGCATCAGAACAAACAGCTGGGTTTACTTCTCAAGGACAAAAGGACTAAGCCCTATTGTGGTGCAGAGCAGTGACTGACATTTCGTTGCTTGGGTGTCTTCCTCAGAGTCAAACACAATAAATAACTTTAAAAATGTATTCTTAGTGCTCTGGTCATCACTGGGCTTAGTCCTTTAGAAGTAACACAGCTATTTGTTCTAATTATGTAGATTGATGTTGTTTGACTCCGTTTGTAGGGTTAATCCATGAGTCTTTCTGGAGTGCTTTGGCCATTTGAGAAGAGGACATTTTAATACAAATGTGATTTAGAAATTAATCGGGGCTGTTCAATGCAAGACTTATTCAATTCCCGGTAGTAGCTGCAACAAGGCTTAACAACAGAAAACATAAACCAGACTGCCAATCAGCATAAGTTCATTTAGGTTATTCCTGTTTCAACTGGCACAACTGACGTATAAGCTCTGATATGTATCCATAAAAAAAAACCTAAAAACAAGATAACTTTTCTCAGTAGATGACATATCTTGGCATCTAGTCTTTGTATTATTTTGTTATTTTAAGGCAGAAAACATATCTGTTTTGTTAGCTTCTGCTGTCATATGAATACATACACAAACGCAACATGCTTGACTTCAGAGCACCCTTCCTGAGCCATTTAAACATCAATCTGCAACCAAAACAATCCCAAAAAAAGCCCATCCAGCCCATCTAGATGGTTTGGTTCACCACAGAATCACCATTTACTCCTTCATCAGCCCCTGATGATGAGTGTCTGTCCATCGGTGGTGATGTCTGGGAGCGTGTGTGCGTGTGTGTGTGTTTAAGAAGCCTGAAGCTGGCCCTTGTGGACGTACTCCAGCGCTGTGGCGATGGTCCTCATGTCCATCTCTATGCTGCGTGCCCAGTTCTCCACATCACCAATCTCCTGTTTATCACACACACACACACACACACACACACACACACACGAAAGAGAAACGAATTAGAAATTGGACAACATTCCCCCACCAACAAGCTCTAGAAACCTGACGACAGCCTCTATGGTGGTGTCAAGATGGTGTCAAGGAAGTATACAGAATGTACAACAACAAACCACAACTAACCAACTAAGTGATACAACTACAATTTGTGCACAGGCCAAGGAACATGAACTCTGCCTGTGAGCCCTGCACACCAGGTGATGCGTGTTAGTGGACCAGGTAATGCGTGTCAGTGGACCAGGTGATGCGTGTTAGTGGACCAGGTGAGTCCACTAGCGGTGGGTGGTGACGCGTGTACCTTGAGTGCCTGGTTGAAGCCCTCCACCATGCTGATCCACTGGGCCGTCTGCTTGGCAAACTGGCCCGCCTGCACCTGCAGGGTCTTCACCTCATGGTCCAGCTTACGCTGGTTCACGTAGGCTTGGGCCACCCTGGTTTAAACACACACACACACATACATATATATTACTCTGGGATAGACAGCAAATAATCTAATTTCTCAAAAAGGCATATTCCCTTAAAAACATTATCTTCCTTATCCTGTGCACAAAGTGGACAAAGTTCCTTTCGTTGTTTCTTGGAGCTCTTTGATCAGATTTAAGCCTAAACTGTATAGTTTTCCAAGGCATAGGGTTTCCTTACAGGCATTTGATTCCAACAGTGTAGAAACAACACCCTTAAAGGCTTTTGCAGTGATTACTATGAGACAGTATTGCCCTACAAAGGCAAACATTGAAGCTGAGAAAAATGCCTTCAAAGTTGTTATACTGCCCAGTCAAACACGAGAAAACAAAGTTGGATGAAGTGCTGAAACTTATAAAATGTCACAGTATCTCACAATGTCATTCTATGAATGTTTTATTCTAATGTGAACGAACCTGACAAAATGTTCCTTCCCTGTTTGTGTACTGTTAAGCCATATTTATATTTTTGTGTGGTGTGTGGTGTTCCGTCCAGCATCTGCCTCCTATTTAATGTGGTCCATCTTGCTCTGGATCGGCAGTTTTAAAACATACATTTGCCTGACAGCTTATATACACTCACATCAGCTAGTCTTTTCAGTTAATCTCTCAGCCTTTAACTGCCCATTCAGATTCATACTTGCATGGTCATAATGGAAATATTCTGTACCACATACATTTTTCGCAGTGCACGAACAACATCACTGCCTGTCAGCACGATGAAATGTATGTCACATGAATGACATGGTAACCCCTTTACCGACCCTGAAATATACCAAGGCCAAGCTTTAGTGCTAAGACTGTTCGAAAGAGCTGGACCACCAGTGAAAAGACCATGGGACATGTTTTAATCAGTGACTGTAGTGTAGATGATGACGCCGAGGCCTGTCTGGTTATCTCTAGAAGCATAGCTCTGTAAGAAAGCAGACCCTACTCAGCTAGTTTAGAATGTTACGTAGACACCTGTGTGGGGACCAGCTGTCTATGGCGGGGGTGTGTGTGTGTGTGTGTGTGTGTGTGTGGTGGTAATGTGGTAACCATAACATCAACACCTTCAGAACCACGGATAGCTCCTTTGATCCCCCACACAAAACACCTGGGTGGGACAGTACCCTAAAAGCACCGTCTGTCTGTGCCTGGTTAATTCTAAACATTCAGATGTCCAAGTTTAATTTTTCGACTTAGGTATGATAAAGACTGTCACAAACTTTTTTTTTTTTTTGCCATTCATATTTGGAATTGCTGGCTTTTTCTCTCAAGCAACCATAAAAATGGCACATGTAAAAATCTTTTTTTCTCTCTGGTGCCAACACTGCAACTCTGTTTGTTCGAACCCTCTCCCACAGTACATTTTGCTTGATTGAGGTATGAGAACATGGGTAGTACACTGTTCCATAATGACATATAGCAACAGATCAAACATTTTTAATTACAATAGAACTGTACTGCTAGCAGTGCTGTGTTAAACTATGAGTGACCACTTGTTCCCAACAGCTTACCCAACATTCAGGTGGTCCACCAACGCCTCTGTCAGGGCAGTAGCGGCAGCAATTGCCTCCTTTCTCCGCCTCTCTGAAAGACAGAAAGATCTTACTTTTAATAACACACACGCTATAACATTGTGCTGGCACTGTCACGCGCCGTAAAGGTGCCATTTGATGGCAGTATTAAAAACAGGTACAGGCCTTATCTAATTCCAAATGTTTGTTAAACTTCAATTGTGCTTGCAACAAACACGAGTGTATGGTGTCCAAACGCAATGCTATATTAAGACAAGCATGCGTGCCACAAAGAACAATTGTACAAGCAAGGCAGAACAGACATTTATAACATCCCAGATATGTGCATGGTAATTCGGTTAGGATACCCACCACGAAGGAGCGCAACCGTAAAATCTAACGTGCTAAATCAAAAAGATAATCTATGCATTGTAGAAAAGCAGAGCTAGCTGTTAAAAAGTAATGTTTTGTTGCAGCTGCCTGTTCCCAAAAGTATCTGGCTAGCTAGCTAGCTTAATAACTGGTTAGGAGCACACCCGTTAGGCTCACAAATAACAGAGACGATAAGCTTGACAAAGCTCGCGACTCGTACCTTGAAGCTCTTTCCTCTCGCTCTGCTTTGACTGGTGTTCTTTCAGCAGTCGTGAGAGCATTTTCAGTAAATTTGTGGGTAACTACAACAACCGAGGGTGATTATTTACTCAACAAGCCTCACATGACATTTTGAGGAAAACATAATCAATAAGTACTTCCGTGTTCACTGCATCGTCAAAGTAAAAGCCATACACTCCACTCCTCCCTTCCGCTTTCTTCACAATGCACAGGTTCAATTCAGTTTGTTTGAATTAAATTCTTATTTATTTTAAATGTTGACGTGAACAGTTTAACCTGATTTTATTTTCCAAGATTTCCAATAGCCTACTTTGAGCCTTAATCATTTGAGAGACAGCTACTCTAGGTTACAGCCAATGTATATGGCTTGCCTAATAAATTAGGCCAAAGATTCCAAGCCAAGAAGACACCGAAGGTCATGATTAAATAAAACTATTTATTTTTCTAAACCAGTTAAACACAAATATTGCCTAATGTGAACAATCATTAACCAACAGGTAAGAATTATCAGCATACACGGGGGAAGTGTTTGATCGTGTAGGTTACTGTACAGTGGGCCCCAAAGTAAAAAAATGCAGCCAAAGGTACTTTCTTGTACACTGGTATGGTTTGGAATAGCGTGTCACTTTATTGAAGAGAATAGCAAAACAATAATAAAATTGGTAAGATTATGACTTTTGACAGAATTTATGTGAGTATTATTCTTTTTATTCATTTTATTTTTAATGTGATTGTGTCCTATTTTTGGTTGTGTGTGCCATTATGCAGTTTTTTTGTGTGTCCTAACACCAAGAACCATGTTGGAAATAAGTGTTTCTCCCTTTAACAGGTTGTCCTTTGGATTCTTGTCTTCTAATCCACAATATAAATCAATCAAGCAACCAAGTGATCAATCAACTCTCCTGCATTTTGAAAGCCAGAATCGTGGTAACGTGACATTAACACTACCTATAGTATCCTCTGAGGATCTATAACAACAACACTGTTGTAAACAGCACTCTGCAGGTTTTGAGTTATAGGCAACTTACAGTTGTCAGCAGTGTCTCAAATGATTGCATGCAGCTAGTGACTCCAAACTGTATTTTTGTCTACATACTGTATCTAGCCACTTTTGGCCGTTGGGAGGCAGCATTGTTAACTTTTTAAAAACTACACAAAACTATACAAGCACAAAGACCATAATTACGTTGTCTCTTTCATTCATTCACGCACAATAAGAAATCTTATTTAGGCAACACATGAGAAGCGTTCGAATTTAAATACAAGCTAGTACAAAGACAAATAGTGTTTTTAGTAATACAATTTGCTAAAAAAAAAAAATGCGTCGTTGTTAAGTCTACAGTCTAAGCACATCAGAGGCGGGAATGCCCCTCCGTCATAAAGCCGTTCACTGCTGCCAGCCGGATGTGCGTTTTCCCATACCGCTTCGGATGACCAAATTTGCAGCGTGTGTGGGTGGTTGCCATGTGAAAACCTCGCCATGTGAAAGCAGACCTTTTGTTTCTTCTTAAAGCTAAGATACATGTAGTTATTGCCTGTAGCCTACCACACAAACACAGACGAACAGACGACAGACAACATTTTTGTTTTAAAAAACAAGTGAAACCAACTTTACTTTAGGCTTTATTCAACTTTATTTAGGCAGGATTCAACTCAGGCAAATGAAGAACTTGCTGTACTTGTAACACCGGCTCGAAGGGTGCAGTCAGACATAAAATGCGCTGCATGATTATTCGCCCACGTCTGACCCCAGAGTGCGAGGGCAACAGGCGAGACAATTGGTCTCTGTCTTCATTTAAAACACAAGCAGTTGGTGGTGCATCGACCGGTAGTTCTGTCCCTGTTGTTTCAAATCTAAAACGCAACAAAACAAGCCTTCCGCCTGGGCAGCACTTTTGTTTCAAAACAAGGAAATAATGCAGAAAATAGAATACCCTCGCATCATAATACTGTTACAAGTAAAACATTTGCATAGTTGTGATCACAGGCAACTCGCTGTAGCATCAGTGCCGCACATCACCTGGGAATCCCCTCGGTTCCATGTGCGTCACAGATGTGTACAGAACACCCGGAGGACGCCTCCTATCTTATCGGTTTTCCGCTCGCTCATCAGCGAATGCCAAGACCCAGTCTGGTCTATTTTGTATTAACTGTGTATGAGAGATGGTGATATCCCACAGGGAAGTCGCACAGACATGGTTTTGAATGGTTGTCTGGGCGTTTCAGAAAGCTCTGCGCGCTCGTTTCTGTCAAGTACGCACCTAGTGAAGTCTGTCCATGAATATGCAGGCCTGCTGTAGTGTACATTTACATTGCCATGGAGAAAATAGACCTCACAAACAAGGGTTCATTAGTAGACACTGACCCTGTGAAAGCCCCTCCACACCCACTCAAAAGTCACCTTTTTACCGGGAGAGGACAGCGTATTTTTTGGTCAGATGGCGTGCCGCAATCCGCCCACCACTTTCTTGCACCCACACAGCCAGCGAAAAAGGCTGTCATTAACAATACGCTACACTGGGGGAGGACAACTGCCAGCGCGCGCAGGCTAGGCTGGAAGGTTAAACATTTGGCTCCGAGAAAAAATTGCTTGGTTAGCCGTTAGAAATGCGACCCTAAAAACACATTTCCAACGCGGTCAAAATGAGCGAAAAGGAATAGCCGAACTTTAGCTTACTCCGTTGGATAACTGAAGAGAGAAAAACATTTTCACACTTCGCGTCTTCAGAATGAGAGGGAGCTAAACAGCTCACTGACTGCCCGAGAGAGAAGAAATTCACCAGTGCAAAGTAAGGAGAATCCACAACATTGGAAAGCAAAACAGATACAACTGCCACTGATATTCGTCTTTGCTGTAGAGTAATCCCTTACAAACCTATCTGTTTCGTTCAGACTAAACTACAAGACAGAGCTCAGCGAGGACTGAACAGCAATAGCCTGAACCATCTTAAGCGCGGTTCTTACAATTCTCAGTCACTGGACCTGGACGTGGTAAGGAGACAAGTCACTTTTTATAGTATTGAAGTTCCCTTGTTGCTGATCAATATTCATACATAACATGTTTAACCACAAATATACTTTGTTTGTACGCGTGGTAAATTGTCTGAGATGATTAATTATATATTTCAACAAGTTTTTAGAACACTACGCTGGTTAACAAATCCACTGTTGATAATGAATAGCGTAGGACCACGTAACTTAAAGTATAATATTTTGTCAGTTTGTGTTATGGGACATAATATGATGTCGGCTTTATGTACTAGGCCTATGTCACATCAGTGTGCAGCTCCCACTGACCTAGTGACATACAACATTTCATATAGCTGGTTATTTTATGAAACACTCTGTTCCTATTTGTTAAAAACATAGTAATGTGGACAGATGACTGGAAGTGAAGATAAAGAGTGTGCTATTTGTTGTGCATTTTGGTCACAGATAGGACTTTGGTATTGTAACTTATCTTAATAGCGCATCTAAAGACATTTATATAGTCCACACAGCCAAAATGTTTGATGCCTTGGCTGGGATGGTAAGAAAAAAATGTTTTTAGAGAAGCATTTTTTTTTTGCTGCTGTGTGGTAGGTGGGTTATGTTGTCAACACCCTTTCCACCAGTGCTTCAGTGCTTTTTTGCTTACACCAATATATCTAAGACTACAGGCAGCCTCATTCTAACTCCCTGTAAATTCCAAACACTGTAGTGTTTTATGAAACTCCACAGTTTTGTTTTTACTGCACAGATACATTCGTAGATACATGCGTAGACATACTGGGTAGAGTAGGACATGCAGTGAAGTTGGTGATTATTTATTCATTATTTACTGCCACATTTTTATATTTACATGCATGTTTATCATAGAATGTATTCCACCTTTGTAAACAGACACAGTACAGTATGTAATACTTGTATCAGTGTTTAGTAGTTTAGCTTGCTAGTAGTACTTTGTGGGGAAAAAAAAATCTTTGCCCCCCCCAGCCCCTTCATAATCCCAAAACGTTTGTCACACAAACGAGACAAGACTTCTTGCAGTGAATCCATGTCTCTGGTACTGATTCTTCTGACGTTGGCTGTGCTGTGTGTTGTGTTGTGGTATGTCTCAGTGGCATCATCATGTCTGCGCCGAGGACTCTGGGAGAGCTGCAGCTGTACCGCGTGCTGCAGAGGGCCAACCTGCTGGCCTACTACGACACCTTCATCCAGCAGGGCGGCGACGACGTGCAGCAGCTGTGCGAGGCCGGCGAGGATGAGTTCCTGGAGATCATGGCGCTGGTCGGCATGGCGACCAAGCCACTGCACGTGCGCCGGCTCCAGAAGGCCCTGCGTGACTGGGCGGCCAACCCGGCGCTTTTCAACCAGCCAATGGCGTCTAGCCTGGCTCACGGCGGTGGTGGTGCTGGTGGTGGCGGTGGCGGCGGGATCCCGCTCTTTAAGATCGACAGTTCGGCCGCTGGGGGCACAGGGGGAAGCGGGGGCAGGAAGTCGATCAGCAACGGGCAGCCGGGCTCGCCGTGCGAGCGCGAGGAGAGGGGGGCGTGTCTCACCCCACTGAGGGACACAGGAAGTCCCAGAAGCCCCTGCTCTCAGGCATCCCCGTTGCCCCCGGACACTCTGTACAGGGACAAACTGTCCCCGATGGACCCCCACTGGCTCAGTCCAGAGGCGGACGAGGAGCAGCTCAGCCCCCCCTTGCCGACCCTCACCCCACACCCCCGCTCCGCCGCCGGGGGAGGGCCCCCAACTCCCCCAGCCCCTTCCTCCTCCTCCTCTTCCTCCTCCGCATCCTCCTCCCCGTGGCCGGGCGGGGTGCTGGACGCGGAGACGGCGCGTGCGGTGGGCGAGAGCGTGGACCGGCTGCTGCGGACGCTGCCCCGCGCTGACCCAGGGGAGGTGAAGACCCTGCTGAGGCTCAACAAGAAGATGGCCAAGACGGTGGGGCACGTGTTCAGCCCCGACCTGCCGGAGCAGAGCAAGGAGGAGGAGATACGCAAGTACAGCCTCATCTACGGCCGCTTCGACTCCAAGAGGAGAGAGGGCAAACAGCTCACACACCACGAGGTGAGAGATTTGTGTGTTTGTCTTGAGTGTGTGTGTGTTTGTACCATTTTACTAACAAGTCATGCATCTTAATATGTGTCCTGTTTTTATCCTGCCAGCCTTATCTATACCTCTTGTACAGTATTTTAATGTAAAATACAGCATTATGACATTTTTTTAATAAGATGTTAGTCTGTAAAGAATCCGTGTTACAGGTTACGGGATGTCATCCTTATCTATACCCATGTGCAGTATTTTAATGTAAAATACAGCATTATGATATTTTTTGACTAAGAATCAACATATTAGTCAAAAAATATCATAGTGATATCATTAAAGAATCAGTGTTAAAGGTCACGGGTGGAGGTCAAAGACCGTGACTATGTGTGTAGGCCTGAATCTGAGAGGCGTTTCCGGTTCAGCTGATGAGTCAAACGTAATGATGTCATGAGTCTGTCAGGTCACAGGTCACAGGCTGGTGTAGGGTGAGGGCAGGAGTGTACAGAAGTGACATCGCCAGAAGCGTTGGTGTAAATTGGATGAAATATGGCTAGCGGAAACACAATAACAACAAGAGAGGCGAGGCTGTGGCATGGCCAGACAGCCAGATAGCTGCTGAGGTGAAATTAACTCAGCACTGATGCCATTCTGGTTTGGCAAACATCCTCTGTTAGCGGTTTACTTTTCAGAGGGATAAAACTACTCTATAAGTCTGTTTTTAAAAAATACAGTAATGGATGTTGTAATTATATTATTGTATTACAATAATTTAGATTATATATTATGTGAATATATATAATAATTTTCTAATGATATGGTAAGAATGTCATACCATTAATAATACAGTTATTACTAATGTACATGCCAATTAGAGCATATAGGACTTTGTCATTAAAGGTTTAAACCTGAACTAGGAAATGAGTTTTTGAAGAGTAAACAGTTTTTACAGGTTCACTAGTCCTTTAGTGTTCACACCCAAAGGGTTGAAAATTATGACAAATATAGCTGTACTCATTAACACTGTACAATTAATTAGCAGTGGTTACAGGAATAATACATCAACGTGGGTTTCTTTAGAATCCATCGGCTCGATTTATTTTAGTGAACGGGAGAGACCGACGTTACATACATTTTCATGGAGATCATTAAGGAAGGTGATACATTTGCACGTCATCTGTCGCGAAAACCCCCGGACGTTTTATTTTTTAACCCTCAGTGTTGCTATGCGGTGTATGTGTGTGTACATCACTTTGGTATTTTTAACAAGTCATCCTACAAGAAACCCCTGCAGTGGAGAACGGTAGCCTCAGACACCTTCACCGCCTTACAGGATGTGCGTTTGCACATCACTTCACAACCCTGCCTCAGTGACACACGTGGCTCTCGTGCGTTTCATGCATGGTGACATAATGGTGTTGTGTCGCCCACATAGGTTTAAAGGTGTAGTTTCCGTTTCCCATCATAGGCAAACTTGTGATGTCATTCTCATGGTCTCAGGTCTAATCACAGCAACAACCTGTGAAAACTTTGTCAAGTCTTACCTACTCACAACTAGAGAGATTGCATCATTGCAGAAGTTTTAAAGCAGTTGAATACATCACCAAAACCCCATACATCACCTTCGAACGGCAAGGAAACATTGTGTGTGTGTGTGTGTGTGTGTGTGTGTGTGTGTGTGTGTGTGTGTGTGTGCAGTGGTTTAGCTGAGAGAAACGCATGTCAAAGTGACTTAGCTGTGGCATGATGTAATCCTCTCTCACAGCCAGCCTCACTTCCTGACATTTCTCCCCTCCACTGTCCAGATGATCATCAACGAGGCAGCTGCTCAGTTCTGTATCCGTGACAATGCGCTGTTGCTACGGCGCGTGGAACTCTTCTCGCTGGCACGACAGGTGGCAAGGGAATGTGCCTACACTACCTCTCTCAAACACTCCAGGTAAGCCTTCACCTGACTTCAACTCTTTTTATGTTTCTTCCGCTCTCTTATTCCGTCTCTTTTTTTCTCTCTCTACCTCTGTCGTTTTCTCTCTCTCCTTCTCTCTCTTTCTCTCTCGCTCTCTCTCTGTCCATAGTATCATCATTTCATGTTGAATATTGTTTTACCCACTGCCTTAAACCAAACTGTTCAAATGCACATTTTCTTTTTTCTGTTGTTTGTGTTCAGTGTTTCTTGTGAAAAGAGTGTGCAAATGAGGAGAATGGGGTGGATTAGGAATGCATGAAGAATACAATTTCATCCCTGCACAGAGCCAGCTGCAATATTGCTGGCTTATTTTGGAAACCCAAGATAAACAATAATTGAAAACATAAATTCTGTGTGTGTGACAGAGAGAGATACAGAGAGAGAGACACACAGAGAGAGAAAATTCTTTCATACAGGTTAAAATCAATTATGTCTCCAAACATGGCTGACTATTTCTGGTATGTCATTTGAAATGCTGATTGAACCAAATGACATTTCGCTTTGTCTTATTATATAACGACATTCTGTCACTAACTCCCTGTCTCTCTCGAACAACCGTTCACCTGTTCAGGAGACAGAAATCACATAGAAATTACATCTCTTACAGTGGCACACACATCGTCCCAGGCACTCAGCCAGAGAGCTCAAGAGCAAACCTCCATCACACATCAACAGGCACATATACCTTGCAGCGACAGAAAAACAATCGCAGCATGATTCAGTCTGATTTATGTGGCTTATGTGGGCTGCCATCTCGTAATGCAGGATTTGTCATTATGGGAGCTTTTACAAAACAAAAAAAGCAAGAAAGTTAGAGTGTTGACTGAATTACTGTTTCTGTGGCGTATTGACATGACAATTACACTGTCATCATCAATGGGGGTCCGACTGTTTATTGTCCTATTGAGAGTAATACATTTGGTAATGTTTGGAGACATGTTTGGAAACATTTTTTTCTACTTCTTTTTCTTTTTTCTTTTCTTAGTTGTCTTCTTCTTCTTTACAAAGTTCTCTTCTTGTCCTGTTTTAAGATTTCTTTCTTAAAGTTCCTTTTCTTCTCATGTTTTTAAGATTTCAGCGATTAAAACACACATAAAGTTATCGTCCATCCCCATATCCCCATGTCCCATCACATCACATGTCATTCATATCTCCATGCGGCATCTATGCCTTATCGCCCATTGAAAGCATTGAGCAGCACCCTTCCTCGAGTAATGCAACCAAATCCTTTTTTTATTGCCCACAACTGGTGGTTTTTGGTCCTAAAGCATGTGGCAGTATGGGAGCTGCTGGTGATATCCGCCTGCCTCACTCTGACTCTGACTCACCCATGCTGTTCTCCTCTCAGGACAAACTCAGACGACGGGGCCGTGCCACTGCTCAAGAGGAACAGACAGGAGGTGCGTACACCATTACACACATGCACTCCGAGGTGCATGGACACCCCCTACACCACGCACTCATGGTGGACACCTGTACATTAGACTACACCACACACTCAAGTTCCCACACCATCAGCTCTCAGAACTAAAGAAGCCTTTTCGATAAAAGGTGGATTGTCTTCAAATTCTAAATAGATGTCCAGTTGCCTGCAGCTTAGCAGTACTGACTACACACCCAAGGTGGGCACCTCTATACTACACACCCAAAGTAGATGCCTCGGTTTGAGAAAAGAAAAAAAATCATACTAGGTATATTCCATTCCATTCGGTCACTAAATCAGCTGATTTTGTTGAGCATGTATCTTTAGCCAGGTAGACAGTCTAATTAGTGAAGTCCCCTGTTTTTTTAAAGTGCACAGGTAGAGCCAATGCATGGTGAGGCTTCATGACTACATGACAAGGGCTTTACCACTACATGCTACCGGGCTGTACCAGTACATGCTACAGGGCTTTAGCACTACATGCTACAGGGCTGTACCATGCTACGGACAGCAAGATCTCCTCTGTGTAACTATCACATAACTACCTGCCTGAGGACATGAGAAAGGCAATGTCTGCAAAAAAGGAAAGAAAAAAAAAACAGGGATGTAGGAAAGGACTGTGTGTGGTGCACAGACAGGATTGGCTGTGATGCATTCTCTCCCTCTCATAATGCCTGCACAGTAGGTGGCTCAGCAGTACTTTACAATGGCAGTGTTACACTCACAGACAAAAAACATCCTTTCCTTAAAAACATTCTTCAGGGCTCCATGCAATATTAGGGCCAGCTTGTAAAATAGCCAAATAAGATGGTACAAAAGGTTTAAAATCAAAATGGTTGCCAACATCTCTGTACGTCTTGACAATTGCAGTACTATATTTATTGGAGGCCCTGCTTCGAGTTTTTTGTGTTTTTTTTAGTCATTGCTTGCTCAAGTTAAATATTTGCCCAAAAAGTATAATAATGGCAAGAGGGTGAGTCATGATTTAGCCCCTGTCATGGTGGTTTCAATAAAAACTGGTGAGTTGGCGTGGTCTCCTGGCAAACATAGACAAGAGTAAGAGACTTGAGTCTCGTTTTAAAACCCTCGCCTTCCCCTTAGGTGGAGTCAGACATTTCGCTGAGGGGAATGGAGGGATCGGAGGTCCTGTCCCGCGGTGCCTTGAGATCGGCTACGGATGAAGACAGCCTATCCGGTGAGAGTATGGACAGCCTGACCCAAGGTGGGTGCCACTAGAGTTTCTGTCCGCTTTGCTTTGCTTTGCTCTGCTGTTTTACGGATGCTTCCCTGTGTGGTATATAACTACTAAAGAAGGTCAATGCGATCACATACCATCATCAAACATTTTGTGGCTCTTTGAATGTAAATATCACATATCACCATCACCATTGTTCACTATACACCGTTATGGAGAGCTCAGATATTCTGTCTGACAGTAAACTGTCTTAGCCATAATGCCACCGAGAGAGACACGGCAGTGTTGCATCTCTTTTGGATTTGTAGATTTTCAGTTATAAAAGGTGACCTTCCTTTCAGACTTATTCAAAGTGAGGTCACTCATTTGGAAACATGTCCTTCGCAGCCTTTGTTATGTTCCTCACTAATACATAAGATGTAGATTGCTTATAAAGGCCTGCTCAAAAACATCATATTTCTGTGGTCTTACATATTTTGTATAATGAGGTACTCGTATTGACAGCCTGTTCTTCCGGGTGTTTTGTCTGTAAAATCTACTGCGTGCAGCTTGCTGACCCAGTGTTCCACTTTAGAATCTTTGGTGTAAAGAATGGCTGTAAAGAATTCTATATTACCCAGGTTAACGGTAAATGCATGTCCTCTATGCAGCACTGATATAGACTGTGGGTTTGATAACACAGTGTGATTGACAAACAATTTGCCAGTCTGCCACCAGTCAAGGCATGTCAGGTGCACGGCCAATAAGTGTTACTCTTATTCCTCTAAAACACCACACGTCTTTTGGTAAATAGAGGAAAGGATCGTCAGCTGACGAGGAGGAATCCACCCATCCCCCTTTAGGTGGGCGCAGCATGTAGGCAGCCTCATGGAAGCTTATCAGTGCAGGCGTGTTGCTGCTGCCTGGGCCAGCCTTGCAGAAGTACAGTACAAGCGCACAGGTTGCCATATCCTGCACTCGAAAAAGAGCATTTGCAGAGACCGTTGCTGTCCGAGCAGGAGCTTTAAAATAGTGCTGTATGTCATTATTATAGGAACACATGTCCAGCTATATAATGTGCCTTCATTACACACATTAACTGAATAATATCAAAGGAATTCTACCAGGATATAACGTTATGTGCCCATGTCAGGTAAACGATACTAAGGCTCGTCAAACAATATTTTGGTACCAGGATATATTGTCCTATGCTGTAGGTCCATGTATAGTGACCGATACACATGGTAGTGTTTATCAGCACTCATGCAGCAGGAAGGTGTGATGTGAAGTGTTTAGCAGCAGAGGTAATACTGTTACAGTATGTCTTTCATTGACATGCTACAGCCTTAGGGGAGACACCAATAAAATGATAATTAATTTCTGGAAAATCAACATAACATCTGCCTCCACTGAGGGAAACGTGTCATCAGTGAGCCCTTTACAAGCATTTCAATTTCAATACAAGTGAAAAAAGAGCACTTGGACTATTTAAAAGCAAATCCCAAACCAAATTTTTAATTTACATCTAAGTTCTGTTTGGCTAAGCTCTTTAGAATCATTTCTTTCACTATTCTAACCCCTGTGTAGTGTAGAATGTATTATGAAACCTGCAAGGTTAACTTAGGTCTGTCTGCTGACTAGAAGACTTACACTTTTAATGCAAAATGACGACAGCTTAAAGCAGTACTATGTAACTTTGTGTGCTTTTTTCTCAACGGAGCTCCCCCTACTGTCTCCAAGTAAATGGACAATTTTGTAAAAATGGGCTGTTTTCTCTTCCTCTCACCCTGTGCAACTGATCAGAGTAACCAGCTGATACAAAAGTAGTCATGTCAACCGAACTAAGTAAAGTCAGAATTTCTTCCGAATTTAACGTGATCCTTCTTCTCACGATGTTCGAGACTTTGTGAGTCTAAGGGTGCCGGGACAGACAACCAGATATTGCAAGCGTGGTATTCTGTCCACAGACAGCGGGGGCGGTCGAGAAAATCTTCATTCTCCTGATAATGACTCTAATGACTTAGAGCATATACTGACTTATGAAGATGATTAATTAACTCAAAAAAGTTGCATAGTGTTGCTTTCAGTGAGCAGCATAAGCAGACACCATTTTGATTGCCACTTTAAAAGCCAAGGCAACATGATTTGCACCAGTGGTTTTTAACTGTTCTTGAGTATGTTTAGTCAATGATTAGACATTTCTGCTGCTCAGATGTGGACCTACCTACCAGCCACACCCCTTACATACATACAGAGCTGTCAGTCTTACATTCAGTCTGTGAAAGTTTCTGATAGGCCAGCATGCATGTCTGTCTAACCCTGTTTGTCCTGTCAGATGTTGGCCGTCAGTCCCACCCCTCCACCTCCCCCCGCCCACCCATCGACACCCCCTCACCCGCCACCTGGAGTCGCCAGCTCATTCAGCAAACGCTCATGGATGAGGGCCTGCGATTGGCTAGGATGATGTCACATGACCACGCGGGAAAGGGCAGCCTAGGGACAGAGAGGAAGCATTCCACAGGTGAATAAACGCATGATGACATGACGAACACCACCAGAGAACCACCAGAACCACTGACTGATGCTGCTGCGTTAGCCCAGTATGGGGTGGAAGGGTGCAGGGTGTGGGGTGCTGGGGGTAGGCCTCTAAGCCACCTGTGGCCCACATAGATGAAGGGGTTTTTTTTACATTTATCTTAACGAGCATAGAGGCAAAACTCCTAATGAGTACCACCAACTTTAAACAACTTAGCTCAAATTATACCTCAAACATGCATAGTTGCATGTTGCAAAATTTAAAAAAAAGTAGAGTGACTTGTAAGTAGGAAATTAAGCAAGACTGTCACAATTACTGTGCACTTGAGAAGGTGGACCCATGGAGGGCTGAGGTGATTCAGGGAGGATAATAGCTGATGTAAGCTCCTTACTGAAACTGGAAGAAGGGAGAAGAAGGAAGAAGAGTGTGTGCGAGTGTGTGTGCCAGGCAGTCTGAATGGCTGCAGGCTCATCACAGTGGCTTACGTGTGTGTGTGTGCCCGCTGAAGCAAAATTGCAGCTCTGTTTGATTCTCTCAGCCGGTAATGAAGAGTTGTGGAGTTAGAAATGGTTTGTCACCACAGGGTACAGGAGGAGGAGGAGAAGAGAGAGAGAGAGAGAGGGAGAGAGAGAAGGAGGGAGAGAGGGAGAGAGAGAGAGAGAGAGAGAGGCAGAGAGAGGGAGAGATGTGTGGGGGTGGAAGGGGCCACAGGAAGTGATGTGGGGGTGTTAAGTTGGAAGCCCCCCCTCCCTCTGTCTCTGACGTCAGAAACCATGAAGACGTGGGTGGGGGGCGGAAGGGAGGGATGGGTGGATGGATGGATAGATGGATGGAGAGAGAGTGGGGGCGAGCGAGTGGGAGGGAGCGAGAAGGGCGTTGCATTGACTCATAGAACGACAGAGTAAAAATAAAGCCAGTAGGCAGGGAAATGGAACAGTTCTCCCATCCCCTCTCTCTCTCTCTCTTTCTTTCTCTCTCTCTCTCTCTCTCTCTGCTACTTCAGACATAAAAGAGAGAAAAAAATTATCTCAAAGAAAAAAATGTCCCCCATCTCTCTTCCGTCTGTGCCTTTCTCGCTCTCTCACTTCACCCTCACACCCACACACACACACACACACACACACACACACACACACACACACACTCACTCTCTTTCTCTTTTTCTCTCTTTCTCACACACACACCCTCACTCACACAAAAACACACTCACACTTAAGCACTTCTGTGTTCATGTCCTCGACTGTGTCACAGAGAAAAAGCCAGCGTGTTCGTCATATCCACTGTTAGTACACTTCCTATGTGTGGTTTCTCTGTCTCTCCATATCTCTCTCACACACACACACACACATTCACACACACACACACACACTAACCAACTAAAATGTTCCAACTTTTTTTCCTCTTCTCGTAGCTTGGTATGGAAGTGTAATGCATTTACATCCCAGTGTTTCTGAATTAACAAGCTTATGTTTTTCTGACTTAACAATTTTTAATTTATTTTAGTTTAGGGCCGAAACATTTCAAGATACTCATGTCTTGAAGTAGCATAGATGGTGCTGTCATGATGTCAGCTTTGCACAGGACACCTCAGGATGTCATCAATCTGACATTTAAATCAAACACTGTAATTACCACAGACACCTTACCTGAGTTGACCCTATAGCCTACGTAGAAATCATTTAACACCCAGAAGTGGGAAAAAATTATAATTATGGTACTACATTACTTTTTTAGCTAGTAATGCTGTGGCAGCAAATGATTATTACGATGTTCATTTAATCATACTTAATGATTTGTTTGTTTATTTAATATGATCCTAATTACATTTTAGTGCATATGTCACATAAGTCTAATTGCATTGCCTCTTATCCATAACATGGCACACAACCTCATTGTTTTCTTGCACCATAGTTGAAAATAGACATTCTAAGGCTCCCAAATAAACAAAACACTGTTGTGGTAGTATTGTATTGTAGCCACCACACCACTGTGAGCTCTAACACTGTTATACAGCAGCAGTAACTGTACTCTGCTCATGTGACAGCTTCTCACTGGATTTTGCAGCATCTTGTGAATTCAGAAACAGAACTTTTTTCTGCATCAGTAAACTTCAAAAATAAATAAATAAACAGGCATAAACATAAGATTTTTTCCTTAAAATGACTGCATTACTTATTCATGGTTTTGTTTTATTCATTTCTTTAAAGTATGCTGGTTCTGACTGTTATGTTCTAGTTCACTTAAAAGGATTTTGATTAAATGAAATTTTAGCTCTTATCCCTCAATATTGGAAAAATACCTGACTCCGTTCAGGCATTCACAACAGCTTCCTATTTATTTCCAATTGTTTACTTAGTTCAGCCACTTCCATTTTCTTAATAACTTGACGAACGGAAGCAGAGCCTATCACCTGTATCATGATTGCATTTTACTTCAAAAAGCATGCTAACCGTGAACAGTTGCTAACCCTGGGCCTTTCTCGGCAGAGCTGGAGGGTAAGGCAGCAGAGAAGAAGGCCTCTAGTGCCCCCTACAGGAGTGGCAGTCCCAGCAGCAACAGAGAGGAGCCGGAGCGCAACGGCAAGTGAGGAGGGAGGGCATGAGGTGAGGTACAGCACCAGGGACCATCACTCTCGCTCGGAGACCATCAGCCATTCACAGTCACTTCAGCCCAGGTGTCCACAACATGCAGGACTCCACCAGTCTAACCCCCCCCTCCCAACACACACACACACACCCCACCGCACCCACCCCTCTGGATATGAGCTAAGGACTTACTGCCACTCCACTCAGGGTCCAACATTTCTGTTGCCAGTCAGGACGGCACCCTCTCCTACCCAGCACAAAGCTCAAGTCCTCACTGAGGACCACTGCTCTATCCAGGGATGCTCAATAGTGAAGGAAATAGATGGACTGCAGTGGGCGTATAAGATATCTGTGAATAGCATGTCGTTCTGTGTCCCCAAAACATGGATGTTTTTAAAATATTATTCTAACACTAACCAGACACTTGCCATCACCAGAGGGGGACGTGACAACAACCTGGAGTCCATCTTCACTTTTTTGACTCTTGCTGTCTAAGACTTGTTAATAACAGAATCAAAGACTTGTTGATAACATACTCTCTACTGCAAGAAGTGAAACTTAGGTGGTTGAAGTTGTCTTTCTAGCTGTTCAGATACTCAAATGCAATCTGGTACTTTTCTGTGTGTGCTGTTACTGCTCCTTACCACATACTGTATATCTGATATGCTCCTCTACAATGCTACAGTCTTAAATGGTACTGCACACACGCGTGTCTGTGTCCGTGTTTCCACCCCTTCCTCTGTCTAACCACTTACTGTCTGTCATGGCAGCTGATTCTAGAACAGACCTGTTTGGAACCCTGTGTTGAGTTCCATTAGTCATTCCTATTGTTAGACATTCCTTGCTGTTTACTCCAGTTGAGAAATTTGCGGTCACACTCTTTTCAAAGCTACTGTATTTCCAGTAAACATGAAGACCGTTGGTGCTATATTTCCCTTTCTTCTCTGGTCTTAGTAAAAGTGTTGATGCTGATTGGGCTTAGTCTGGTCGTGTTAGAGTGTGGCATTAATTCTCTCTTTCTGTATCTGCATTCACACTCGATATACCATAACAAGCTAGATTTTTAAAAGACAGCTACACAGAAATAATATGTAATAAATATGTAATCCCAAATGCTGAGAAAAAAACTTGGTCTTTCAACTCTAATACTAATTTTTAGCATTGATTGCAGATTAATTTAGGTACTTAGGCACATTTCATATCTGTCGAACCAAGCCTAAACCTTAAGCCGCATGTCTTTTCAGTGTTTGGTTGAAAGAAACTAGGTTTTAAATGCATAAACAGTGACTTGACTAGATTTGTGTGTAGTTTAAGGCATTTGTATGCCAGAATGACATATGCTCATCTACCCTGCCCTGCCAGCATCTGTGCTTACCGTGTGTTCTGTAAAACAGCAGATTATTTATTTTGTTAATCATCAATAAATATTTTATTGTTTAACCACCTTGTATCGCAGTCTGTACAGTACCAGTGCTATGCTGCATCACCATATTAAGAAATCCCTCCTCTTTTAGTTTTAGTTAACTTGAGTGGGAGAATGCAGCGATCCAAAGGCTCTATTGAGTGCAGAGCTGAAACACACACACACACACACACACACACACACACACACACACACACACACACACACACACACAAATGAAGTCTACACAGCCTTTAGGTGTTTATGACTTCCGTTTGAGTTAGAAACAGCCAATCTCGTGCAGAGGATGCCAGTGAGTCACCTGATCTCTTGTGATGTCATCAGTGCTCTCCCTGCTAGTCTGTGTGCATGTCATTGGCCAACCCAAGAAAAGAAGCAGCTAAATATAGATTGTGCTGCAAGCCTGGTGGTCCACTACAGATGCACAGCTACGATCCATTTGTTTTCTCAATCACTACGGATAAATAAACCAACATTATTGATTAATAATGTTTCTTATAATAAGGAATAAGTATTGACCAGAGATTAAAAAAAAAGACTTTAAAATGTCCTTTACAAATAATAATGCATTTAATGAAAAATCGTTTCATTCATTTAATCAATTTGATTAAATTAATCAATCATTCATTTTAATCAACAGACAATGTCAGTAACAGTAAATAGTCATTAGTCCAGCACAACAATGTTTTTATGATTCTTAGTTCAAACAGTATGTGTAGCCATCACTGTCAGGCAGGCATTACCAAAGCAGAATCTGACTAGTACAGTGCAGTGGGCTTTTCCCTCTCCATATGTGTGCAAGCACGCCACCTAGTGGGGACATGCATGCAAAGCAGCAAGGTAGGCTGGAGACATACCAACTAAGAGGTGAATGGGCTCAACACATTCCTCTCACTTGCATCCTTAAACTCTTACAGGCACTGTTAACTGCGCTCTTTTATGATCATTTACACCAGTGAGATGAAAAGTGACAGATAAGTCTGCCTTAATAGGTCAATGTCTTGGCTCTCACACTTACCATAATATAAACTCTCCAAAACCATTTAAGTGTACACTTTGTCAAGCACTTTAAAGGCTGTAAAAAAATACCAGTTGCAGTACTGTCACAAGCATTATAAACACAAGTAAATTAAAGAAAAAAAAACCAACACTTGTCCCATCCATCAAGTGATGTGAGAGGTCAGGTGACGGAGGAACTCCCCGCGTGTTGTGGTGTGTCCAGGGAACACGGCCTGGCAGAACTCACACACCCGAGACTGCAGCGTCATCCTGGAGATCACCCGCCCTCCGGACATGCTCATCCACTCACTGTCCAGGAACGAGCTGGACGCCCATGGCCTCTGTCGGGAGAGGAGGAAGAAGACGGTGGCAGGGGAGGAAGAGAAAGACAAAAAGGAAAGAGACAAGGAAGGAAATGGCTGAATTAGATAAATGCAACACTGATAACTAAACAGGCAAAGGAATCGATGCCTTTCACAACATCCTCATCCTTAGACACTTGTGCCCAGTGAACACAAGTGTATAGACCATTTCAAGAGAGTTCGATTATTAGTGTCATCTCTGTTCCCACAGGGTTTCTGTTGCAACATTCCCAGTGATGTGAAACGTGTCGGAAGTAGTTTGGGAACAAAACAGAACATCCAGGCATTGACATACGGGGAACATTAGTGGAGCTCTTCACAGCGCCCTGGCAGATCACTCTGTCGCCAGGGGACTATAACAAAGCTTGCCATGTGTATCTCTGTCCTGTGTTTCGTTGCCAAACTGTTGAAGCACATTGAGCTACATCCTTAGTATGAAATGTGCTATACAAGTCAAGATGATGATGATTATTATTATTGTTGTTGTTGTTTTTTAATCATTGAAACGGTCTATATAGTGAATGAACACACAACTCGTATGTGTACGAGTGTGTCAGTCTTGTAGTTAGTCATGCCCACTCTCTGTTCTAACACAACTCTATCCCAGAGTGAACACAAGCACAAATACTGCGTAAACACACAGCACATATTTCTGTAGTTCATCATACCCGCTCTCTGGTTGCGTTTGTCTCGGCCCATTGCTGCTCTGCCCGCCTCAAGTCGTCAATGATGCTGGGGGGTCCTTTGGGAGGTTCGAACAGAGCGGGAGGCCTCATGGTCGCCCCCTGGGGGCCACACCCTGCACTAGCACCTAGCAGTGGCTGCTGTGGTTGGGGAGGCATCAGCCGAAGGGCGTCCAGCCCTGAAGCCAGTAGGTCAGTCTTTACGCCATCATCTGTCATCACATGTTTCTGTGTTAGTGTGACCATTATAGGTCAGTGGGTGCAACGTTTACATTACATTACATTACATGACTCAATGTCCAACTATCTCAGATCTGTCAACATAAGGCTAAACAGCGCTTGTCACTGCCCCTTTTTTATTGGGTCACTTCAGAATTCATTTTGTCACTTTACATTACATTACACTACACACTTTTATCCAAAGTGACTTACAAAAGGAGGACATGATAGGCTAACAGAGGTGTAGAGGAACACAGAGTAACAGACTACCCACATACACACCAGGAGATACATGTGTACATTACTTAAGTAAGTTTCCCGGAGCAGGGACACTTCAGACATACACACCGCCTACACATGTGTACAGCATGGGGGGGTTTTGTGGCTGTAGTTATGATGCGTTCACACCAAAAGCTACTAACTTTCTAAAAATCACAGAAGGTCTTTAAACAGCATTACTACTGTGAGCTGTACTCACTCATGTCGCCAAAGTCATTAATGACGTGAAACATTCAAAAGATTGATTATCAGTTCAAAGAATTCTACATTTGGTTTCCGGTTGTTGACAGCCTAAATGTATCATAGCCAAACTGCATAAAGCTGAGCTGCCTTCAACTTTTTTTTTTCTTTTTTGATGCTCTCGTTGCTGAAACGCTGACGCTCATAGCTTTTTGTCACTCTAATCGCTTTTGTCACTTTCGTCGATAGAAAATGAATTACTTCTGTGACTCTTGTTGCTTTAGTAGTGCTTGCTATGAATGGACAGTTAGACTGTTATTATTCACAACAATTTCATTTCTGTAGTATCAGTTTCACTGCCTCTTCAGTGATGAAACGTCAAAACGAAACCAGAGGAGAAGAGTAGACAAGTCTCACCTCTAAGGAATTATACTTGCCCTGCCTGAGATTAATAATAATACATTGATTTTATATAGCGCTTTTCATGACACTCACAGACGCTTTACAAAGGACAGTACAAACACACAGTATTGGGACATACATTACATACAGTACATAAGGACAGTACAGACACACAGTATTGGGGAAACTGAACAGAGGTAAGGAGAGACAGCAGGACAGGAAAAATACAAAGGGGAACAACAGATTAGGACGGAGGAGACTGGTGATATTGGTGGTACTGGAAAAAAAGTCTCAGGTGTGATAAGTGGTTTGAAAGAGGTGGGTCTTGAGGTTTTGTTTGAAGGACGGTAGTGAGTCAGACTCTGGGATGGCTAGCAGATTAATGCTGAAACAGCCACCCTGAGAAGGTAGTCTGCCTAATGATAATCCCATTATGGTAGCAAGAATGGTCCACAATCACTCAACAGCAGAGTTGACAAAGTCAACTGTGTGAAAGCACCAATCAATTGTAGTATGGGTTGTGGAGATGGGCCATTGAGAACCATCACAGGAAATGTTTCAAAGTAATTATCATACAGAGAGAGACCTGGTTATCTGATCAACTGAGTTCATTTACATTAAGGTCATAAGAGGAGTCTTAACTGTCTAAACAGCTAGTTTTAGTTGATTGTTGCTTAGACTAGCACCATTGAATCCGGAGTATGGTTTCCATACTTTGTCACCGCTTTTTACTGGAATAAAGTATGATCAACAAAGAGACCCCACGCACCCTTTTCTTACACTTACTAGCATTACTGTGCATTGAAGCTCTCTTAAAGTAACAAAGCAAACATCTTAGGTCACACAACCACGCACCACACACCCTTTTTCTTACACACCTCTACAGCCTGTGTTTGTGGCAGCAGATTGATCCAGGGCCAGTTGGTAAGTGGGTGGTTGGTGGGTGCTGGAGTAGAAGTTAATCAGGTCACCCTGTGAATACTGCACTGGTA
This sequence comes from Setipinna tenuifilis, assembly GCA_030347295.1. NCBI lineage: Eukaryota > Metazoa > Chordata > Actinopteri > Clupeiformes > Engraulidae > Setipinna > Setipinna tenuifilis. The sequence goes on along the minus strand of CM059267.1, from coordinate 28,192,012 downwards.
TCGACATCTGGGTGTCCAAGTCCCCGTTCGGTCCTGGGGGTAGAGCAAAGAACCCTTCAGACATGAGTGTCTGTGTCCCGCAAGCAATCACAAACATCCTGTGGAGCTTCATTTCAAGAGGGAATTCTGGTATTTTACAGTTACAGACTTATTTGTCAGTTTGTGATATGATAACATTGTTAAGATGGTAATTTTACAGTTGTGTGTGTGTGTGTGTGTGTGTCTGTGTGTGTGTGAGCATGGCAGTAGTTACTATCGCTAACTGTAATTGTGTGCATGTATGTATGTGTGTATGTGTGTGTGTGTATGTGTGTGTGTGTGTGTGTGTGTGTGTGTGACAGTAGAGGGCTGAGCAGCTGTGGGCTAGTAGAATGGGGGGGGGGTCCTGCACCCTCATGCATGGCTGAAGTGCGGCAGTCACACCCCTTTCATCTGCAGACACAGTAACCACGAGCACCTCTGCTGTGATGTGTGATGTTTACATTACATTACATTGCATTTGGCAGATGCTTTTATCCAAAGCGACTTACAAAAAAAGGAGGACATAAGCAAACAGAGGTGTAAAGGGACAGCCTTTATACATACAGGCAGACAACCTTTATACATACAGGGTGCATGTGCATGTGTCTGAATAAGTTTCCCGGGGGGAGGGGGTCCAGGGGGAGGGGGTTTACTACGGGGAGGGGGTTTATAGTGCTGCTGTTTCGAGGCACGATTTGTTATGGTTGTGGTGTCATCGTATTGACAAACACCACTGACCATTCCGTGAAAAGTCTTTGAAAAGTAAGATTTCAGGATTTTGGGAAAGACTGTTTCGGTCAATGACTATAGCAACCAAAGATTTTAGAGTGTAGCGCTCTAGAATCTTTGATAGCAACAACCTGAAGTTCTCAGAACAGCAGCATTTATTAAAACTCCCATCTTAACAATTGTGTTATATTGTAATCAACCAGAAAATTATGCTTTAAGTGTACAATACTAGTATTAACTGAAATTAGAAAATGTTTTTAAAATAGTGACAAGTTCTCCTGTGTAAGCCACAAGGGCTTTTTATTTTCCCATAATTTCACACATTAAAGGGTTTCAAATGATTACCAAATATGTTATTCTTGGTTAACCGGGCAGTCCTACGGTGTCATTGTCTGTTTCTCAACAATAAAAGAATTGGTAAAATCAGACTTGCAAAAATCTGATTTAATGAAACAACCAAAACATGGCAAACAAGATCTCATTTTTGTGTGTGAATGAAATTTTCTGGTAAAGCGTATGTAGCGGCATGTAAACGTACCTAGTTGTGCAGCACCTTGCCGAGTGTTGAGGACCTCTGTGAGATGCTGAAGCATGGCGCCCTGTCTCTGACAGATGGCCCGCAGCCTCAGGAACTCCTGGTACAGGGCCGTGTATGCGTCCTCCATCAGTCCGCCCCAGCTCAGCAGCAGTCTGAAAGGGATCTAACTAATGACTCTGAGCTTTGCGTGCAACAGAACTTTGCTCTTATAAACTACAACCACCGAACCCAAATGAAAGCATGAAAGAGTTTCCTATTCTATACATATTAGCCTATGTAAAGAAATCTAACTACTGACTCTGAGGTTTGGGTGCAACAGAGCTTTGCTCTTATAAACTACAACCACCCAACCTAACCCAAATGAAAAAATGAAAGAGTTCCCTATTCTATACATACTAGCCTATGTTTTAGCATATGCCTTACATGACACTTTGGGGAAAAAAATCAAGGTAGCGGAATCAGATAGAAGAGGAAGCAAAAGTCCTAGCTCTGCTGGAAAGGGAAGTGTAAGGAGAAACGAGATGTGCCGTATAGGTATAGGTTAGGACGTAAAGGTGTTGCAGTTGATCAAATAGGACAGATGTACTACTCTATATGTGAAACAGTGCGGGCAGGCAGGTAGGAATGTGTGTCTTTAAAAGTTTTTTTTTTTTTTTTTTTTAAATAGCCCATGTTGAAAGTTTTCATACTGGCAGCCTGTCTATAAGTCATTCAGTTGAGAACACCTATTTTAATTAAATCTATCTCAATGTATAGAAAATTTGAGACACAACTGTGTCTGTATTTAGGCACCAGTGTTCACAAAGACACATGCCAAACACTGAAGAAGTTTTAGATCAGACAGCCTGTTTAAAAGGAAATGTCACTGGTCAGTGAACTGAAGATGCTTGGAACTCTTCTTCTAGTTTTTTTTAAATACTTCAGAAGTCCTTATCAGCAGATGTGTATTTCAAATGAATTTCACAACTACCTAACTGCCTGCCTGCCTACCTCCGGTGGAGTGGGTGTAATGTCAAGGATTCCAGGAGGTAGCTCAGCTCAGCTGCTGTTTCGAAACGGAAATGTCACCAACAGAAAATGGGAAGTGTGGCAGCAAAAAGTCTTAATAGTTGCATTGCATAGGCTGCTTCTGTGTCTGTTTTTGATATTTTAAACGGCACTGACTTCTTACCAAGCCCTCTGCTGTTACAGTAAAACTGTACAATTATTGAAATGTAAACAGTAGGCGATAGCCTTTATCTATCTTGTGATAAAGCGTCACACTGATATGAATGTTGATAATGAAACTGAAACCAGTGTAAACTTAATTAATATTGGCTATGTTGTCCACCGCTGACAACATCATTGAAATATGTATGTATGTTCACGTATCACATAAAAATACACATTAGTGTGGCTGCATCACAACCTGAAAAGGCGACAAAAGGCTAACAGATAACTCGGTGTAAAATTACCTCACAAGAAGAACGCCCTTCAAATGGTGCCGACACACGTAGGCAAGCTACATGAATTACTTCATAACACTTTTCTTGTCCTCTTTGAAAGTTTCAGCTACAAAAAAATCCACATTCACTTCCACTCCTTGGTCAACAAATCATACGACGACCTGGTAGACGATAGGAAGTGATGACGTTTCATTCGTGGATTGGAGGCTCTGGATTTGCAGTATAAAATGCCAGAAAAAGCTGACAATTTTTAATCAAAGCGGACTCATTAACCTCTATACATGTAATGTACAGGGAAGTTTATGTTTATCTTTTAGACGTGTTATAGCTGAAAAAAATATCATGTTGTTTTTGCTGGCCAGCGTTTTACACCCCACTTGAATATAGGTAGATTGGCATTCAGGAGAATTGATTTGGTAATGGTAAAAAAAACACATTCATTTCGCCACATAGGGGCGATGCACACTATTGAAAGGCAGACCTGCTACTACTGGTTGCCAGCCCATATTCTTTTAATGTCAATCGACATTTACATGTCATGCAAACATTAACAATATGAGCACAATCAAGATGTCAAGCTTGTTATATTCATCATAACTGGACGGGTTGACCAGTCTGTAACGTGTCTAGTAAGTTCTGAGTTTCCAAGATTTCTACTTGGCACAAGGTGAAGACCATTATACTGTATCATTAATTTAAAAATCTTGAGCTATGAAATCCCTATGAAATGTAAAAAAGATTCAAAGCTGTTAATACTATCTGGTGAATGTAAAATGCATTCTCCTCAAGCAGTTGGGATACACCTTGAAGTAATTAGGACAGAGACCAGTTTCCTCATATTTGTTTTTGATTTATTTGATTTCTCAACATTCTGACATTTATTGGCGCACTGCTGTGCCAGTAGGCCTACACATCGCGAACTGTGGTCCCCGTGTCCTGATGTAAAGTGATGTACAGAGTAAGCCCCAATACTTCCCTTCTTTTGTCAAATATTTCAGTGAGAAATGAAATAACTCTTTCACGACCATAAGAATCACACATAGCTGAACTAAATACCACCTTCATCATGCATTTGCCTTTAGTGCCGACCCTCGCTTTAAGCTTCGGGAAAGGGGCACACTCCCAGTGCTTTTTTATTTATTTTTCAAACTTTCAATTGTTTTGTTTTTGTACATACATACAGAAAATGGTAAACAACTTGCATAGCAAAAAAAGGCAACACAATGACCACAACACAACAACTTGAATATAGAAAGAAATATATGGATATGTATAAAATAGAATTTAAATAATTATTAAATACATACCAGAAAAAAATAATAAAATAAACCTGAGAACAATGAGACAGTGAGGTAAACAGATGCAACTCACCCAATAACAGACATATATTATTGTCAGCAACAAGGTTAATGGAGTTCATTTGACGATTGAAACAGACGTTTGAAAACAGATCCCAGCATCACACCAACACACAGTCTGTCACCAGCATGGCACAAGAAAAGAGCGTCTGGCTTCGGTAACGGCATCTAGCGGACACCTGCACTGCGCTGTGCTGTGCTGGCAGTCAACTGTAACTAATGCAGACCAAGCTAGTGCCATAGCCAGGTGTGTAATGAGATTGTGACATGTAGCAGATGATCCCGGACATACCTTTTTACACGAGACTAGCTTTTGTTCCCAAGCCACTTCATCAGAAAAAAAATGTCAGTGAGACATTCCCTTCTGATGTCAAATGACAAAGCATATTTCATTCCCCATCCATGTAAGTCACTTTATAACATCGATAGTGCCATCGACAGCAAATCCACCAGCAACAGTCTTCAGGAAACTGCATGTACATTTAAGAGACCTTGGTATACACAGGCAGAGGTTTAAGGTTCGCGGTTTTTGGGTGAGTGAAACAAAGGCAAACACTGGGAAGAGATGAGGGGTGGGAGGGTGGGGTTGAAAGTGTGTGAGTGTGAGTGTGTGTGTGTGTGTGTGTGTGTGTGTGTGTGTGTGTGTGTGTGTGCATCCTCATGTGCGCATGTGTGCGCCTGCATGTGTGGGTTTGTGCGCATTTGTGTGTTGTACGTGTGTGTGTGTGTGTGTGTGTGTTGTACGCGTGCGTGTGCGCATGTGCATGTGCGTGTGTGTGTACGCATTTGTGTGTTGTAGGTGTGTGTGCGTGAGAATGAGTCATGACTTGATTGCATTGCATTCAGGACTGGAATATTTGACTCATGAGAGCGACCCAAGAGGCAGAGGCAGAGACGGAGGCAGACTCTCCTCCTCTGGGTCCTTAAAGAGGGCGAGGCTCCCCGTGGTCTTCAGTGGAGCGTGGCGTGGGGTGGTCATGAGTGCGCTCTGGCCTGTTCAGCTTGGGGCAGCATGGCGGCGTAGACTACCAAAGCCACTCTTCCCACTGATGTCCCCCCCTCTCAAGGCGCGGGGTAGTTCACAGACAGCAGCACCATGCTGTGCAATAGCACAGATGTCTCGGACTCTGTAAAACAACAGGACAACAGGATCAGGCAGTTATTGTCAAACTAGGGGAACAAGTACCCTTAGGGGTACCTGGATCAACTCTAGGGGGTACACAAAATAAATCTGTGAGTTCTCAGCTTTTACTAGCATAAAGGTTAAGTATACATACTACATGTGAAAAAACATCTTACATTCAAACCAACCCCCTACCTACACAACCCAATTGGGACTACATTATTACGTAACGTATAAAATGCACAATTATTATGCAAAAATACTCATAGCAAGCTGGGGAATTCTTGCTAGGACAGAGTGTCTCAGGGGGAAAACACTGTTGGGAGTAACAGTTGAGAGGAGTGTGCAGTGACAAGCAACAGGTGTTTCAAAATGGTAGCTTGTGACATGTCACAGTAAAGGACATCTCAGAGATGGCAGATCATCATGCGTGTCTCTTTGGCCAATAGCATGAAAGACCCAGTAAACTGAAAAACTACGTTTAGTTTGATAGCATGGAAAATATGTCAGAAAAGTGTGTCTGAAAAGATATGGAAAAGTCAGCTTTACCGTATTGTGGAGTTACGCAGTTTAACAGCTTTTGCCCACTTCTCACTGTAGGTCAAAGTGGAGCAGGACTAAAAAGCAGTCTGCTTGGGTAAGTAAGTTATGTTTAGCATGGTATAGCACCTGGAGACCCAATTTCACCTTACCTTTACTTACTTTACCATATTTGTTCAAAATTTGTTCTCATTTGTATGAGAAACAGAGGCAGCATTGTTTTAACTTTACTGGGTCTTCAAAAAATATCACCTCTGACCCTGTGTATGACCACAGTCAAACAGCCAAGTGAACTGACTAAAGGAGACAACTGCTGGGACAGTCACAGAGAGACCCTGACCTTCGACCCCGGAGGACAGCTGGAGCCACTGCTGAAGCCACTGTCGGCACTGGCCAGCACTCAGACAACTGGTGTCCAGGCCCCGCAGATAGCACGCCTGAGGGGAGGGGAGAGGAGAGGAGGAGAGAGGAGAGGAGAGGAGAAACAGACATTTTAGTTCAGGTTTATTTATAAGGAGTCATTCTCAAACAGCCATAAGTTAGGTTTCTTTGCAAGTTCACGTCTCGTCAGTTATGCTCGTTCGTAGTCATTGGGAGAGCATTTTAGCCCCTTAAATTGAAAAGATTAAAACACATTTCAAGCATTTCCAAGTGAGGATTTTTTCTCTGAATAATTAAGACGCATTAACAGGTTGTATGAAAAAATGATTGCCTCACAGTTAACAGTTAACAGTTATGGCCTTACACAGCTCAGAACCTGATCGCAAAAGAGGAAGCTCAAGCATTTCAGAAAGCTGAACAACAAAGTAGAGGGTCTGAAAAGGTTGATTAGGACTTCCTCGTTTAAAGGCATGCATGAACTCTAACAATGTGATATTTGATATATTTTGTTGACGCCTCATGGCTTTCATTGATAAAAAAAAATCATTAAGGGAACAGAATTTGAAAGTGTTGCGTAGCAACTTGTCCAGCTGCTTAATAACTCGTTGCAGCTTATATTGTTGATATTCTGTTACAATAACGGAACAGACTACTTTGCAGAGTAATATGAAAGAATTACAAAACTCTGCCATTGACAGTGGCCATTACACTGTACTGTTTCAGCGGTCATTATCCATTATCGTCAGCATTCTAGAGAGCTGTGTAAGAAAAATCATTAAGGGAACAGAATTTGAAAGTGTTGTGTAGCAATGTGTCCAGCTGCTTAATAATTGCTTGCAGCTTATACTGTTGATATTGTGTTACAATATAATAAGTGAACGGACCACTCTTTGCCATTGACAGCGGTCATTATACTGTTCTTTTTCATTATCCATTATCATCAGCATTTTAAAGAGCTGTATAATACACAGCAGACACTACAGAAGCGAAAGGTCTGACCTCGTCTACTTCTGCGTCGCTGAGCTGGTCCACGCCGAGGCTGCTGAGGGCCTGGTCCAGGTGCAGCAGCTCCAGAGCCTTAGCCCCCAGACGGCCACGCGCCATGAAGGCAGGCAGCCACGGGGCCAGCAGGAGCTGGGCAGACAGAGACCTCTGCAGTAGGGGGAGGGAAGGAGAGAAGGAGAGAGGGGGTGTGGCAATGAGAAAGGGAAAGAAAGACAGAGAGAGAGATAGGGGGTGGGGATAGGAGAGAGAGAGAGAGAGAGAGAGAGAGAGAGAGAGAGAGAGAAAGGGATAGAGGGTGGGAGAGAGAGATTAAGAGAAAGGAGAGAGAAAGAGAGAAATGAAAGGAAAAGAGAGAGAGAGAGGGAGGGAGGGAGGGAGGGACGGAGGGAGAGAGAGAGAGAGAGAGAGAGAGAGAGAGAGAGACAGAGACAGAGAGAGAAAGCGAGAAAGGAGCACATGACAGTTCTCATGTGATTTTTTTTGTACAAGAGCAGCATTTGCGGCTTGTGCAGCCCTCAGCCATGTTCTATTTTAAAATGTGTTTCTAAATATTTCTGCTGACTGCTGACTTGTTTGGTGGCACCATTACTAAAAACAAAGCACAAACAAATATACCAAAGGAAAACAAATCTCAACATCAGGTAACTAATTGTAAAACGGAACCACATATCAACAGCTATTTACAATATTATTCAGTGAACCATCATAGTACAATCTTAGGTGGTGAAACTTGATAAAATACACTATGATACTTTAACAGAAGAACACTGCAGGTTGGTTGACCCTCCGTCCAACTCTAAACCAAAAGAACCTAAATATTACATGCAGGACTAAACACCAAACAAACAAATAAACATATCCTATGTGAATCCCCACAGCACTGGTTACCCCACCAGAGGTGCTCACCATGTGGCTGCTTCTCATGCTGTACAGGCCGAGGGGATGGCCACTGAACAGAGGCTGCACCAGCTGAATGTCGGACACACTGGGGTGGGCCCCGCTCTGCACCTGGAGACAGGGACAGGGACAGAGGTGTCACATGGAGTAAGGACAGTATACACCGTTGATGCGTTGTTGTGACATTGCATTATTGTGTCACGTAAGAGCCCGTATTAAGAGCCCGGGGCATTGCGTCATTACGCCATTTCGTTATTGTGTTCAACTGCTCCGGAGCCACTGGACTGCAAGAAATGTTGTCTTGATGTGACCTTGCCAAACTGTAAAGCAGCTGTATCTTGCATGTATGAATTGTGCTATACAAGTAAAGATTATTATTATTATTATTATTCATTCCCAAAGACTGGGTTGCGACCCACAGTTGGGTTTCACAAGATTTCTTTTCACTCCGATGTTGATTTTTTTGTCCCACCAGTACTTGGAGTACTGTTGAGCACGACTGTGAAATAACATCTGGATTTCATATTTTCAAGCTGCAACATATTTTTGTGGTCATGATACACAAGGCAACTTTTGAAGCATTGTTGCTGGGCAACATTGCTGCGCAATCATGTAAATAGGCAACACATTTTAGTTTGCATGCTTTAATCCATAAGCAGACAACATGTCGCAAACTGGGAACCAGTTATGTCGGTGCCCAGCAAACACTGCAGTAAAAGTTGCCCTGAGTGTCCCCTCTTTTAAGGTGTGGCATACTTCGGCTGAATGGGCGACACTACCAGGCTAACTATGTACCACTTCTATGACTCATTTGTCCATCTCAGGGAGCAAGCCAGCTCTTGTCAAACGGGTGTGTCTGGAACCAAGTCTTTTCACATAGATTTAGTAGAACTAACATAGATTTCAACACCTGTTTTAAATCCCTTGTCTGACAATGCAAGCATTGAACCTCAAGTTACTGTCTGCAAAGGTGGCACTTAATTATTATTTTTGCTTTTAATTAATTTGCCAGCTTATTTTCTGATACACTGTGTGGTTGTTTGGTCAGTAAAATGTGAAGAAATGTGACAATATTTGTTCTCTGAGGCCTGAATGGCATGTCTTGATTTCAGCACACTATGACTTTTTGTTTTAACAGTTGCTCATACCAATTAAGCAAGATACTGTATCTATCTATCTAGTACACAGCTGTGATGCAGAAGGGCGGTGGGCTACTAGGCACCTTGGTTGACAGGGACAACAGGTGACTGCGTAGCATCCAGGCTTCCACGCGTGGAACAGTGTTCTCCATGCCTGTCAGGATGCTGTAATGGTGTTTGGCTCGCTGCTGATGGTAAAGCTTCTTAAAGTCCCTCTGCTGTTGTGGCGTCCAGAAGTGGTGGAACAACAGCTGACGAGGAAAAAGGTACCTGCAGGCAGGGAGGTGTAAAAGATGACAGATGACAAATGGGACTGTTGTGGTTCAAAGACAAAGGCTACAAACATGTATGCAAAGAGAAAGCGAGCACTGTTTGATATGATTTGATACTGATTGTACTCACATAAGTAGGAACACCAAACAGATTGCAAAGGGGGGCAGTGAGATTACAATGAGTGGAATGGCCTTTATTATATCCTTACGCACCTGTGGGTGGGGGAGGGGCAGTGAGAGTGCTGTCAGTAATATCTTAAATGAATCTCTTTATATGTAATCATCAAAAATGAAAAACTTCAAACTAAAGCATGGATGTTTAAATTGTCTTGGAAACACAAGTTTTTTACCATACATATAAGTGGTGCTTAAACTACTTAAGCATCTGTATTCAGCATAACCTCACCAATCGGAGTCTCTCCATCTCTCGGTAAGGAAGCTCTTTGTAAGCAATTCCAGTTTTATCCATCTTCATTTTTATTTTCCTGGCTTCTGACATGTCTTCAACAAGCAGCTTAAAACCTACAATATAGTATAAGCATAAGCACTTTTGTGAATGTAGTCTAAAGGCCTAGCTGCAACACAAATAACCTAAACCTCTATTTTTTTTTTCTTTTAGCCTAGGCAAAGTAAAATAGCTTTCTTTACAACACAGCCTGTAATTCTGTAAAAATACTGAGGGAACTAGATGGAACTTCGACGAGCCCTGGACACTTACCATTCATAAATGTGTGATAATATATATAGAATGAGGGGAACCGATGCTCCAAAAAGCGCTCAAACCTGTCATTGGCCCTCTGCAGAATGCCATATTTGACATGGGATGTTGAGTACAACCTAAAACAGATATGTACACATTTTTAGGTATCGTATTAAATGTACGAGAATAAATACAATTTAAATAATTACGCATGTTTTGTGGTGCATGTCCAGCATTTTCTCATTCTTGCTGTGAAGTTGTACTCTTTCCATACCCCTCAGAGGTGGCATCATGACCTTATGCATTTAGCATAAATAAAGGCACACCTCGGAAAATAAACAACTATAGACTGAATTCATATGTGAATAATTAGGTAATGTGGTTAGTCTTCAGGGTTCACCAAATGTTGAGTCATTGAGGTTAACCATCAACCTAGCGTGGGTTCGAGGGCAGCTCAGACAAGGTATAGGCAAATTAACGACAAATTAAATCTCCAGAGAGACAGATTTCTCCAAATTAAATATTGTGAATTTGGTTTGACCTTTTGCTGGGCTTTTTTGAGTGGTTGACATTTGAGCTGTCCCTTATGATTCATAGCCGTTGACTGATCATAGCACGGTGTTTTACACCTAACTTTAAGGGTTAGCACTAGGCTAACCTGGACATTTTGTTCTGTTCCTTTAAAAACATAGAAAGAACATTAACTTTTGAACAGTAAAGATCAAGTTTGCACACATTTCTGTAATGGAAAAGACTTAAAGATGACGGTTTTACTTGAACTGCAAGCATGGTCGATACTATCTTTCCAATGGCTGGTTTACTTGAACTTCAGACAGCTATGCTAGCAGGCTAACGTCACTCTTATGCCGGTGGCTAGGCTAAAGCGGAATGTCACCGCTGTGTCTGCTGCTGGTAGTACCTCAGTGTTGAGACAGCAAGGACAGCAGTCTGTGATGAACTGCATATTCCGTATCTGCCTTGTTTAGCACACAAGGCTGTCAAGGCAATACAACTTCGGACGTGTGTCCCACACATCGCCATTGTAGCAGGATCACCAAACGGCCGAGATGTGGACAACCTGTGCATCCATCCACTGTTGCCAGAGAACCCTCTTCGCTACTGCCCTGTTTCTGTAGCAAAAGTCAAATACCGTAATACTACTAACAGAATAGTCCTTGAATCTGTCGTGTACGTAGGTTACAGTGTTGGTGTCACTAATTGGAAATGTGGACTTTTAAAACACTAGAAAGCTCACGCAGTTCCTTCCAGCATATCTTTATGTAGTTCACGTTAGCTGTCCAAGCCAGGAAAATTTACTGTTCTGAATCGCTTCTGATTACTGAAAATATACCAGGACCTTTCAAATCATTTTCCTCACTACCACAAGAAGTACGGTATGGTCTTTGCAGTTGGTAACAGCCGTATATTGTATATAAGAGAACAACCCGCCATTTAACTCTTGGAGGGCAAAATGTAACTAAAAAGGCGTTATAAATGTCTGTGTCTGTATAAACAAGTTGTGTTGTACATGAATGCTTAAGATCCAGACGTTCAGGTCCCCCTTTATAATGTTAATTCTCCCCCCCCTTGAAATTTTATGTATGGCATGGGTATTCATAAAATTCAGGCATGTTCACGGGCATCAAGCGGCATCTGGCTGTCGACGTCATCAGATTCAGCAAATGCCGTGGACCAGCGTGGAATCAATGCATTGTAGTGGTGGCTGAGTTTTCTGCAAAACAGGTAATTTAAATAACTGGAACTTGTTTGAATGTGCAATAATATTCGACAAGCCAAATAGTGTGAGTTCAAATGTCTGTGCTCTGATTTACAGATTACTAGTTTTGAAGTAATTATGACTGCAGAGTACAACTTTAGTAGCTGATGAAACCACTCATCAGAGTCGTTCGTTCAAGAACATGAACATAGTCTTGAAGCATTACATTTTAAACCAGTTTTTGTGAACGTTATAGCAACGTGGCTGTGTTCTATTCGTCAGGTAGGCGACGATGGAGAACTATCTGCGTGCTTTCTTTCTATGTGTGATGCTTTCTCTTCTCCACATCCCCTGCCAAGGAGCTAGGCAAACACAGGATCTGAAATGTGGAGGTACTATTTGTATAACGGGCTTCAAACAATCCTATTACGATGAACTCCTAGACGTTTTTTCTAACGCTGGTGGTTCAGCAATTATGTTGCAAACGTTTCAACTACTCTGGTAAATGACTTCCTTTTCTTTAAAAGCAACCCTGTTTATCTTCCCATCTCTTCCTTTCAGCATGCCGAGCTCTTGTGGATGAAATGGAGTGGGAAATATCTCAGGTTGATCCTAAGAAAATGATCCAGACTGGATCTTTCAGGATCAACCCTGATGGCAGTCAGTCCATACGAGAGGTCATTGTCTAAATTGCAACTGCATTATTACTGATTAAGGAATTTGCTGATGTGATGAGTTTACACAAGACATATACTGTTCTTATGAAGCATGGATATATTCATTTCACAAGTTGTATATTGAAAGTCATATATCACGTAAACAGTATATTGTGTCTTACAAAGCAAATAATGAATGAATGAATGAAACAAAATCTTCACAGACATAATGTAGACTAAATTGTCTTGTGATCAAACTAAGGTGGACGAAGTGATTGTTATTTTTATTGTTCAAACATTTTCTCCTCTCCTCCCCTCCCCTCCTCTCCTCTCCCCTCCCCTCCCCTCCCCTCCCCAGGTCCCTCTGGCCCGTTCTGAGGGACATCTCTTGGAGCTGATGGAGGTCATCTGCGAGAAGATGAAGGAGTACGGCGAGCGAGTGGACCCCTCCTCCAACCGCAAGACCTACACTAGGATCAGCTCACGAGACGGCAAGGCCATGGACCTCTCAGACGGAGCTCTAGACTCCAGAGTTACGGCCCAATTAAAGTTTGCTGTAAGTCATCGTTGTTCTCTTCTCTGCTTCCCTTCTACCCTGAAAAAGAAATGTCATATGCACCCTCTTTGATAGATTTAAATAATTTCAGGTTCATTAGAGAGCATACAATTCAGTACTGTGTAGTTTTATTTGAAATTTGCCATTCATTCTTGTGATGGTGGTGGTGTTTTTCAGTGTGAAACAATTGTTGAACACTATGAAGATGAGCTCATTGAGTTCTTTGCTCATGAGACCGAGAATGTGAAGGACAAACTGTGCAGCAAGCGAACAGGTACAGTGATTCTTGAAGTTCAGACTACTACCAGTAACTTTGATCAGTTTACTGTGATTGCCTATCCATCTTCGTCTCCAGAATTGTGCAGACATCTTTATCTGTCACATCACTTTGATTGCTGAGGTTTAGATACATCATCCAATAGTCACCATGGATTTATATTTCAAGTTGTTACAAAATGGTTACTACAACAACCACATACCTGTCATCATTCCATCGGCATCAAACTATATGATGTCCCACTGTCATTGTGCCAATGATTAACACTGGCTTTTTCTTTCGCTTTTTTTCTTTGTTCCTACCCCACAGACCTTTGTGACCATGCTTTGAAGATGCCACATGACGAGCTATAACACACAGCCTCCACTGAGTTTGCACCCTGCTAATAAAGAACATCAAACTCATCGGTTACCTGTGGGGTGCAATCAGCATCAAGACGAACCTTTTTTTCTGTAATTAATAATTTATGTGAAACAGGTGTGTATGCATTCACCATATCCACACTTGTCCTGGAGTCACTGTAAAACATGTTCTGGACCTATACACACACACACAAGGAATTTTGTAGTCTGTTTTTCTCCATGTCAGTTTTTTTACCGGACAGCTGTTCTGATCCTTAATACGTTTTCTGATTCATGTCCTGTATTTGACGGTTCACAATGTTGTACATGTTTTGCAAATCCACCACACACGGTAAACTTCAGGACCATGACCAGTTTTGTATGTTCCTGTAGGGTTTTTTAATGTGTCTTCACAAGTCTGTTTTGTTTTTGGAAGAATGAGAAGTTGAGAAACTTGTTTTGTACTGAATTTCCATGTGTCTCAACATTGAACATTTTCTAATTGTTTTGTCCATCTTAAAGCTCTGTCTTAGTTACATTATGCCACAAGGTTACATTTCGAAGTACTTTCCTGTTTGTCTGTCTTTGAAAATATATACATTTGAATACAACTAAGGCTGTGTTTTTCCATACATGCAGTATAATTACAAGAGAGATTTTTTCCCCAATTGGACCACTATGCTATGATTATAATTCCTGTTTAGTGGGCATACATTCCCTTGTGATAAAAAGCTATGATCATGAAGTAAAAAAATCGGTGGTATCTATGCTTTCCTCCAATCCCTACCTTTTCACAGCTAACAGCTACTCTACAGAGTGTCACAGTCACAAGGTCATCTGTTTTATTTAAATAGCCGTCTGGTTCGCACAGACTTCTTAGTAAATATCAGCGACCTTGAAACTACTGCTCAGAATACTAAAATAATAATATAAGATTTTCTATAACTAGTATAGATGCGAATTATATTATGATGCCTTCTGTGTCTGCCACAACATAGTGCAAAATAGTATTGCAGCTGTGACGCACTTGAATTCATTGCGGCGGATGTCTATGACGTCACTGAAGTCACATTACGCACCGACCAATCCCACCCTCGGGCCCTTAGTACCTTCTCTCAACCTTCACCGCGGCTACCAACTCAGGAGGGGCACCTTCAGAAAGCACTGGGTGCACTGGTCGTTTAGTGGCTTAATATTTACCTACATCGGCATACCCCTCACATTCACAATGTCTCTACTCTCTGTAAGCAGGCTGGCGCCGAGGATCCTGAATTCGAAGGTAAAAATGTTGAGAAAGAGTGGTTGCGCTAGCTTGTTGGCTAGCAACATTGTTCTCGTGCACTGGCTAAAGCAAGCTAGGTCGCTAGCAGTCTAACCGCTGTATTACCGTGTCCTGTAGGAATAAAAAGCATGTCAGTGCTGTCTAACGTTACAGCCGAGAAACTGTCCTTTCTTGGAAGTAACGAATGAGTGTTGTAGATTATTATATCAGTACTGTACAAAGTGGTGAAGTGACTCTGAGGTCTTGAGTATGGAACGTTACCGTTTCTACAAAACTTGGTTTATTTATTTGCAAGAGAGCTAGCGAGGCAGCAACTCGTCTGATCAGTCAGTTTCAAGCGTGTTGAAGTTGTTGGTCTGTTAAGCTCCTAAGCGTGAATGTACCCAGTTGACTTTTGCACGACATATGCGAGTTTCATACAAACTTGATACTTAGTCTGGTTCCAGAGGAAGGGTAACCATGGGTTTTAATGTGGATGGCTTTGCCGTTTAATCTGTGAAGACCTTGTGTAAAGGCTAACGTTACCTTGCCTTCTCGGTAGCATTATTGTAACACCTGATAACCTTGTAATCTACCTACTAGTAATGGCTGATTATGTGACAGCAACATACTGAGTCTATCTCTTTAAGAAATGATCTGATTGGATCAAATACCAAACTGTTCATATTGCTAGTCTACCTACTACAAATGCTACGAAATGATAATGTTTAACAATCAAGCTTTGATTGTTTGCACAATATGTTGCCAGCTGGCCACCTAAGCATTTAATCGAGAACAACTTCGTGGGAAGTTCTCAGATCTCCCTGGGAACACCCTGTCTGCACTGTACCGTTGTGTCGGGTGGCAGCGCTCACCTTTAACCCATTTCATTTTTGTGTGGCTATAATGGTGGGATATGGTGTCTTGGTCACAGTAAAAGAGCAGACATGTCACTCTGCCCATGCTCAGAAATTTCCTCTGAATCGTTGACGTGTTGTAGTAGTGTACATGAATGAATGAACAGAATGAATGAATAAAAAGAATGAATGAATTATGTAACAGTTCGTAACGCTTCCTAGCCACCTGTTTGTGGTCGTCAGTGCCATCAGCTGACATGTCGCCTGCGGTTCCCCAACCTATGGTTAATTTTCACAAACTGCAGTCAACATTACCCATTATCCAGAACCTTACCCAAGAAACCGCTTTGTCGCGTCTTGCATAAACTTTGCCCACTCATTTTTATCTCAGTCAGTCGAGACACCATTGTAAGGTCAAGGAAGCCCATATTTTTGTCGGTCGGAATTGCACATCAAAAAATGTCATTTCTAAAAAGAAACAACAGTGTTATTATGTGACACATTCTATAGAAAATAAGCATAGCTTATTTGGTGTGCCTTTGGTGTGTTTGTGTTTATTATGACCATAGCAATTCTCACCACCAGACAATATTTACTGGACATGAGTACCTGAATGGTGTTCAGCCTTTAGTTGCATTTCTCCCATTAAACTTTGTTTCTTTAACACAATGACTTAAATCGAACCATTTTATGGTGGCAGTCAGGCCATAAACAACCATAGTTATCTGTTACAGCAGTCATTATGTCTGCTTACAGTGGTCTTTTTCATGCCAAAACATCTTTCTGTATCTGTGTTACTGTTAGCACCTTGGCCTATATAGAGGTTAAACGATAGTGGCTCAACTAAAGTAAGCTCTGAGCATTGAATAGTGCCTACATTGGAGTGTGTGTGTGTTCCATATATCTAACTGCCTTGTTCACTTTCTGTTTGTAGAGTGCTGCTTGTCTCTTTGTGGCATCAAGGAATGCGACTTCAACAACGGTAAGAGTTCTGTGTGTTTGTGTGTGTGCCAGTAGTTATGTGGGTAATGTGTTTTCATGTATAGAGATAGAAGCTAAATCCTCACATAACATTACACATAACAACTCATGAGGATTCAAAGCCATTACATCTATCCATTGTTTCTTAACTTCTGCTGAACTCAAGTTGTATTGTTGTATATATTTCCTTGTATGCATATTATATGTTTAAATACATACATGTGTACAAATAGCAATGTTCTTATGCTACAGTGGCAGTAATGCAGAACACAAAAAAGGTGCAAATAGAGAACAGTGCTCACATTGGAACAGTGCAAAAACGGGTCTAAAATAGGCAAAGGACAATAAGTAGGGTTGTATCTTGAGGCTTAACATAACACTGCTAATTATGCATTTGTGTGGAACTGTGAGACAGAACCTGAGAGATGTGCTGGCAGACCTCATTCCCAAAGAACAGTCTCGCATCAAGAACTTCAAACAGCAGCATGGCAAGACCAACCTCGGCCAGATTACAGTGGACATGGTACGTCCCACAATAAAAATCTGGTTGGGTGTTACCAGTGTGTGCGTGGGTTTGGTGGTGTTTTTTGTGTGTGTATGTATGTAAAGGTCAATCAAACCTTTCACAGTCTAGAGGAGTTACAGATGTGTCTGCTTTTACCTTGTGAGACCAA
>CM059267.1:28117044-28169544 GCA_030347295.1 Setipinna tenuifilis | reverse complement strand
TATGGACATGCCGTGCTGAGGAAGACGGACCCCCGGTATACGTGCCAGCGTGAGTTTGCCCTGAAGCACCTGCCCAACGACCCCATGTTCAAGCTGGTGGCGCAGCTCTACAAGATCGTGCCCAACGTACTGCTGGAGCAGGGCAAGGCCAAGAACCCCTGGCCCAACGTGGACGCCCACAGCGGAGTCCTGCTGCAGGTCAGTTTCCCTTTAAAGAGATGCTATGCAACTTTGGGTGCTTTTTCTCATACTTTTTTGACAGTGCCACTTGGAGACTTTTCACTGGGCTGATCTGATAGACTGTGCCCAATATGGTGGATTTTCCCCCCATTTTTTAGTTTTTTTTTTTTTTGGCCTTTTTCTGGCTTTATTGAGGTAGGACAGTTAAGATGGTGACAGGAAGTAAGTGAGAAAAAGATGGGGAAGGATTGGGAAATGGATTCAAACCTGGGTCCCCATGCGCAAATGCCTATTCATTACTAGAGTACTACAGTAGTACTACAGTATGTGTAATGATGACTGTGTTTTTGTTCTGGTGCAGGACTACAGTATGTATGATGATGAGTGTGTGTGTTGCTCTCTCTCTGTGCAGTACTACGGCATGACTGAGATGAACTACTACACGGTGTTGTTCGGCGTGTCCCGCGCCCTGGGCGTCCTGGCACAGCTCATCTGGAGCAGAGCGCTGGGGTTCCCCCTGGAGCGCCCCAAATCCATGAGCACGGATGGACTCATGAAACTCGTCGGAGCCAAGTCCGGCTAGATGAGGAAGAGGAGGAGGAGGAGGAAGGGGAGGAGGAGGAGATGGAGGAAGAAGGGGAAGGCAGAGGAGCTGACACTTGGGGTTGGGGGGAGAAGAGAGTTGCCGCTGGTTGACGAAACGAAATGAAACAAAACCACACACTTTTAAGAACTCAAAGAAGGGCCTTTACCGCAGTTCAAACAGATAGCTAACTTATTGTTAAGGGGCAGTAGCTGATGATTAAAAAGCTCAGTGCGAGAGCAGAGGAGTAGATTTGTGTTTTGTTGTGTTTGGAGGGTGTTGGGGAGGGAAAGTGGGTGGGGGGAAACAGACTTTAACTCGGTATAACAAAGATGTTCAAATGTACAGCTGGTATATGGTGCAGTGTAAGATTTGGCACGGCATATCTATGGAGAAACGGTGTCTGTCGCGTGTATGTGTGTGTGTGGCCAGAAAGTTAATTTAAGATCATTTAAGCTGTGTGTTATGAACTGGGCAGGATCCTGTTGGCCTTTCCATCTCAGTTCCACCTAAATTTAATATTTTTTTGTTTTATCCATTTGTTGTTTTACCTTGCCCCACCCATTACTGTCATTTTAGGATGTGCGTCTTCTGTTTGAGCTGTCTTTTTAGAGTATAATAGATGCGCCCCCCCCCCCCCTTTTTTTTCTCAGCCTCCTCACATTTTTCATTGTTTGCCCTATTTCTTCATTTTGTCTCATGGGGGTGGGATTGTATTTTGTAACTCCTGCTGGTTCAGTCTTGGCTCAACCTTGTGAGTTCTCTAAAAGAACCCTTTTTTATTTGTTTAAGCAAAAGAAGAAAAGCAACGACATAGGCTCCTCTAGAACATTACTGCTTACCCTTTCAAGCTGTGATCAGAAACTGGAGATTTATTGCTACAGGTATATATATATCATCCTTTATGCTGGCTCCATTACCAAGAAACAGTGCATCATCAATGGCTTGCCACCACTGTATTAGAGTGATGTGCCAGTCACATATTTCCTCTGTAAGATGAATGTGTAGCAGAATAAGACCACCTTGTGTTGAAACTGGGAACGCCACTTTTAATTTGTACCACATGTGTGAAAAAAAAAAAGAATACACTCCAAGACAACAAAGGTATTTTTTTTTATTATTATTGTAATGTGACCACTTGCATTCAACCAGGCAGACCAAAAAAAATCCCCAGCTTCTGAATGTGTGTGTGTTTGTATGTTTGTATGTGTTCAACGCTTTTCCAACAGGTGCTATATCCAACCAGGTATCTGAAAAGCTGCATTTATCCGTTCAATATGTGGGCTGGGATGAGTCGATGGACGGTCTGGAATTCTTGGCTTAAGGTCTAGCAGTCACTACACCTATCACATTTCAGTAAATACTGTAAAAACGAAAAAAGCAAGGCCTTAAAATGCCTCTTAGAGAAAAAAAAAACTATGAGGAGCTGTTTTTAATTTGAACACCAATATGAAATTAATTTGCCACAAGAACACATACAATACCCACTTGATGTCTCTGCTGTGTAGTGTTGCGAAGTAAATAAGTACCAAATATGGACGATATGGAAATGGAGGGAAAGGTGTGTACTTACAGGGTCTTGCTGGAGATTGTGTTGGGTTCATACTTGTAGTATACAGTCAGGAGTGTGTTGTACAACGGAGGAAGGGGGGGCGGGGTTGTTCAAGTGTTGGCAGACTACTGCATCTGTAAATCTCACACCTTGCACCACTGTCAATAAAGCCTGACTCCACTTGAGTTAACCACACACCTGTTGCCCCCACTGCATCTCTGAATTGTCAAACCACTGCACTTGCTTGTCTCGCCAGGCACTGGTAAAGATGTAAATGTGTGTCTGATGCGCTCCAGTGTTGGTTGTGCACAAGTTTGTCAACTATAGTCACGCTAACCAAATATCATACTGAATATGCAAACATCAGACCACTAGATAGGTTATAAAAAAATGTGCACTTTACATTACGCTTCAACTGCAGGAGTTGTAAAATACAACTTTAGGCCACTGTGTTGTTACAAAGGTACAATTTCATGTACTCATGGGAAATCCTAAAATTGGTGCATGCAATGCATGTATTAACCACCATATTAGTATTTGGATCTGGGATTAATGAAGGTCTAAACTTAGATCTTCTGACTGATGAGCTAGGGCTTTGTCCAGACCTAGTGGTGTACTACTGGCGGTCCATAGGTCCTTATACACGCTGTCAAGAAGATCAAAGAAGTGATTCATTTATGTGCTGGTTGCGTTGCAGAATCGAGTACTTCCCTGTCTTTGTCTCTAGGGGCGCTGCCTACCTACTGGTAGGCTTTGGAATACAGCACTTCGATAGGAGCAGGCCTTTGACCACTGACGCACACTGATCTGTTCAGTCTAGACTGGACATGATGGGCTGCCAATGTAGTTTTTCCTGTACGTACCGCCCATAGACTGTATATAAGAACGGTACCGCCCTACTGTAAGCAAACTCCTGCAGGACAAGAGAGGCATTGTTTCTATACATGCACGCTCTTTGGGCTTCAGGTGTTCAGATGCCATGCCGTTTTTCAGGGACATAGAAATGTGGACCAATCTAATTTTAGAAGCAGAGACTCAAAAAAACATGGAAAATGCATCTTAAACAAGATTTTTTGGGATGTGCCAAGATAATTCCACCATGCCAGCATAATACACATGAACTAACCATCTAAATGTCTTAAATTCCCAGTCAGCTTTAACTGATGTTATTATACATCCTGTATAAAGCCCGACATGGTTGCCAATAGATGCTGGCTGTAATTGAACATTCTTTTTAACATTGTAGACCAGGAAGTCCTCTTCAATTTCAAATGTTGTGTGAAATGTTAGGATTGGCTGAGGGATGTGGTGGTAATTAATGAATAATATCCAGACATTGTGGGTTTTTTTAAATAATAATTACAGAACAAATAGACATAACCATGACCTAGACATTAAACATTCACCCCATGGATGTTGGACTGGTCAGAACCAAGACCTCATCAAGGTGAAAATCAACGCGGTTTCCTATTCACTCACCAAATGTCATAGCACACCAATCAGCTGCATTTTGAATCAGTTTGCACAATAAGGACACAACACCATATCTCCATTTCATGTGTCATTTAATAAGTGAATAAAAATCACAATAAGAAAAGGACACACAAAGGGCAAGTGCATCGGTTTGCATTTCTGCTGCAGTCAACGTCTCTCATCTCAGCCAAGACCATCAAAGAAATGATTGACAGAAACCGTTAAACTGGGGAACTTTTGTCATGTCAAATCTTTTAAAAAGTTAAGACAAGGTGACGCCTTAGGACTTTCTAGGAGGTTTTTACGGTTTCATCAAAGCAAAAGCCACAGCTAGCCACAGCAGTCCTACCAACGGTCTTCTGAGGATACAGCTAGCCATAGCAGGCATGCTAATGCTTTCTGAGTATACAGCTAGCCATGGTAGTCATGCCAACACTCCTCTGAGGCTGTGGGTGATGCACAGTATTCCAGGCTCATAATTTTAATCCATCATCCTTGGTCATCCCACCATTTAATAAACAAAACTAGGAATGCCATTTTGCTTACAACTAACACTTATGGAGGCCTTTGTTTTAAACACAACTGATTGTTTTCTCTTTTTTTTTCTCGTAAAAAAAAAAAAAAAAAAAAAAGACCATTACAAAAATGTTTTTTTTTTCGGACACGATTGGGACAGGGGAGTTTTCTGTGATGCCAGCCGAAGCACAGCAGGTTGCCAGAGGAGGGTGCTGGTAAGCAACAAGCACAACACACAATCCAGTTCTCTCTCACTCATACACACACACACACTCATTCTCTTTCCCCCTCCCTCCCTTGGGATGTCTAGCCAGCCAGGCCCTGGAGCTCAGTAGCGGTAGTGGTCAGGCTTGAAAGGCCCCTCTGTGGGGATGCCCAGGTAGCTGGCCTGCTTGTCTGTCAGCTTGGTCAGTTTCACGCCCAGCTTATCCAGGTGAGCAGCAGCGACCTGCTCGTCCAGCTGTGGGCAAAAGAAAGAAATCACAAATTAACGACAGAAAACCATTTCTCAAGAAATGTATTGTCTGTATCTGGCTAATTTAGTCTAAAAACTTATAGCTGGAAATTTGGCTTGAATATGGCCAGCCAAATCAGCTACAATGGCCATTGAAAGCTGGTCAAACCAGCAAAACTTATACAAAAATTACGCCATAAGCTGGCAAACAGCGATAAACATTTTAACCATTTTCTGCAACTTTATAAAAACAGAACAAATGAATTAAGAAAATATTTAGTGACAAAAAACATTGTTAAGTGCAGCCCTGGTCAGAAGCCACTTTACAAAAACAGAATGAATGAGTTTTAAGAAAATATTTAGTAATATTTTCCGCCCTAGTCGGAAGCTTACCCTCTTTGGCAGGAAGTAGACACCCAAGGGGTACTTGCTGGTATTGGTCCAAAGCTCGATCTGTGCCAGCACCTGATTGGTGAAGGAGTTGCTCATGACGAAGCTGGGGTGGCCCATGGCGCAGCCGAGGTTGACCAATCGGCCCTCAGCCAGGATGATGATGTGGCGGCCATTCTTCAAGCGGTAGCGATCCACCTGGCGGGCGAGCAGCCAAGATTTTTTTTTGTTTGTTTTTAAACTCCTCTTAACAACCATGATCTAGCTAACAGCATTAAAGAAATAACATATAGTTTTAGTTTGTATTTATTCAAGTTCGTTCAGCGAGATAAGTGCATTAAAAATCTTCAGTTGTCAGAAATCTACTGGGTCTTACTAGCAATTACCTGGGGCTTGATGTTGACCTTCTCAGCGTTGTCGTTGAGCCAAGCCACATCAATCTCACAGTCAAAATGGCCGATGTTGCATACAATAGAATCATCCTTCATCTTCTCAAAATGCCTGCATGAGACAAAAATGAATGAATAAAAAACATCCATACAGTGTTGTATGGTTAAAAAATTTCCCAGCTTGGGATCAATAAAGTAAATCTATGTATCCATCTATTATCTGTGAACAAGAAGCACAATAGCTCAGGAAAAATTGATCTTTAGCTCACCAACTTTGACTTAGCACAGAATGTAAGGCAAATACAATGACAAAAGTTACGTGGACAGCATGCCAAAGAGAGCAATAGTACTAGGAATAATACTAGACCAGGTAAGGGAACAGGTGTGACTTAACACTGCTGTTTGCGTGCCCTTGTGTTGCCGTGATACACACCTGCCCATGATGATGTCCTCACAGCCAGTAGTCGTCACAAAGATGTTTCCCTCCTGGCATGCCTCATCCATGGTGGTTACTTCATAGCCTACACACACACACACACACACACACACACACACACACACACACACAAAATACAAACACACATTTTAAGAGATGGCTCACAAACACTGCTGCTCTCGGTCTTGCACATCTCATGTATCTATTGCATAATTACATAAACATGTAATACATACAATTTAAACCAAACTCGATTGATCAATCTATCCATCCATCTCTACATCTTGTGTCTGCTCCATGAAACCCAACAGCAACAGGCTCTGCACTAATGCGCCTACAAAACAGGGGACACGCACCTTCCATGGAGGCCTGGAGGGCATTGATGGGGTCGATCTCCGTGACGATGACCCTGGCACCGAAGCCGCGCAGTGCCTGCACACAGCCCTTGCCCACGTCTCCGTACCCGGCCACCACCGCCACTTTGCCAGCGATCATGACGTCGGTGGCACGCTTGATGCCGTCAATCAGGGACTCCCTGCAGCCGTACAAGTTGTCGAACTTACTCTGCAGAGAGAGAGGGGGAAAAAAAAGAGACAGAAAGAAAGAGGGAGACAGAGAGAGACAGACAGAATAAGAAAGATAGACAGGCAAGAAAGAGACACACACGTTGCTTCATCTTAAGGCTACTTCATTGGCCTGATCATTATGTGCATGTTCCTTAGATGCTCTACTCTCCCTACCCCTTACTGCATCACGGTTAACCAAACTAAAGTCAAGTCAAGTTTATTTGTATAGCGCATTTCTTACACAAAGGAAGTTATGTGCTTAACAAAAATAAAAGCAAAGAACAATATTAAAGCATAGAGTCATCAGTCAGCCGTTCTGTTTTTTGTGAAACAGCAAGTGCAGTGAATCTACACTCACTACCGCTCTACCGCTCACTGAATGGGGAGAATCTGATGACCTACAGGAGAACATGCTGTGTGTGTGTGTGTGTGTGTGTGTGTGTGTGTGTGTGTGTGTGGTGTCCTGCGTTGCTGATGGAAGTCGCTGGCACAACCCTTTTACCCCAAGGCGGCGGTTACCTTGGTAACGGAGTCGTTGACGTTGATAGCAGGTATTTTGAGGTCTCCCTTCTTCATCATCTTGTAGAGGTTGTGCACACCGGTGGTGGTCTCCTCAGACACACCCTTAATGCCTAGGACACAAACAGCCAACGATCACTATGGCTCATCAAAGAACTGTTTGAGACCAATGATGATTATATTATTTATGTTGCCATTAATACGCTACAACAACCTAGAATTATTCTATTGAGAAAAAACTATGTAATAATAATAATAATAATAACAATAACACAATACAATTACTACTACTATTACTACTATTATTACGGTCATCATTGAAATGTCTCCCTTTGTGCAAGAAACATATGGCAAATGTCCTCAACCACAGCCTAACCATTACAAAGGTAGGGTGCACCACATTTTATCAGGAACTTGTGAGCCCTCATTCCATTACCTGGCACACCATCAACAGCACCCTGTGGCAAGTCTACACACGGCTCTCAGAGTAGCCAAGGCCAGTTAGACGCCATACCAGTTTAGCATAATGGGAACACATCCCGAGTTAACTGGGAATGTGTGCCTAGAGCCCACAGGTGTTGCACTACAAATGAAAAACTAAAAAAAGACTGAAGCGTTGAAATGAAGCCAGATCCATAATCCGAGTCAGTCTTTGGGTGTGGCTACTGATGAAATATGTTACTGCTTTTATGCCCAGTAAGAGTAAGCGGTTTGACTCCTGCTTGCATGATTTCATTTCACCATGTGTAGGAGAACTGCACTGTCAGCTTGACTTGGGAAACTCTCTCACACACCTGTGATTGACCCCTGACCTATTAATAAGCGGCTGGGAATATCACACACTCACACAAGTTAGGAATATAACCTCCCCATTAACAGGACTAGTTGAGGCAAAAGCTCTACTGGCAAATATTTGCACTGGGCCTTGGACACACCCTCCCAGCACTAATCTGAATGGGAAATGAAACAGTGCCTTCTCCATTTGTGAGACATGTGTGTACAAATCAAGCAGGACACTAAGATACCGAGTGGTGACTTCTGTCTGTGTCTAAAAAGTACGTACTGAATTTACAGTGTTGAAAAGGTGGCCCCTCAATTTGTGAGACATCTTGCAAATGAAGGAGGGCCCAACACACCCTATGCGGAAGTGACTTACTTTTATTGCCTATAATACTACATAGTACATAACTCATCAGTATAAACACTTTTTAAAATATTTTAGAACCAAATCATGTGTCAGTATTTTATAACCACGGAAAAGTGTATATACTAATTAGTCAATTGTGCATTTATACACTTTAAATATTTTAGGACCACATCATGCATTTTGAGGCGTTCTCCCTTTTGTGTTTCTCACTTTCACAATAGACATTAATGGACACAAAAATCATAGAGCCGTTTCACTGTGTGGCAATGTACTACTCATATACTATTGTATTCATACGCCATTCACTCAACATGTTACATATCAATGCGCCCAAAATAAAGTAGTCCCAGTAGTATAACAAAGTAGTCCCCATATCTAATGTGAACATAACATTTCCTCCCACAGTGTACCTGCGAGCAGTTTGGGGTACTTGGTGTGCACCAGGTTGGTGAGGTCTCCGCCGTCGTCCAGGATCATGTTGAGGGGCTGTCCGTCCTTGAAGTAGATGGTCTGCTCGATGCACCACACGTACTCCTCGTCGGTCTCGCCCTTCCATGCGTACACTGTAAACATCATAGGCCGCAATTACAATGAATCAATCAATTACACCTTAGGTAGTCAATGCAATGTACCAACAACACAAAAGACAATACTGCACTTCTCTACCAAACCCATGAGTAGCTTGATTGTATTGCATTGCATTTCATTTCTGTTATTGATTAAAACTACCTCTGTAACGACACATCTATAACTAGTTTTTGCACAACATGCCATGCTTTGTCAGCAGTCATGGTATGCGAGTGATCACACATTGTTGACGGAAACATCAAGGGCAGCCATCCTTTTTTGACAAGGTATAATTCATATTTCAACTTCACATAGGTACCGAAGGTGCCCACACATCTCATACCATAAAATATGATATCAGACTTCTGTAAGAATATAAGAAAAAAATATAAGGCCAACAATCCTCTCCGTCTGCTTCTTTGTAACATAAACTAATAAAATTTACATTTAAAACTCTCTCTCCAGATGCTTAGCCTTCTTACTATAGCCTACTTGGTTTCATCTTTTT
Organism: Setipinna tenuifilis; assembly: GCA_030347295.1. Classification (NCBI taxonomy): domain Eukaryota; kingdom Metazoa; phylum Chordata; class Actinopteri; order Clupeiformes; family Engraulidae; genus Setipinna; species Setipinna tenuifilis. The sequence goes on along the minus strand of CM059267.1, from coordinate 28,160,264 downwards.
GGTGATCCAAATGGTTAATTATTAATTGCACATGCCGAGTGCTCTGACAGGGGACAGCAAACCTTGTGAAAGCCTGGGAAGAGCACTGATTAGACAGTGTGTCATACTGGTTACGTGTGGGCAGCAACACATTTCAAGGTCTCTCACACACTCACACACACACACACTTGAGAGTCTGGGAAACATTGTCAAAATAACCATGTGTGTGATCAGCAGAAGTGAAACAGTCACTTTATATTTTTTTTAGAACTTGACCTGAGGGTTTATAACTACCAAACCCTTATCCAACTGCGCAAGCACATGATCTTGCGCACCTGTCTTTAGGCTTTCAGGTCGCTGAAGAGTCCAAGACTAAAATAGGCTATAGCGGAAATTAAAGTGTGCCTGCAGGGCAGGTTTATCCAAACACACGGCCCTTTGTGGATTCACACACACACACTCTTTCTCCCTCTCTCTCTCTCCTCCCCCACGTGTACTTTCTGATGTTGCATCAGCTTGTAATGGGCAGAGCAGCAGGTTCAAAAGTCTCACACAGCCTCCAGCCCACCACACCACTGACCTGATGACTTTAACCTCTGCTTATCTGTGTTTTTACTCTACGAACAGACTCCCGACGAACAGACCAATCAGCTCAATCGGACCCTTAGGTAGTGAAGCAACTTTAGTGGTTAGAGACACTAAACTGGATGAGTCAAGGTCAAATGACTGTTCATACAGCTGGACAAAACCAGTGACCACACTACCCCTCCCTCAGGATCAGAACGAGAAGCAAAACTCACTTCTCAGCAGCTTAGAATACATGTCCTTCAGATATGAAGAACAGACTGTCTGATGTCCCATTACCAAGACTACCACAGCATTTATACATATTTTTATACAGGACAACAAACATGGCTTTTGAGAACAGATGCAGTGACGCTCTGCAGAGGCAACTTCTAATTTTGCCTCAAAGTCTGAAGGTTTAGCCCTAAATAAAGCCCAGTTCATGAAAGCACTCAACCTGAGCTATATCACTTGATATGCTTCCGAAGATGAGCGATTTGTTTTTTGTTGGTTTTTTCCCCCCACAGAGGAGAGGGGAGCGTGGCTGTGGTATGAGAAGAAGATGTGGTACCTGGAATGCCAGCCTTGGCAATGGCAGATGCAGCATGATCCTGTGTGGAGAAGATGTTGCAGCTGGACCACTGGACCTAAAGGAGGGGTGAAGGAGGGAGAAGGAGAGAGAAAGAGACAGAGGGAGAGAGAGAGAGAGAGACAGAGACAAAGACAGACAGATAGACAGAGAGAGAGAGAAAGAGAGTGACAGAGGTGAGTTTTTTAAACTTGTCATGTGTGCTGAAAGAATTCCTGATCAGACCCCTCGCATCACCATACAGTTCTAGTTGTATTGTGAACAGTCCAACATTAAAGCCATACACTTATTTGGATGTGACCATCTCAAGTAGGTTCTGTATGCTCTCAGAGGAGACGGTTGCCCATTCTGCACCGCAAACCTAAAAATGGGAGTAATATCCTGACTACGTAATTCATTACAATTAGAATTCGTTACCTTGCATGCCATTTATTGCATCTCTGCATTGGCACAGCAGCCTCTAAATGCACTCTGCTCTCACCCCTCTGCTGTACTGGGCACTCATCTGTACCACCATCTCTTGCCATCAGTGCCTGTGTGTTGCACACTTAACCCTTTCAGGAAGTGATTTTTTTTTCTTCCCCGTCCTAGAATTCTACACAAACATTCTATAGCCCTCATAGAACTTTGTGTTAAAAATCCCTTAGCGTATTTGTGACTCATAGTGGCAGCTGTTTCATCGGGTGTTTGCCTTTTGTTTTATCGGGAGTTAGTTTTAGTTTCTTTTATTTTAGTTAGGTATTGTCCTAAGGTCCCCTTTTACTTTCTACTCCTTCACCGTTTGACCATTTGCACCGTTTGCTGTTAAAAGAACTTTAAGGTCATTAAACATTGTCCATATTTGTTTCACTACACCGAACTCGTGGTCTCTTATGTTGCACCATTTCTTATGGTCTGTCTCGTAACAATAACCTAAGAGAAGCAGAAGTGGTGTCTGCTCCAAAGTCTAATCTCGCTCGATGCTTAACTCCAAAAGACAATTGCACAGGAGGGTAGATGATGCACACAGAGCCTCATTCATTCATTCATTCATTCATTCAGCCTCTGTGTGCATTCTCTACCCTCCTTGCAATTTTTCATTACAATCTGACAACAGATCTAAAGATCTCAAGATCTCAAGATCTAAAGAGCCACGTGAGGTAACTGGTGCCATGTACGTCAAAACCCCAGCGGGCGATGTTGACCACAGATCTGATGGTGTGCAGGGGCACATGATGTAACCATGGCTACTGATCTGGCCAGGGCTATTAACAGTATAAGGAAGCAAATCTCCGAGGGATTGAGACGGAGCTTACACACACCTGCTGCTACAGAGCTGGCAGCCCTGGGCAACATCACAGATTGCTGATGTTTGAGTAGAGAGAAAGGGAAAGCAAGGCAAAGCTGCCCTGAGCTCTTAAAATGATGAGTAGGAGGTGACTATGTCTAGCAGTTGGCTTAAGGGGGTACATATCATACCTCTAGGGACCCCGCTTTGAATCAAACCCCAGGTCATATCCTGATTCCTCCCCATTTCGCCTCCTTCTTCCACTTGTTTCCTGTCTGTTTCTACTGTGTCACATTAAAAGGCATAAAAGTCCCTCCCCCTCCAAAAAACAAAACAAAAACTTTAATAGAAAATGAGAAGCAGAGAGATACCCAAGCAGACGCCAGAGTGCTTGGCGGGCCTGACTGAGGATTGGCCACATGTTGGAGTAATCATCTGCACTGTGCTGAAGCTCCCCAGGGAAGGCCATGAACTCCAGAGATCTTTCCACACCTAAATCTGGTGACTTTTCACACTGATGCAATGAGCACATTAAGGCCTTCGTTCACAGAACCAGGGGAGCATTGTCAAACATTAGGAGGCCAGAAAGCAACACAGTATGTAATAACCACATTCTGACATGCTGTTACAGCACAGCAGAAAGGTGAGTTGTACCTAGGGTGTGTCAATACCAGAATGGTATTACAGCATTTAGATTTTGGCGCCAAACCCACAGTGGAATTATGTACCCTGACAAGAATTGAGGCTGCAGGGTTGGTGTCCTTGGGCCTTTCATAGTAGTAAAGTCACACTACTGGGTAGATGAGCAGACACATTCCGATATTATTTCTTATGTCTGAATGATGTTCTCGTTGTTGCACAACACACTCACACGTACACACACACTACTTAGCAAAGACACACAATCACCTAGCAAACATACACACAGCCACCATTAGTCTACTGCCATTTCACTCACTAACACACAAACAAACAAACACACACAGACAAACAAACAGGCACACGATCTGAAAGAGGTCCCCGAGAGGCTCTTGGCATAGTGCCAAGCCAGCCTGTCCACCTGTGCTCACCTCCGCCCCCAGAGCGATGAGGGTCTCAATGAGGACAGCGATCTGCACCACACACACACACACAATCTGCTCACCTCTGCCCCCAGAGCGATGAGGGTCTCGATGAGGACGGCGGTCTGCAGGGTCATGTGCAGGCATCCGGCGATGCGGGCGCCCTTCAGCGGCTTGGACTGCCCGTACATCTCCCTCATCTTCATCAGGCCCGGCATCTCGTTCTCCGCGATCTCGATAGCCTTGCGGCCCCACTCGGCCAGGCTGATGTCGGCTGACAGGAAAAAGAAAATCATGTAATGCATGTTACTCCCCATTTCTAAGCACTATAGAAAAAAAATGATCCAACAGTACTTTAACCAAGTCCTGGAGGAGCAACACATTATGTGCAATGGGAGTATATAGTCACAACTTCAGCTTGCCAGTTGCTTTTTAAAAGCTCCATTAGTTATGCAGGTGATGGCTGATCAAATAGTCAAATAGCTGATAGCACATGTTTACTTGACGTACTTTACTCTCCTTCTACATGCAGGCAGCAGGGTAAAAATGGGCAATGTTATGTGCAAGTTATAAGTGCATATACATAGTGATGGAGGATGTGTGCGGGCCAAGCCACACATCCTTAATGCTGGGGACTCCAGAAACAGCTGTCGTTAAACTGGAGGGTGTCAGTATCTTACTTGCCATTTCTACTACCCTGGAATCCTGTGAATCCTGCAGCTGCAATTCAAAACCACAGGCCTGAAATGTCTAGTAAGCAACCCCACCCTTCAAGCTGGTCAGATGTGGTCTGTGTGTGCAAATACTACCGCACTAAACTGCACCTGCCCGGCTGACCGGTGGCAGCCCTTTTGAATTAAGCAATGGTGGAGTGGGGGGGTGGGGCGTTTCTTTTTTTTATTCTCCTAGTATAAATTCAGATCACAAAATTATTATCCAGGACCTTGATTTGTCGCTAGACTCTGAACCGAGCTCTGATAACGGGGACAAAGTCTAAGTTTCTGCCAGATTTCACAGATGTTTCAATGAATGTTTTTCCAACTGCAAATAGGAAGCCAATGTGAATGAGTGAGTAAATATACGTAACCAATGGTAGAAACTATAAACTTTAATACATGGAAATACAGCTATCTGCACTTAGAGACTTAAAACATCCATGTACTGTGAATCTCGAAGCTAGTTTAACAATAAAATACCACGTGCCCCAAGAACACGCATGAGTACGGCGGTGTCTCTGTCTGTCCGTCAATGGCGGTTAAGTTGCACAACGGGTAATGTAGTTTTCTAAACACTTTTGCAACATAAGCGAACCCAAGAAAACTACAACTACCATAAGTATCGCCGGCTTATGGAATGAAAGACATTCATGAAGCCAATTATTATTTCCTATTAGTTTCATTGCTATAGCTAAGTGTTAAATTATTGTGACACATGCAACACCGTAACACAGCGCAGTGCATACAGTAACCTCAAAAGACAGATATGTTGCACGTCTTAAGACTGGTGGTTAGCTAGCTCTGAAGCCATGTGGTAGCTAACGAAAACCTCCAACGTTACTAACTAAAATCAAAATTCGTCTCATAGACATTTTCATATGCACCGTTTACTGGCTGCAACATTAACTCGGAGACATACTATTAGAATTTTCCATGTAAAAGCCACTTCATAAACACAACACCCATCTGGCGCTCTACGTACATATACACCTTGCAGTCTATTTAGCTAGTTTTCTTGAAGCACTAAGTACTCTAAACGTTAGCCCATCTAGTAAACTGCAGACAAACATTAATCCACAAGTAAAATGACAATGCATTATACTCACCGACTTTGAAGGGGAGTTTCTCAGACATGGCTGGTCTAGAGGTGGCCGGCTGGGTATGATATGTAAGATATGTCCTGGCTGAGGAGGACGTTAGACGAGAGGAGGGGAGAGAGGAGTTGAACTTGAATATAAGTACTGGCTCTGCGCTTTATTTACATATTAATGAGATACGAAACCGATTCAACACTTCTCACTTCTCATTGGCCGAACCAACACCGCGCCTCACGCAAAAGAGGGTGGAAAGCCATGGAATGCCACGACCAATGAGTGTGCCGGATTTAAGGTGGGAGTGTTCTGCGTGTGTGCTGAAGAGTTTGGGTTTTGTCAAGAGTGGTTTGGGCAAGTTAAATCTAGACCATGTTGGGTTACTTTTCAATGCGCAATTAAAAACAAACAGACAAGGGTTTAAAACATTACTTGAGCTGTACATTAGGCAGTTCAGATTCACCATCATAAAAGACACTCACATACACACACACACTCACACACACACACAGCCAACAATAACATACTGTAAATAAAATCTGTACATGAAAAAAGAAAGTTTACATGCAAAGTAGCCTGGGCCATCTTGACCCTGAAGAGTGACTGCCTAATTGGTTACTGGTATCTGTTGACAGCACCATCACCCCTAACCCAGAAGAAGTAGCATTTCTCTGAATCCAGGATGTTTTTGAGGGAGTTGTCTTTCAGCTGTGATCCTTCCATCTTTCCCCACTATTCTTAGACGTCTTATAGAATGTTTGACCTGACCTTCTGGCACGACAGAAGGAGAGATCTGAAGTATGATTGACGTATAGCCATACTACATGTCTGGTCTCCCATTGGCCAATGGGTAATATATGTTAATACCTACCAAAAAAATGTATTGAGGAAAATGACATAGGCCTATTTCAATCGACATAGTCTACTGAACATATAGCCTACATTAGCACACATGACTACTATGACTTGGATGAATGAGAGTCTTTACAGACATGAGCAATTACATTTTGTCTGAGAACTTTGGGAGATGCACAGAGAATGCTAGTTGGTTGGAAATGAAGTAATATGTATGTATCAAATGTGTGTCTGTGTTGCTTAAAAACCCTTTAGTATAGAATATAGAGTTTATTAGTAATACATGGAATACATGCAGATTGGCTTAGAGTTTCTTACAAATTCACCACACTGTCCAGAGCCATCTGTCAAAGTCACTAAACATTGTGCACCCTGAGACCTAAAGTAATACTTGAATCTCCGCTGTTATGTAGGTAAGCAGCTCAAAGGTTTGCTGATGTAGCAGAGGGAGCTTCTCTCAGCTTTTGTTATGTAGAAGGTAAGTGAACTCAGTCAACCTCTTTCAGCTTACATACTTTTAGTTTCGCTGTTCTTCTGCAGTCTCTGCTGTAAATATCCAACACACACATACACACACACACACAGATACACACACCCACGCACACACACTACCGCTACAGCCTCTCAAATCCTGACTGGAGGGTTCTGCTACCGCCCCTCAGTTCTGTTCTGGGCCAAACTCTTATTACAGCATTCCACTTGCATGTGTGTGTGTGTGTGTGTGTGTGTGTGTGTGTGTGTGTGTGTGTGTGTGTGTCTGTGTCTGTGTCTGTGTGTCTGTGTCTGTGTGTTAACAGTATAAAACACATCTTTGTCTTGACGAGAAGAGAGGGGGGTAGGAGTGTGTTACTCTGAGTCACAAAGAAGAAAGTTCACACCAGAAAGTAACAACACTACCATCTGCAGGTTTTCTGGTAGAACTACAAAAGCTGCGCTACCTTTCCTACTTTGATTCACTGGAGCTGTTTACATGTACACCAAATCCCTGTTCATTATCTGATTTCTAGAGTTATCAGATCATTGAGATGTCATTAAACAGCACTGCAATATGCTTTATCAGAAAATAGCCATTATATGATTGTAAGAAAACAGGTTAACACTCCAAAAAAAACTGATTTCTTCAGTGCATAAAAACCCGAAAACCTGATTTCTGCAGTGTATACACAGTAATGTGTGATGTTATACATTCTTTTATATCTGTGCATGTGTAAAAATGCTACAGATCAATCTTATAGTGAGGTAAATACAATGTAGGAAAGGAAAACAAACATGGTGGGCAGAAATGATCAAAGGTCACTTCTGGAGTAAAGATCAAAAACAATTCAGGCCTATAAAATCTCTTTATATGATGAAAAGTCCTTCATATACTCTATCTCCTCAATGGGTGGAAATATAAATGAGGAACCACTGCAAAAGTGGTGTTCTGAAAAAAGGGTCAAGAACAAATACATACTTCATTACACTACAGTCACTGGAATGCATAAGGACAACTTATTATGACATGCAATGAGATAGCAACAGTAGTGGCTCTGATGCTGTCACATGTCAACAAGGTTTATTTAAATATCGCATTACATAAACGCATCCAGTCAGATTTGTTTTGTTACCATATCTGATATTCAGTTATGTGATTTTTATAACATGCTATTGCAGAGCCAACATAGATGGAATTATATTTGATTACAAGGATTATTTATTGGTTGTGTACTTTGTGTATTGTTTGTGTATTTCCCAGAGACCAAAAAGAGGGTTGATGTCACTTTTTAAAAAACAGGGTCACAATGAAAGACTAGCTCAGGCCAGAGAAAAGTGTCAAAAACCTCAGAGTTGACCATTACATGAAGTTACATGTAGCAGCTGTGGTAATGGTTAGGAAGTTGATCCTGGAATCAGAGGGTCGCAGGTTTAATGGCTTGTGGCTGGGAATGAATAACCATACATGGCTGAAGTGCCCTGGAGCAAAACACCTAACCCCACATTGCTCCAACGTACCTCATTCTGTAAGCAGCTCTGGATAAGAGTGGCAGCTAAATGTAATGTAATGTAAACACTTGATCTGGGCATTTTAATGGTTAGGGAGTTGGTCTTGGGGTCAGAGGGTTGCAAGTTATTTAACAAAAAATCATTTTTGGACAAATTGGACAAGTTATTTAACAAAAAATCATTTTTGGACACCTAGCTTTGACAAGAAACATCGCCCCCTGTGACGAAATGTCTCAAAATTTGGTACACATGAAAAGAAAGCTGTGTAGAGTTGCCATGGAAGATATGGAAGAATTTTAAGCTGCATTTCAAACTTTCATTGACATAAAACTTTGAAACGGTTCATCTCAAGATATCCTTTGATAACTGTTTGTCAGCATTGTTATGACATGACATGACAATTTTTTTCTAATGCATGCCTACAAAGTTTTCAAAAAAGTTCTAGGGCTAGATTTTGAGTTTGCATTCACTCACATTATATATAATTCAGCACCCACATGAGGCACAATGTCAAAGATTATGTAAATCTAGTTCATTTGTATGTTATAACATTGTTACATGTTTCTATATCAGTGATGTTTCTGACATATTGGTGCAAGTTAACATTGTCTCATCTTTTTTGTACAGGTCAGCCCCTTTTTTCAGCTAATCTATCTTCAAGTTAGCAGATATCTAAATATCAAAGGTAAGATATTCCTGATTTTGTAACAGTGGTTCAGTTATTTTTTACTATTTGTATTGACTGAATATGTACAATGTATTTGAAAATGTACAAACTCAACCCGTATTTGAAAATGTACAAACTCAACCCTTTTCCTCAACCTTTTTGTTATACATAGTAAGGGCCCTAAATATCTCTGCGTATTTGTTATTTTGCCTGTTCAGCTTCATCACCAGCTCTCTGTAACATTACTCCATCACGTTTTTCTATGGCTGTCTACAGGGCTATAGTGGTAAAAGTAGAGTTGGATAAACAATAAATTCTGTGATCTGTGTGTGAGGTGAAGTGATGTGATGCTGTATCATATGTTTAAAAAGACATGCAGACCATCTTTGATGTGAAGTTATTGTGAATGTTTGTATAAAAAATAGTGGTGCGTTAAACGCTAAACATGGACAATGCAGTGGGAATTTTGAAAGTTAAGTTGCCTTTAGTGCATTAACTCTGTGAAGCAGTATACTCATTTCTGAATTGTGAGAGGTGGGGTAACCTGTGCTTACTCGTGTTTATCCTCCACTACATCCCACTACAACCACTTTCACATATTTTCTCACTGTGTTCCTTTGTGTCAGTCATAATGTCTAATCAATTCATTTATATTCCCCCCTGCCAGACCAAGCCACAACCCCTCTGAATGAGGACAAAGATACAAATGGGGCCTGTCGGCTGGCCCATTAGCTGTTGTCCAAGGTGAGACTGAGCAGCTTTGTGTTATGGTGTTGGTTAATATGTGTTATCGTTTCACCTCAGCAATGTGCCACTTTTAACTGATGCACTACGCACTCACTGAACTGGTGACTTAATAGTGCCTTTGTTCTTTTAGCTCTCTCCCTATACTGATGTACCTGATCCATGGAATGGCACCAGAAAGGGTTAAAGCAGCTGACCTTTACCCCATCACTTCTGCAAGCCTGGATGTATTCTTGATATCCAACACTGCCCCTTTTTTGACTTTGCAAGCCACAGAAAGGAAACATCGTTGAAACATCTCAGTGGTTTGTGGACTTGGGCTTTTGTATGCCAAAAGACTGTAGAAATCTTTGGACTTTGCCTAATTTACTATGTAGGAGGTAATTCAATTTAAGCACATCCTTTACAGAAAACAAGAAACTTTTCTACAAAATAGAATAGTAGAATAGAATAGTTTATGATGGGGACACAGAACTGTAAAATTAACGGATTTTTTTTCTACAGTGTACCTACAAAGATTCATGTCCCCTAGAGGAATCATTAATGAAAAAAAAAAAAGTTGCAACAGCACTAGTCACTAATATAACAGCTTAAACAGCAGCGGTCATAATAATGGTTTACATGTCAACAATGTAAAGCATTACTCAATATATAATTGTTGTAATTATTGTAAATGGTTTACATGATTGACAAGACAACCATGTAAAAAAAACGGGCCCTACTGGCTTTCCTCGGAGCCATGCCAGGAGAGAGAGAGAGAGAGAGACAGAGACAGAGACAGAGACAGAGACAGAGAGAAAGAGAGAGGGAGGGAGTGAGGGAGGAGTGTTGTTATAACGCCCATACCATGGAATGCATAATGTTCTGCCATGAGAGTCTATTGCAGCCCATAGAACCAATTGGTAAAAACTTTTAAAATTTGGCACACATATTCGCTGTGATGATCACGAAGCTTAGCACATTCAAGCACACTTTTAGCATTTTCTAAAAGTGTATAGTTGCCTCTGCGCCCCGGGGATAGGGAAACCCTGCAATTTTCCTTGAGAATTATTCATTAGATGGGCGTGGTAGCCCTTGTAGTCATGGGCGTTGCGAAGACCACGGGCCAATTAAAATCCACCATGTTTAAAGATGGGCTGACAGACAAAATTGACAACTGTGTCTTCCAATCACCTGGTACATACACATCATTTGTGTGGCGTAGGCTTTTCCTGGTCAAACACCTCTGAAGGGAAGTTGTAGTCAAGAGAAGTCCATGAAGGATACAGGTGAAAATATTTTTTTAGCCACGTCAAAAGAACGCAGTTGTTTTTCCTAATGTATTTTCCATAAAGGCATTTCAACGCAAGCATTGGTAGATGTGCTCTTGGATGACCCATACAAGAAGTGTGGCGGAATCATGGAAGAAAGTCCGCAGTAGTAACTAGCATACTTTGGTAGGTAGCTAGCTAAGTAGTTCTGTGTTGACTTCTCTCAGCTTATAGGCGTACATCATCACGACCTTTACGTTTTTTTGTCTACTCCTATTTTTGTCTCAAGACCTCAGCGTGATGTTCAATGCTTTTGCCTGCCAACAAGACTCGTTAGCGTGACGTTAGCTGCCATGCGTGGGTCCTAGCTACCTAGCAAGATGTTGTCGAGCTGATTTCGAAATGAAGTTTAACCGTAAGTGACGCTGCTTTTTTATTGTATTTCCTCCAAAAGACTGGAGAATGTTTTAAACATTGTCGTCATGTAACTCTTGATATTTTGTTTTAGGTGAGGCGCTTTTGAGACTCAGCGGGTAGGTGCAGTTCATTGTCATCTTAACGGTTTTTTTTTATTCAGTCTACTTGTCTAGGGTAATTTGAAAACCATGTTTTGCATGTACTCGTTGCGTTTGACAACTGTAACCAACCAGAATGTCAACAGGTGATGGGTGTTTTCTTAAGAGCCTTACCCCACAGCTCTTTGTAACGTCAGCATTTTATTGGTTTGTCCGCAGATGCCATAAAGCCTGAAGCAATGAAGTTTATGAGTTCCAGAGGTGCTTTTACCGTGGGTTTCCTGGTAGGGACATGCTCGCTCTATGTGATCCTTCAACAGGTGTGGTATGAGCGTAAGGCATCCATACGACAGCCAGAAGAGCGAAATTGGCTGAAGAATCGGTCGGCACTTTTCAACCTCAACCATCCACATCACAAAGGTGAGTGAGAGGTGGGCCGTGTCCTAGTAACCAGGATGAGGACGTTACACATCAGTATAATGCCCTCATCCTGGTTACTAAGCTTTGCCTTTCGTTTCTAAGCTTTATGTCTCACATACCTACACTGAACATAGCACAAAGAACACGTGTGTGAAAGCTAGACTGGTAGAACTGGTTAGGCAGTTTTATTTTTAAGTTTACATAAAAATGCACTGTACTGTTCATTGAAGTCTTCTTCATGTTTTACTTCATTTTCTTTTTCTAACCAACATTTTCCAAAGTTAATGCGCCTCAAACCACTTAACGTAGAAACTTTGTTCAAACTACGTTGTGTAGATCTTCTACCGGACAATCATGTAACATATTTTAAATTTTTGTAACATATATACTTTTTGAGATATTAAAAACATAAAAAAATCCCGATAGACTTAACATTGAGCATTATGACCTCACAATAGGGTCGCTGAGCAGAATTCCAAGTTAGAATCCTGTGCCAGATGTTCAGGGTCAGACCAGCTGCAGCAATGGAACTGTCACAGTCCTGACTTCAGTAATTCACTTTTAACTGAATTAACTATTAAAACTACTCAACTATTAAACTGTTAAGGGATTCCAACTGTCAGTTGTCCTCAACTATGTCTCCAGCCAGCTGTTTGTTCTGCCCACAACTGTTTAAAAATAAAAGTTTGCATTTTCATGCATAACCTGGAATTACCTTCTCTAGTTTTTGTTGTTTTGTTTGTTGTTTTTGTGATTAGTGACAGTTTGGTGGCGTTTTTATCTCGGCAATTAAACAAAATTTGGCTACTGTTCCATTGCATGTTATGATAAGTTGTGAGCTCAGCTGTAACTGAAGCACCCCTCCCTACCCTTATCTCAACCACCATCTCTACCTCTCCTCTCCATGTCACTCCTGGTGTGTTGACTGACAGGAGAGGATGGCGCAGTGGCGGACTCGCTGTACAAGCGGGTGCGGGTCCTCTGCTGGGTGATGACCGGTCCCGCCAACCTGCAGAAGAAGGCGCGGCATGTGAAGAACACGTGGAGCCGCCACTGCAACATCCTGCTCTTCATGAGCTCGGTGGACGACCCCGACTTCCCCACGGTGGGGCTGGGCACCAAGGAGGGCCGCGACCAGCTCTACTGGAAGACCATCCGCGCCTTCCACTACGTGCTGGAGAAGCACGGCAACGAGGCCGACTGGTTCTACAAAGCGGACGACGACACGTACGTGGTGGTGGACAACCTCCGCTGGCTGCTGGCCAACTACTCGCCCGACGAGCCCATCTACTTCGGCCGGCGCTTCAAGCCCTACGTGAAGCAGGGCTACATGAGCGGCGGGGCGGGCTACGTGCTGAGCCGCGAGGCCCTGCGCCGCTTCGTGGAGGGCTTCCGCACCAAGGCGTGCACGCACACGTCCTCTGTGGAGGACCTGGCCCTGGGCCAGTGCATGGAGAAGATGGGCGTGCAGGCGGGGGACTCCAGGGACACGCTGCACAGAGAGACTTTCCACCCCTTCGTGCCTGACCAACACATCACGGGCAAGTTCCCCAAGAGCTTCTGGTACTGGAACTACTGTTATTATCCCATCGTGGAGGTGAGTGGCGGAGCCAATGTGTGTAGTGTGTTATATAGATTAGCTGATATATAGATAGTGTTATATAGTGTTGTATAGATTATAGATGTATTATGGATCATATGAATGGACAGATGGATGTTGAATTGAATACTGGAATAGATTCCAGTAGTATTGGAGTTAACCCCCCCCCACACACACACACACCCTCCACCCCAACTACATTTCTCTGTACCGTTCAGCAACTAATCAGCCAGTATTTAAGAACACTATAGGTTTACATATGCCTGTATGTACATAAATGATAACAAAAGTAATCCCATGAAACCAAAATGTGTGTGAGCATGTAAAACTCCTGTGGATGATCTGTCTCTGCTGTAACCCCACCCAACTAAATAGTTTACAGAAGGAGATGATTTATGGGTGTGTGGTATTGATATGCCGTACTTAGTCGAAACAGGTCGGACATGTCAAGGCCTTGTGCAGACTGCTTGTCTGGTTTGTGGGTAAATAATGTGCATCTGTGGTCTGCATCAGAAGAGTTTACTAAAACAAACAAAGTGTAGAGTCAGCAGGACTCCATCAGTGTCAAATAGGCGTCAGAGTTAATCCAAACAGGCAACAACAAGATAACGACAACACAATACAATACAAGATGGAAGTCCAGGAGACACAACATAGAATTTATCTAGTACAAGGCTACAAGGGATCAACAACCTAAAAACCTTGAACACCAGATATAGCACTGAGGGACAGAGAGCAGGAAATTGAGGTTGTCCCAGAACTTTTCATTTTCACTCATACCCCAAATAGTATCTAATGTTATTGTGTTATTTAGGAGTTTGCTTTACACCGACTGATAGGATATGCTCCTAGTCTTATCTCCACTGTTAACTTGACTTTAGAAGCATTCTGTGGCAGATGTGGTGTAGTAATATCAGTAGCACCACTGTGCTGTGGTTGGGTGTTGTGGCGCCACCAGACGCCATTTTACACCAGGTGTGTCGTCACCAATGGCGGCTCGTTCATAGGGGCGATATGTGCAACCTTCTGCAAAAGTGGGGGAGGATAGCATTTTTTTTTCTATCTACCACTGCAACAGTAGTTATGCATGTAGACTGTTTGATCTGCCTCTGAATATCATTGTCCAATAAGGCTAAAGTTATGCTTCAAATGGTCCTGCCCCTTTTGTGAGTTTTCAGCCAGGTTGAAATTAGCACGAAAAATTCCCCATTGACTGTAATGTTAAATAACTTTTTTTTTTTTGTTTGTTTTATTTGTTTTTGAAAACAGACCCTCAACAAGTTCTCTATTGAGGCTCATCACACATGAGCTAGCTGTCTGATGAGCAGGAAGTAGAGCGGAAATAGAGCACCGAACAGACCTGTCCTTATCAACCACAGACCCGCCCTTATCAGCCACAGGCACAACTCGACTGCTGCCATGTTTTGCATAAAACCCCTTCCTTTTATAATCAGTACAGGGAACCCCCCTACCGGTTCAATGACTGACCTGGTAAATGAAATCCAGCGTGTCTTAAATAGTATCTAATGTTATTGTGTTATTTAGGTGTTTGCTTTACGTTGACTGATAGGATATGCTCCTAGTCCTTTCTCCACTCTTAACTTGACTTTAGAAGCTGCTGCCATGTTTTGCATAAAACCCCTTCCTTTTTTTATCAGTACAGGGAAACCCCCTAACAGTTCAATAGCCGACCTGGTAAATGAAATCCAGCGTGTCTTAAGTTACCTACTCTTAGCCGGGTTTTGTCATCTAGACCTGAGTTAGTTCTGGGTGCTGGGCACTGGGCACTCACTTAAGCTCTTACATTCTACAGAAAGCATGTTGATGTTTTCATCAGCAGCCCCAACTTGGTTTTTTTGGGGGAACTAAACACATTTGGTGCTACATGAAACCCCTCATCCTAGAAGAAGTATTTGTTTGCAATAGTCCTTTAAGATGTATGTTGTATTATCTAGTTGAGCAAACAGAGTGGGCACTGCCACTCACTCAGCCCCTTTTGCTGGCTGGCAGAGAGGAAGAGCTTAAGTGAAGGAGGCCCAGGAGTTGAAGGGAGCCCCTTGAAATAAAGCCTAGGAACCAGGGCGATAATCCTGTTATCAGCTACTCTGTGTCCTTTTTCCCTCCGTGCAAAGTGCCCTTTTCAGTTGGACCGCATAGTTGGTGCCCCCATCTATAAACTAGAAGCTCAAAGAAGTTCGATATTAAAGCCTTGGAAAAAGCCTCTTGCATAGATTACTTGATTGACTGGTTGATTTGTCAAGTGGGAATTGCATTGTTGCGGCAGTACTTCACATAAATTACAAGCCCACATACTCGTCGTACTGCCATGAAGTAGACAGAAGAAGAAAACTTGTTTACAGATGTTTTCATATACTGGAAAGTACTGGAATTTTAGTCTGAAAAGTCAAGTCAGGTTAACCTCTGTTGTCTCCCGTAAAGAAAATTTGTCTTAGACATTCAAAAGAATGAAAAAACAAAAACTGAACTAGATAATGTGTGACAAAGGCAAGGATGAAAAAAAGATAAACATAAAAACATTACATAAAACAAAGACTGCCTGAAGGTCTTCTGCTGGAAATGTGTACATGTTGTTAGGTCTGGTCAAAGTATTTAGCAGTTTCTGATTAGACAAGACACATTCTACACATGGCTAGAAGTGAGGGTATCACGCGATATGCCATAGGTTATAGGATACTTCCCCAAAGATACAATGTAACCGTTAGAACTTTACAACAGCATTCCATCCTCCTAGTTAATAAACAAGCAAGGATATCTGCAAACAACTTTACTTCCTGTCATGTTATTATAGTTATGCCTGTAGGGATAGAAGCATGTGCCATTGTAGGTATTCCTGGGCATGAACAATAAGGATGCAATGATGCACTGTGTTTTATGAGTTTAGAAGATAAGCTGAACATATGATGTATGCTTCCACAGGTGCCTTTTTATTGTGTATGTTTATGTGATACAGTCAAATGAACTAAGTTGGACTTCTTTTAGTAGCTTGATGACGTTTTACCTGTTCTTCAGAACTGAAGAAGCCTTTTGGATAAAAGGTGAAATGTCTAAGCTACAAAAAAGTTCAGTTGCTGACAACTTGGCTCATTTGACTAATATGACCTGGATGAATGAGAATCTTTACAGACACTTTGTTATACACACATATTTATCACTGTTCTGTCTGTCTCTCTGTGTCTGTCTCTCTGTCTGTCTGTCCTTAGGGACCCCAATGCTGCTCGGACCTGGCTGTGTCCTTCCACTATGTGGATGGTGTGATGATGTACCTGCTGGAGTACTACACCTACCACCTGCGCGCCTACGGCTACCGCTACCGCTACCTGCCCCCCCCGCCCAAAGAGTTCTCCCTGCCCCAGGCAGAAGCAGACCAAAAAGCCGCACTCCTCAACGCTGCCATGGCAGGGAACGCTTAGATTTGCCTTAACGGAGGTTCACATTCAACGACGACGACGACGACAACAACAACGCGTTTTTTGGGATTTTGTAATTGCATAGCAAGACTGTAAGGTTAAATGTGAACCATCTGATCATTCTTCCAGCACAGTTTTTTCTTCCTCATTGAACAGAACGACTGAACGAAACGAAGGCTGTATGGTTTTCACGCCTGGTAATAATTATGTGAGTTTAGCTGCACATGAAAATCATTTTCATACCGATTAATCATGAATGTGACTTGGGTGGGTGGGTGGGAATTTAGCTGAGCCTTTGGCTGTGGTAGAAGATTTTTTATATGTGCAAAGATGATATGTCACTTCCATTATGAGTTCCACCCATGTCAAGGTTCAGAAAAGAGATTTAATTGTGTCTTAACTTGTACACAGCATTGTACTAATGCTGTTTGCAAGCCTTTTGTTGGAATAAAAGGGATGGGAAAAAAAAAATAGAGATGGTCTCAGTTAAAGATATTTTACGTTGTGAATAAAATTCCCTCTTCCAACCCATCACCATTTTGTGTGCACTTGAAGTTGCGTGTTGGTGTTGAGCGTTAGGCTTTGAGTTATGAAGTTGGCTGTCACAAACAACAAACGTAAAGCCCCATAAATGCCAGAGCTCATTCTTCAGGAGTTCTCGACCGTCATTCTGAATACAGAACCCTTGTCTCCAGTTGTTACAGTCACATTCCAATGCAGGGGTGAATCCTGCCAGGGCAACTCCCAACTCCCAGCAGTGGCACTGAAGCTGAAGTTGCAAGAATGATTAGATGCCCTGCGACTCGCCGAGCCAGTTCAGTGTTTTTACTGTCCACCATGTTCATGAGAAAGCACCAGAGCAGTTCATTGTTGAAACTACAGGTACTGGCGACCTGACAAACGGTCTTAGTGACTGCTGTCACAGTGGAGACATTGTGCCAACTCTGCCATCTGTCACTTGAATGTGTGTTTATCAGGTTTTACAGCCATAACTGGCTTCAGTGGTTAGAGTTTCTGAGTAACATCTAAAATGACCTTATACTTTATACCACCAATGAATGCATGAAGCAACAGTGTGCAGCTGGCTATATATTTTCACTTCCCTGTTTCAATGTATTTGGACCCCCCGCCTGACTTGTGCAGCTGAATCTTGGTGGGGAGTCTTGAGGTTTAAATACAACCAGCTGGATCTGCATCTATGCATCTCTCCAGCCCTCAGGGACAACCAGTGGAGTCTCACTTTGTTTTAGACTCTTCAGCCAGACCACTCACACACTCAACACTCTTTCTTTCTTTCCCTCTTTCTTTCTTACTTACTTCCCCTTCTTCCCCTCCTCCTCGCCTTGCTCCCTCACTCTCGCTCCCTGTCCTGTCTCTTCGTCCTCGTCCTCTTCTCTCTCCCTCTCTCCTTTCATGGAGGGAGAGGGGGGGATGCGAAAGGGAGAATCTGGGTCAGTGTTGGGTGGTGTAGGGAGAGAAGAGCGGGGAGCGGGGCCAAGAGGACCGCGGGGGCAAACAAACTCTTGGACACGAGAGGACAGTGACCCGCGCCACGTGAATCAATATCCCCCCACGGTTCATCCAACCAGTGCCTCAGCTGAGGCAGAGGAGGTGGTGACGACACGGGAGTGAGTAAACACACACACACACACATGCACGCACGCACATACACACACACACACACACACACACTGGGGATAAAGAAGAAGCTGGGAGAGACCCATACAGAAGGGCACTGGTACAAGCGAGAGGGGAGGACGAAAAGAGAAGGGTGAAAGAGCAAGTGGAAGGATATACATATCTGCAAGGCAGCTGCACTGTTAGAAGAACATTCACGTAAGATTGCTCGATTTCTTATTGAATTTCTGTTCACAGTGTTTTTTTCTGTGCTGTAATTGCCAAGTTTTGTTATAATAAATGTACATGTTTTTCCATGATTTAAAAAGGATAGGGAATTCTGATTTGTGGGAAACGTCACAGTGACTCTCACAGACCCGCCAGTGCTGCATGTGACAAGTATTGGATTTTGTTCAATACAGCACAGAGGTCATATTCATGGCATGTTTCTTCCATAAAACATCATCTGTGAACTTGTGAATGTGCTCTGTACGTTTCCTCTCCTCTATGACCGACTGTGTATATGTACCCGTTTTCGGAGAAGAAGTCAGAGAACATGTAAGTACCATAGATATTTGTATGTCCTGCAGACCTTCATATCAACAAACACTCAGTCAGTTTCACAATAGGTCAATCTCATTTGTTCATCAAAGTGTGCAAACAAATGCAAAGTGCTGTGGCTGTTTGAAAGTCCACGGCAGCACTTCCAGCACTTCACTACATTGCATTGCATTAACCTTTTTGGCAACTATTCGCATGTTTACTATTGAAGGAGCAAATGCAGAGACATGTATCTCTTAAAAGAATGCATCACAGTGCCAGTAAATGTGTGGTTAATTTATCATGTCTGCAGTGAGAACACTTTCATTTGGATCCTTAAAAGTAAACACCTTTATATTGTTCAGGTTCGTATTCCACTTCATTTTTTTTGTTTTAAAAACAGCATTTAAATCAAACAGGTGATTAACAAACATGATAGAAATGCCACACATAATGTACATACTGCTTGGGATTTAATTTAACATGTTCTGTTTTTAGTGCACAAGAGTAGTAATTACATCCCCTTGATGTTCCATCTTGCCAGCTGCAAAAATGAATGACTTTGAAAACCACTAACATGTTAATATAGCTGCCAGTTACTGTAAATGCATCCTTATTTTAGGACAACATATTTCAGGGAATATGCTGTTTCCATATACTGCCATGTTATGCCATGTGGGTAGCAATAGAATAAGTTATTACTTGAACAGACCTATTCCTCCACTCCCCCACATCAGGGGGTATTCCAGAAAGCAGGTTTAGTGGCTTTCCATGGTATGTTAACTCGGACCAAGTGGTAAACCTCCTATGATAACAGCCATCTGCCTTTGTTTTGGTAGGAGAATGAAGCCATAAGACTCTTCTATTAGTAAGTTTACTCCTCACTTTGGGTTAATTTACCTGGGTTAGTGACTAAACCACCTTCCTGGAATACCCCCCTGTTCTCTTGAGTACACTCTAAGAAATAATGGTGTTTCAGAGTGATGCCATAGAAGAACCTTTTTCAGTGCTTCAAAGAAGCGTCGAGGCAACAGTTCTTTAAAGAACCATTTGACGCATATATGACATAATATAGCCCATTATGACCTGAGCCTCTGAAGAACCATTTCCAATGTGAAGAACCTTTCACATACACACTAAACAATAAAGGTGCTTAAATGGTTCTTTAAGCATCTCTGGATGGTTCCATGGAGAGTGAAGGTTCTTCTATGGCATCGAAGAACCGGTACTGGCCCCATTATTTTTTAGAGTGTAAGCTGAAGGCGTTGGTAGATTGACAAAGGAGAGGCAACCCCAGTCTGACAACAAGGTGGTGATATTTGAGTTTGACCAAACCAGTCTTTCCCTTTTGCCCTTTTGTGTTGCCGAAGTAAAACATTGATTTGCTTATTGTGTGCTTATAGCTTGACCTGAGACAGTGTTCACAAAGCAAGTTTTTTTTTGCATACATACACACAATAGGCAACAACAGGGCCGTGAGAAATTGCAGAGGTGTGTTGAATGCGAAGTATTCTATTACAGTCATGAACTGCAATTTCAACATCAGATGGGTGACAGGATTCCACAGTTGTGGTGGAGCTGTGAACCAGTCCCTCATATTACACTTCATTTAGCACAGAGGGTCTGGCTGTGCTGTACTGAGAAACGTTTTCTTCCTGGAGGTGTAGACTCTGCTGAAGTTTAAAATGATTGGATTTGCCTTTACCCAATCACTTACGTCTGACCATGATGTATGCAATTAGCCTGGCTTTAAGTCTTCTTACGCACTACAATTCAAATGTACCACACAAAGTGGACGTCATCGCTCACGAACACTCCCTCTGTTCAGTGATTGGCCAGGCAATATACTGCCTGAGACAACCATGTCAGTGGAACCACAGCCCGACCCTCTGAAGTGTGGTATGAGGGGCTGGTTTACCAGGCTAGATCTGTCTAGGAGGAAGTTACTCCATTCATCATATCAGAAATAATTTGTTAAGTATAGCCATAAAGATATGCTGGGGGAGGATTGGTGAAACAGACCCTCTGTCAGCAGTCATGTATATTCATGGGCATGACAACATCACATGCTTAATGGTGGCTTGTTTACCATGATCAATAGCCTACTCTCATTTTGATTATATCCCAGTAACATCCCAATTTTGACGGCCTCCATTCAAAAAAAAAATCCAATCCAAATCCAAACAAAAGCCAAAAAAAGAGAAAAATCTATCATCTTGGGCACAGTCTATCTGATCAACCCAGTGAAAAGTCTCTAAAACATGTGACACAGTCTCAACTTAAGGCTTGTTGGAAAAGCTGTGTCATCCTTCACAGAAGTCAGGGCTGCCATAACTCACTTGCTACTCACTTGGTGTGTACTCCAACTACACCTGCACAAACGTGGAGGCTGTCCCTGCCAAGGAGTGACTTTCTCAGCCGTCCATCTGTTCGTATTACTCATTACGTGTGTGGTTAAATAAAATGCCACAATGCCACCCTGGGTTGGGTCCTTTCAGCCGTTTGTTAGCTCAGTTCCCTTTGTATGTGTCCGTATTAGTCATTAAGTGTGTGGTTAAAGGAAATCAAGAGACTACTTCTCCCCGTGGCTTAATGAAAGCAAATAAACTGTCAGCTATTTGGCTATTTCACATGCCTCCGATTAGGCCTAAGGGTTTCTACTGTAGTGTGACACCTGAAGTCAACCCAAACCCAGCCACAGTCTTGTACTTTTTTTTTAAAGTATATTTTTGGGCTTTTTTTTGTGATAGGATAGTGAAGATGGTGACAGGAAATGAGTGGGAGAGAGAGATGGGGTACGGTTGGGAAATGACCCAGGCCAGATTCGAACCTGGGTCCCCATGGGCACTTGCTCTACGCACTGCGCCACAGCACCCCTGCCCAGTCTTGTACTTTTAAATGGAATACCTTCTCAGGCTGTATGCTGCGTAGTTCACCGGAATACAACACGCGTACACCAGCAAAGCTAACTGACCTACATGCTGACATGTTGATGTCATTGAAGTGATGCGCAACTGGGCGCTAGATTATTGAGTGTATAAATGCCACCACACTCCATGTCACCCCATGCTGCCCCTGGCAAAACCACTGCACTGGGTGGCTGCCCGTGTCACTGTGGATCCACCACCACTGAAAGACACAGATAAACTGATTTCCTTTAAAGGTGTGCCATATTACTGGTTTGTGGGAAGGATGGAATATCTACACTAGGGGATGCTGGGATCCATTATATATGGAATTGGAATAATGTGAAATTCCACACACACACACACACACACACACACACACACACACACACACACACACACACACACACACACACACACACATTTACAGGTTAACATTTGATGCTTGGCTTTCTTGAAGGGATCATAGACGATTGCTCCATCTTCCCCAACAGCCCAATTCAGACCAAAGAGAGTTGTGTGATGTCCCAGGGTGCATTGCTCTCCGTGGAATCTGTGATGTAGGCTAGTGGATATTGACACAGTAAACAACTAGACTCATACCACAGTACTTGCGAATCTATTATCTCTGAGCAACTGAGTGTTCTTGACATGGTTTACCCAGCGCTGCATGGAAAGATGGCTTCCCTGATAACTGTACGCTATGTAAACAGCCATAGCCTTAGTCATTAATGAAGGGCCAGTGAAGCCTTTCTGCATCCCATCTGCTGTGGCCCCTGCCACTCCCTGTCTAACCCCTTTGGCAAACATGCTGTTCTCCGATAAGACAAAATATTATTTGTAAAACCAACACTGCAAAATTATGGAGAAACGAGACAAACATTTACAAGGATGTTTTACAAGGATGTTTTATTGTCACTTGTATAGACATACTGGGTAGAGTAGGACATGCAGTGAAATTAGTGAAATTTGACACTACTATTGAAGTTTACATAAAAACATGTATTTAATACGATTAAACAATTGATAAAACAAATTGATAAAACATCATTATGGAATGACACATATGTGTGTTTCTTTTGAAAAGTCTTTTAAGCCATTTATTCAGGTTGTACAACTGACACACACACAGAGTGGCACACACATAAAACACATGCATGCATGATGGCACGTGTACACACACACATACACTTCTCAGTAAGACACAGACCAACTGTACTAAACTGTTTCTTTTTGCCTTTGCAGTCTCCAGTCCAGTTAGGTCAAAATTTGGCTGAGAGCAATGAAGAGCTCCTACCTCCACTGGCTGCTGGTCACCCTGTTACTGACAGACTGTGCTGTGGGCCACCAGCTCTCTGGCCCTCCCCCTCCTCCCAGCCAGGCCTTCTCAGTGGCGCCCTCTCTAGGCCACTCGCCTCAGGACACGCTCAGGTCGCTCCTGTCTGCCCTGTCGGCCTCCGTGGAAGGGCGCGTGCGTTTCCGTGGCAACGTGAGCTGCTCGTCCTTGCGCCGGTTGCCGCACGGGGGCGGCCCGCTCACCCTGGAGCTGCTGGGTCTGGCCGAGCTGCCCCTGCTGCTGTCTGCAGGGTGCCAGCAGGAGGCGCTAATGCTAACACGCACGCTCTACAAGGTGCTGGGACAAGAGGACACACACGCCGCCATCAGACAGCTCACACACCTGCTGAGGAACAGTGCCACTCTGCCAGCAGAGAACAACCTGACCACTTCACCTGGTCACTCAGTTAACCCCGAAAATGAGTCCGCCTCTGCCAATGATGACTCTGACATGTCACGAGATGCTAACTCATCCAATGGCTCCAGCTCAGTGCAGGACAATTTCACTGACCTCCACAACAGCACTGATTCTGGCCATTTTGGCTCAAACCCCCAGTTGACCCCCATGCCTGATGAAGAGACCCAGGCTCAGTGCCACATCAGTGCCCTGATGTTCAACATCCAGCAGCTGGCGAGAGTGGGTAGCGGCGGCGGGTTCTCCTCCTGGGCTGACAGAGACCCTGAGAGCTGCAGTGGTTGGCTACGTGTGCAGGGGGCTCAGCTCCTGGGCCAGAGAGTGGGCAAGAGGGGCCAGCCGCTGCACAAGGCCCAGCATCTGTGCCAGCGCCTGGGGCCGAAGTGCGTCGGCGTGGCCCAGTCTGGAGACCCTGAGGCTGGGCTTTACCAGGCTGTGCTCAGGACCGGCAGCCGGGTCCTCCCCTCTCACACAGACTCCGGCGCGGACTGCTGGCTCAGGCAGTGTGTGTCCGGGGTAGCGTTGGGTCTCGTGCGCGTGCGGCGTGCTGCTGTGGGGTCACGATACCAGCAGTGTGTGAACCATCAGGAGCAGCAGGTGTACGCGGTGGTGGAGTGGGTCCCCGCCGTCTCCACGCTGTACAACCTTGGCACGGCCGTCTACTATGCCGCCCGCAACTGCACGGACACAGCACGGGAGAGGGCGATCCTCAGCGCGGTGGACCTGGGCACCGACGCCCTGATGGCCATTACGGGGGGCACGGTCGGGGTGGCGGGGTACGCCCTGGGCGCGGGGGTCAAGACCGGGGTCAAGGCTGGCGTGAAGTACATGATGAATAACATGGACCAGGAGTACAGTCACGACGATATCCTTGTCAATCAGGAGAGCTGGGAAGATGGAACCATGACTATTCAGTGATGTTTTCTATATCGTGCTATATCTGTCCAGTGCTAATCTACAATAAAAATGAAAATTAATACACACACTATGCAAAACCCTCACATTACAGACATACAGAAACTGGAAGTGTAAATAACTGTTAAGTGTACAATTTCCTGACATAGCAGTGTTTTTAGCACCATGCTCCTTAACCACCTGTTGGTTGCCAATTTATATTTTCTTTTTTTATGTGTATTTCTTGTGTTTTATCCTGGTCCATCCCGTGGAACAGCAAACAGCCTAAACAGGTCTACACGGGTCGCTGATTATACCCAGAAGAACTACGCATGTCTGCCCGTTCAGCCCCAACAGCATGCTGACAAACAAAACCATTAAAAAAGTGTGAAATTTGCTAGTGGGTTGGTTTTTTTTGTTGTTTTGTTTGTTTTTTTGCCTGATACCGGAAAAAACAAATGTAACGTATGTTAAAATATTGTGACTGTTACTAAAAACTGACATTTTAAACATTCAACACTCAATCAAATAAAAGCTTTCTATTTGAATCATTTTATTTATTTTGTTTATTTAACTTATCATTTCATCTTTCTCAATGCTAATCTAAGCATTTAAACTGACAGAAGGTATTTGGTCTAACTCTATTTTTAAGGAGGACATTATAGTCCTATACACAGGACATTATAGTGCTATACACAGGGATATATCATGTTCAGTTTTTTTTAGAGCAGATATACATAACAATTAACACCATTTTTAATACTAATACCATCAACAATGTATTTGGCTATGGCAAAATATGTAATATCATAGTCATAATACATAGGCCTAATTTGTTGTCAGGTATAAACTTCACAAAATTGTACCACTTGTGTCATGCAAGACCCTAGTGGAGGAAAGGAATTAGGGCAACAGGAAAACAGAAAAAAATGGCCCTGTAGCCTTATCCTCTTTTGATCAAATTTCCTAAAACCAGAGCCTATAACAAACTTAACTCAGAATAGAATAGAATAGAATAAAAAAAAATCTTAAAATCTCCACGTTGAAGTTTATGAAGATGGCCATCGGAGACTTTTATTTTGAAATACGCATCCTACAGTGTTTCTGGTGAGCGTCTTTGCGTGGGTCATTGGTTGGGTGTGAGCTCAATAAGTTTCGTTTTCCTGATGTCACTGTGTTATAATATTTTTGGAAATTACCGTAGGCTACCCTAAGAATTGTCCTCTCTTTAAAGCCGTTATTGTTGTCGTTAGTCACCAGTTTGAGGCTTGCTTGCGGCAGAGGAAACTGTCTCTGATCATTTTACCTCGAACGTTGAAAATGTAGCTATGCCTCACTTGTCTTGCGCTGCCGTAATTTCTGAGGAAATGAAACTGAAAATTTCAGTGACCACTAACGTAGTCCTGCGTCTTCACGTTAGTTAGTATGGTGTGTTTTCTACACTGTACTTCATATATAGGAAGTCTGATGCAAGCTGTAAACAAAACAATTGTAAATAGCCGTGATTCACTGTAATATCCTCAGCCTTGTCTCGTCTAACTTCATAGTAACGTAGTCGTTATAGCACTTGGCGAGTGTCAAGAGTCAAGTTAGGTCGACTTGTTATTGTTGTTGCCTGCAAGGGACTCCTGCAGCTTGTCACATCTGGTAAGTTAACATCTTGTGGTCAGCGTGGTGCATTTCCGATATTGCCAGTGATAATATCAGCTGTGAAATGTCCAGTTCACAACATTAGCAACTTTCCGCATGCAAATATTGACAGTGATGGTTCAGAGGTCGATGCGTAGGCTGTATTGCCACATGCCACAGTACACGGGTAAGCATGCGTCTCGTTATTGGCCTTCATTTTATATTTTAACTAGAGTACTGCAGGTTTACCCTCGTAGCATAGTTTTCTTGTACGCGTAAAGGAAACTGGAATGAGCGTCAGCTCCTAAACGTGTTAGCTATGTTTTGTTTTGTGTTTGTATCTAACCCCCCTTATCTTCATTGTCAAATGATCTTCTATTAGTTACGGTCATAATGTCTCATGATTTGTAGGTTTACTGCAAGGGCTGTCAAAAAATACACTTGAGTTACATATTTTTTATTTGCTTAAATGGTTTAAACGATTATCAATGATCGATTATCGATTATCAAACTAGTTTGTGGTGATTAATAGCCGACAAACAAAGACTGTAATTATCATGGGTAGGCTTTTCTTCTACTGTAGGCTTACTATACAGAAACAGAATAAAAGGATCATATCATGTGCTTACAGTATCTTGCAAAAAGACAATGCTTTTGCATTTTACACTATATTTGTTGCAATATATTATGTGATACATTGAAAGTGACGTGTTGTTACTGTGTAATAGAAAGTAATGCAAACCTCTTAAAAGTAAAGTCTAGAGAATGAGCAAATGTAACCCTGTTGGTTGGGTCTGTGTGTGTGTGTGTGTGTGTGTGTGTGTGTGTGTGTGTGTGTATAGGATAGGAGGCATGGCGCAGTGGGAGAGACTGCAGCAGCTGGACCCTGTGTATCGGCAGAAGGTCCACGAGCTGTATGACCGGGATGAGTTACCAATGGATGTCCGCCACTACCTCGCCCACTGGATCGAGAGTCAGGAGTGGTAAGTGTGTGTGTGTGTGTGTGTGTGGGTGTGGGTGTGTACACTTATGTGTGTGCACTTGCTCTTGTATGTGTGTGAGTGTGTGTATGTGTACTGGACACATGTGTCTGTGTCTGTATCAGTGGTAGTTCGGGCGATCAGTTGTGATGGTACCAGACCAGAGTACACACTAGCTCCCTTGTCAGTCATTCTCAACCTGATAAGGATTTAGGTCATATCATTACCTAAAAGTTGTTGAACTTGAGAAGTTGAACACTGGTAGTCTTCCTGCCTGTTCCCATATGCCACTAAGCCTATGAAGAGTGACAGGGCCACAGTGGCGTCCCCTTGACATGCTTGACGGCAGTCACCCCAACTTGACCACAAGGGGTGTTGCATTTCTGCCAGGTTCAGTTCTTCTGCTTGTGTCTTGTAGGAACCGTGCAGCGTGGAATCAGTCCTTGGCTATGGTCCTCTATCAGGTCCTCTTGGAGAACCTGGGCAACCAGTACAGCCGCTTCATAAGCTCTTTGTTTTTGTTTTTTCATTACAAATATGAAATAAATGTAACCTGACTGCAAGAGGTATTGCATTTATGTCAGCTTTAATTGGCCTGGCTGTTGCACCAAGCTTGTAGACGGAGCTTGGTCTGGCAAACCTCCCAGGACGTTGTCAGAGGCGGGATCAATGGGTGTCTTTCAAATGCCTCTGTATACTACTGGTCAACGCTCCAACCAATCAGACCACTGATTCCGATGACGTATGCGTAGCTTTCGTTAGTCATTGGTTCCGGATTTTTCCTGACTGGAAAGAACTGAGAAAAGGCAGATTGGCCAGACTGATGTAAACGTGAAATTCAGTGTGGCGTCACAGGCAACGTAGGCGGGCCCAGGCTAGTAACTACATTGGTCAAATCTAGAGTGAGCACCACCTTACTGACCCCTTGACATCCTTGACGGCAGTCTAGCAGTCCAGGGCTCTAGGTTAGTGATAGAGACAGGAAAAACAAACTAGGCCTGCGTGGGCATGGCAGGGCAGTTGTTTTTTTAAATGTGCCATACACATTTGACCCCAACTTGACTACAAGGGGTGTTGCATTTCTGCCAGGTTCAGTGCTTCTGCTTGTGTCTTGCAGGAACCGTGCAGAGTGGGATCAGTCCTTGGCTATGGTCCTCTATCAGGTCCTCTTGGAGAACCTGGACAACCAGTACAGCCGCTTCGTGCAGGAGGGGAACGGAGAGAGCTTTTTGCTGCAGTGCAACTTTCGAAGATTCAAACAGAATTTCCAGGTACAGTAAGGCTCCATTTTCTGTCTGTCACGGAATCCTCAGAACGATCTGGGCCCTTCCTGTGATGTCTGTGTAAAAGGAAGTGATGTAACCTGACTAGTAGGTGACTAGTGTTCACCAGCGCTGACTTACTGGGTGGGGTTTGATGTTGGTTCCACAGTCGTATCAAGAGAGGCCAGTTATTCTGGCACGCATCATTCAGTGGTTCCTCACCAAAGAGAGGGAGATTCTGCACGAGGCCGAGTTGCCTGCTCAGGTCAGTCCCCACAACAGTCATTGTTTTCATCGTCCCATTTACACTCACTTTCATCATCATCATCATCATCATCATCATCGTCATTATCAGTGTCTTTATGCTGAACACCTCTGTTTCCCTTTCTTGCTTCTCTCTCACTTGCTCACTCTGCCTCCTTTCTGTCTTTGTGTATGTGATCCTCTCTTTCTACGTCTTTTCCTCTCCCTGACTACCTGTCCCTTTCCCTCTCCATCTCTCTCCCTCTCCCTCTCTATCTCTCTCTCTCTCTCTCTCTCTCTTTGTCTCCCCCTCCTGTTCCCTCCCCATTCCTCTCCCGGCCTTCTTCTTCCTCCCTCTCCATCTCTCTCTCTCTCTCTCTATCTATCTCCCCCCCCATGTCTCTCCTGGCCTCAGGTGGACTCGCTGCAGGTCCAGCAGGGTGCCATGGATACGGACAGCCAGAGGCAGGTGCAGAGGAGGGTGGAGGAGGTGCGCAACAAAGTGCAGGTGCGTGCAGGAAGGTGTGGGGATGGGGGTGGGGCTGGGGATTTCACTGGCCTGTCTATAACACAGTCATTTTAGAAGGGATCACTGATTGGCTGATGCCGTGTGATTGACAGGTGTGTCCAGGAAGGGAAGATGCGGGGGGTGGGGAGCTTTCACCTTTCTCTCTTTACCAGGATTGTTTTCCATTTAGGTCCCCCCCCCCCCCCCAAACACACACACAATAGTTTGAAATTACCACTGATTGGCTGATGATGTGATTGACAGGTCATGGACCATACTGTGAAGTGTTTGGAAGAGCAACAAGATGAATTTGACTTCAAGTACCAGACCCACAAAATGGAAGGTAACACGTAACACTCTCACACAGCTCTGTCACACAGTCTCTGCCTGTGCTCTCTTGTTGTAGTGTCTCCATAGTTACTACAAATCTAGAAAAGCCATGGAATTTTGAAATCTAATGTTGCTAACCTAGAAAATTGAAGAAATTTAGTAAATTCATTGAAAAACACGTATGTAGGGTACATAAACTTAAGTATTGACATTATATAACTAGGCTTTTACTAGGACTGGAAAGGTTGTTAATTTTATTTTATGTCTGAATTAAATTTTGTGTATTGTGGGGTTTGGTAATGGAGTAATGGAAGTAGTAAAATATTCCATTGAGGATTCTCGTATCCTCAAACGTCTGTGAAAGGTCGTACGTGTTGCTAGTGAAAATGGATGGAAATCCTGTTATTGTACATGCCTTCCTTTTATTTACTTTATTTATTTATTTATTTATTTGTATTTTTATCAGACAGCAGAACATATTAACATGGACATCATGTAAAACAAAGCTATTCAGCTCTCTGTCCTTTTTTAATAAGAGAAACAACAAAATACACAAAATACACAAACACTTCAAAGAGACAAACAACCAAAGCCAAAAAAAGAACAACAAAACAAAATGCCTACCAACATAGATTAGCATAGATGGACCCTAACCTCTGCAAATTGTACATGCCTTCCTAACATTTCTCTCTCCCTCTGTTGCTGTCTGACGGAGCAGGAACCTTTAGTGAGGAAGATCAGAAGGTTTTGCAGAGAATGCTCAACCGCTTGGATCAGTCACGAAAGGTATGATACTGAATAAAAACGTATTGACCTAAAAACAGTGCCATGTGGATACCACCTGAGACACCTTCAGCCATGACCCAGTGCTAGAACCTGTGTGTGTGTGTGTGTGTGTGTGTGTGTGTGAGAGAGAGAGAGAGTGTGTGTCCTTGATATGATTAATGTGTCATAAAAGTGATATAACCATGTCATAACCATAAAGGTTTAGTCTGTGGTGAGGGGGAGAGTTTTGGTTAACATTATATAACAAGAGTGCCTTCTACAACAGTGTAAGATCGTATAGTTCCACATTGCAGTCTATAATTAAGCAATATAACATGAGTGGGAGTGAGGGTGTTCGTGGATATACTCACAGGTGTGGTTCGGCTGCAGGCTGAGAGCTGTATAGAACAGTTCCATTGCCAACACTATTAGTGTATAGACACAATTTTAACACATTTTATTTCAATGTATTTAATTTTGCTCCAGTCTCCGCTCCACAAAATAGTTCTAGTTTGAGTTAATGGTATCTGTGGTTGCTATGCAACAAGTGTCCTACACGTTGATTTGGACATTACCCTGTATTGTGTAGCCGCTGAGATATGATTGTTGTCGTTCACAGTCTGAACTAGGCCTCATGCACAGCTGCTGTTCTGCGGTCTTGGGTGTCTTGTTAACGTCTGCCATAGTTTATAAATGCAAAAAACAGCAGATCCCAGGCACTCAGGGGTGTATGACGAAGAAGTGAATTAAAAAGCCTTTATTATCACTGGCTACATCAGATAAAATGCCAACATGTTTCGACCGCAACGGTCTTCATCAGGGCAAAGCAACCACACAAAGGAATGCTCCAAGTTTAAAAACCTTTAGCCCCACCCCTGGGATAGGTGTAGAGGTGTGTCATTAGGCCTACCAAAGAGGCGCACCTGAGGTTTGAACACACCTTATCATTGGGGGAGGGGAAGAAGACAAAAACATGAAGACAACAATAAAGAAAGCATGAGAACAATAATAAAGAAAAATGAGAAAGGGAAAAGGTAGAGTAAACATCGTTAGAATAGCAACTATGTCCAAAATATCAGCACCAATATCATAACAGTCATAGAAAACATTATGTTCAGTCATAGAAAGCATTTATATTCAATATCCTCATTCAGACCAGGGAACCTAAGCGCATCTAATTGATGGATCCAGAATGTTTCACGTTGGTTAAGTCTCCGAATACGATCGCCTCCCCTATCTAGAGGGACAACATGCTCTAGGACCTCGATTTTTAATTGCGAGTCATTTTTATTGTGCGCTTGCAAGAAGTGTCGGGCCATTTGGTAGTCACAATTTGCAGTGCGAATGGCCCCCCCGACCATCATCTCTGAGACAACTACCGAGGAAGAAATATCATCTGTGATTAACTTATCCGGTGTGCCTCTCTCCAACGACCATCTGACTGTATTATCCAGAGGATTATCGTTTGCACCAACGCACAGCACTACCTTGTTTAATACTAAAGTGGATCTGTTCCGCTTTTATCGCAATTTGCACTTGAAGGCATTCTATCACAAAGTTGGACACGCGAGCACTCGCCCCGTAATTAACAGTGACACCAATCACGTCAGCCCCACTGAGAATGTGGCGTCTCCAAACACCCCCTACACTGACTCTGAGTCTTTTTCCAAATTTAGACCCAAATCTTTTTTTACTCCCGTGGTTTCGAACCCGTCCCTTGTGGCTTTCTGTAGAAAAGTGGACCATGATGTGCAGCAGCTTTTTGAGACTCACTCCAGGCCTGTCCAGAAACCAAATTTAACCATGAATGAACGCAAGGCGCTTGCGGAACTTTCAAACCTGGACAGTATCATTATACGCCCCGCAGACAAAGGAGGGGCGGTGGTAGTACTATCCAAAGAAATGTACATCGCTGAGGCAACACGTCAATTACAAACCAGACACTATGAAAGACTGCACTCGAATCCCCTGCCAACTCTGACTGAAACTTTTCATAACATGTTGACCCATGCACAGAATGCGGGCTGGATAACGGAAAACGAACGCAAATACATGACTGTTGAACATCCTTCCTTGGCCATATTCTATCTAGTTCCAAAAACGCATAAACCTCCCTTTGATAAGCCCAAGGGAAGACCTATTATCTCTGGTAATGGTACTCTCACTGAACTGGCATCCAAATTTGTGGACTCCCTCATTAAACCCATTGTCAGGGCGCTTCCATCATTTATTGAGGACACTGTTGATGTGCTAAATAGCTTGTCCAATCTTGGTAATGTTAAGTTACACTATCTCATTACGATGGATGTGGAATCGTTATACACAAATATACCCCATGAAGAGGGTTTACATGCGTTAAAACATTTTTTGACTGGAAGAAATGACACAAGACCACCTTCCCATTTCATTGTTGAACTTATTGAGTTTATTATCTATAACAATATTTTTTTGTTCACTGATAAGCTCTACAAACAAAAAATCGGGGTTCCAATGGGATGTTGCTTCTCACCCAATTACGCATGTCTGTATTTAGGCCTATGGGAAAAAATGCACGTGTTTAGCTCTAACAATCCATTTCTTCACTGCATAACATGGTTTGGACGCTACATAGATGACCTCTTATGTATTTTTAAAGGTACTGAGACTGAAGTCAAAGACTTCCACAAATATCTCAATTCTATTAACCCCAATATAAAACTGTCGCTTGAGTACTCGCAGCACTGCATTGCGTTCTTGGATCTCACCATCTCCATTGACCAAGATGGTAATCTACACACAACCATCTTCAGAAAAAAGACATCACGCAATACCATTCTCAGAGCTGATTCTTTCCATCCCCCCCATTTAATTGATAATGTGCCATTTGGCCAATTTCAGAGATTACGCCGCATATGCGATGAGGAGGTGGAGTTTGAGAAACAAGCGAATGACATGACAAACCGTTTCGAGAAAAGGGCATACAAGCCTGGCTTGGTTGCGCGCGCACGGTCTAGAGCTCATGCTCTGGATCGCTCTGATGCTTTGATTAAGAAGGGCCGTAAGAATAAGACACAGACCCGTCCCTTTTTTGTAACCCAATACAGCACTCAGGCAAAACAAGTGACGCGTATTATTAAGGAGAATTGGGCCATTATTAACTCCGACTCTGACCTTAAACAAATATTTCCCGAACCTCCCTTAGTCTCGTACAAAACAACAGGACAAGCAACAGGGAACGTGGAGGAAGCACTTATTAGTAGGCTAATTCTGCTTAAAACTTTATTCCACCATTTCTCTGTGTGCTTCACCTAGCACAATTTTTTCCTGCAACTTAAACAACAGAGGTGCGAACTTTCTGCACGCCCATTACATCGAAACCGCCTTCCTTTTGTTAACAACGAGCAGGGCGCTCTCATCAATTAACACAGGCACCTATATTAATAAGCACCTGCGCTGAAGCGTCAGCGTAAGCGTCAGCCCTCGTGTGAAGACCTACTCGGGTAAAGACAAGCGAGTCTACCTGTGCGAGTCCACCGAGCAAGGCCACAGACAAGGCTAAACCATCCCCATCTGACCTACTCCCACATTATGTGCCTCCAGAAGATCACAGTAGTTTCAGTCGCTCGCAGACCCCTCCACCGCAACCGCCGCACCCGAAACCTGCTGAACCTCCGACCTCTGGAGCAACATAGACCCACCAATGCCTTCAGTGTTGGTCTGTGGAACTGCCAGTCCGCAGTCAACAAAGCAGACTTTATCCCCGCCTACGCCAACAGTCTATCCCTGGACCTGCTGGCCCTCACCGAAACCTGGATTAAGCCTGAAAACACAGCCACTCAGGCAGCCCTCTCCGCAGCACACTCATTCTCTCACACCCCTCGCCTCTCTAAGAGAGGAGGAGGAACTGGGGTTCTGGTTAACAACACATGGAATTATGCCCCTCTGCTCCTCACCAGTAACCACGACTCATTTGAATACCATGCAATCAAGGTTACAACTCCAATCACATGCTCAGTCATTGTCATCTACCGTCCACCAGGACCTCTGGGTGACTTTATCAATGAACTTGACACTCTACTGTCCTCCATCCCGGAACTTGACTGCCCGTTGCTGGTTCTTGGTGACTTCAATATCCACCTAGATAAAGCATGCGCCACAGACTTCCTATCACTTATCAACTCTTTTGACATGCAACTGGTCCACACCCCCCCAACTCACAAAAGCGGCAAACAACTAGATCTCATCCTAACAAAAAACTGCAAACCTGATGACGTGATGGTCACTCCTCTACATACATCAGACCACTTTTTCATCCACCTCATGGTGTCCCCACCAGAACTATCTCCCACCCCTCCACCGATGGTTACCTTCCGTCGCAATCTCCGCAACCTGTCTCCCACTCACTTTTCCTCAATCGTCGCGTCAGCCCTCCCCCCTCCCGACAGTTTCTCTCCACTAGATGTCGATGCTGCTACTGAATCTCTCAACTCCACACTAGCCTCCTGTTTAGATACTCTGTGTCCTCTCTCCACCAAACCCGCACGCTCCACCCAGCCCCGACCATGGCTAACAGATGTCATCCGCTCATCACGCGCTGCACTCAGAGCTGCAGAACGCAAATGGCACAAATCCAACAACCCCGCTGACCTAAAGACTTTCCAATCACTCCTAGCGTCTTTCTCCACCACGGTCACGACAGCAAAAAAAGACTATTATAATAACAAAATCAGCAGCACCACTGACTCACGCAAACTCTTCTCCACCTTCAAATCGCTACTCAACCCTCTCCCACCCCCACCTGCCACCAACCTCACTGCTGACAGCTTTGCCTCCTTCTTCACAGACAAGGTTAAGGCTATCAGCAAACAATTCCGTGACCCCCTCACTCACAACCCACTACCCCCACACGACAACAGCGCGATACTCTCCTCGTTCTCCCCTCTCTCAGAAGATGAGGTATCTAAACTTATTACGAACAATCGCCCCACTACATGCCCACTGGACCCAGTCCCCTCTAAACTGCTGCAAGCTATTGCCCCCACGGTAGTCCCACCGATCACATCGGTGATTAATACCTCATTATCCTCCGGCGTATTTCCTGCTGCCTTCAAACAGGCCAGAGTTACGCCACTGCTGAAGAAGTCCACGCTCAACCCTGCCCAGGTCGAAAATTACAGACCGGTCTCACTGCTTCCCTTCCTCTCAAAAACCATTGAGAGGGCGGTAGCTAAACAACTCACTAGCTTCCTCACCCATAACCACCTACTCGACCCAAAACAATCTGGTTTCAGGAGCGGTCACTCCACTGAGACGGCTCTATTATCAGTCACGGAAGCCCTCAAAACAGCCAGATCACACGGTCAGTCATCAGTGCTCATCCTCCTGGACCTATCGGCTGCCTTTGATACAGTTAATCATGACATTCTGCTATCCACACTCGCCAACATGGGCATTGCAGGCACTGCCCTCTCCTGGCTCAAATCTTACCTCACCGGGCGCTCCTTTAATGTGGCCTGGCAAGGACATCTGTCATCGACTCACACCCTCTCCACTGGGGTTCCCCAGGGGTCAGTTCTGGGCCCCCTTCTGTTTGCTATCTACACCACCTCGCTGTCTCATGTTATCCGCTCACATGGATTCTCCTACCACTGCTATGCTGACGACACACAGCTGTACCTGTCGTTCCAACCAGACGATACCACGGTCTCCACACGCATCTCCGCCTGTCTCTCTGACCTATCCTCCTGGATGAGAGATCATCATCTCCAGCTTAATCTGTCTAAAACCGAACTCCTGGTCATCCCTGCCCATGAGTCAATCTGCCACGACATCACCCTGAATATTGGCGATGTCACTGTTGCCCCGAACAACGTGGCTAGAAACCTAGGTGTCATATTAGACGACCGTCTATCTGTCTCCGATCACATTTCTTCTGTAGCGAGATCATGTCGCTATGCATTATACAATATTAGAAAAATCAGACCGTACCTGACCCAATATGCTGCTCAATTGCTTATACAGGCATCAATCACCTCGCGGCTCGATTACTGTAACTCTCTCCTAGTCGGTCTACCTGCCTGTGCGATCAAACCATTGCAAATGGTCCAGAACGCAGCAGCGCGACTGGTCTTCAACCAACCCAAAAGAACACATGTTACCCCACTCTTTAGAGATCTTCACTGGCTGCCAATAGCTGCCAGAATTAAACACAAGGCTCTGACACTAGCCTACAAAGTAATTTCAGGTTCCGCCCCCGCCTACCTCAATGTCTTATTACAGGCTCACGTCCCGTCCAGGGCGCTGCGCTCCGCTCACACAAATCGTCTATCGGTACCCTCACTTCTCACAAAGAGAGGTCACTCTAAGCTCTTCTCTGTGGTTGTCCCCAAATGGTGGAACGACCTTCCAGTTGCAACAAGAACGGCAACATCCCTCCCTATCTTTAAAAAGCTTGTAAAAACCCTTCTCTTCCGAGATTGCTTCCCTTCCTAACAAAACTAATATAACTAACAAACACTAATCTAAAACTCTCTCTCTCTCCCTATCCCTATGCAGAAGCACTTATATCTGTTGTGTCTTCACTCTGTGTCCTCCTCTATTGCTTATGTCCTCCTTGATTGTAAGTCGCTTTGGATAAAATGCAATGTAATGTAAAAAAAACAAAAGAGCCCCCACTCTCCGTGACAAACTTGTGCGTAGCCATCTTCCACCGGAGAGAAAGGAGAATTGGCTGAAGAGACCCATAGGTGTATATAGATGTATGAACTGCCCTCATTGTAGCCATGTCGTTCCATCGAAATCGTTCATAGATTTCAAATCCAAGAAAGCCTATAAAATAAACGCATTCATCACTTGTAACACTACTTTTGTTATTTATCGTCTGTCATGTCCCTGTCCTGACGTGTTCTATGTAGGACGCACAAAAAGACGACTGCGTGATCGTCTCGCAGAGCATAAATATGCCATTCGCACTGCAAATTGTGACTACCAAATGGCCCGACACTTCTTGCAAGCGCACAATAAAAATGACTCGCAATTAAAAATCGAGGTCCTAGAGCATGTTGTCCCTCTAGATAGGGGAGGCGATCGTATTCGGAGACTTAACCAACGTGAAACATTCTGGATCCATCAATTAGATGCGCTTAGGTTCCCTGGTCTGAATGAGGATATTGAATATAAATGCTTTCTATGACTGAACATAATGTTTTCTATGACTGTTATGATATTGGTGCTGATATTTTGGACATAGTTGCTATTCTAACGATGTTTACTCTACCTTTTCCCTTTCTCATTTTTCTTTATTATTGTTCTCATGCTTTCTTTATTGTTGTCTTCATGTTTTTGTCTTCTTCCCCTCCCCCAATGATAAGGTGTGTTCAAACCTCAGGTGCGCCTCTTTGGTAGGCCTAATGACACACCTCTACACCTATCCCAGGGGTGGGGCTAAAGGTTTTTAAACTTGGAGCATTCCTTTGTGTGGTTGCTTTGCCCTGATGAAGACCGTTGCGGTCGAAACATGTTGGCATTTTATCTGATGTAGCCAGTGATAATAAAGGCTTTTTAATTCACTTCTTCGTCATACACCCCTGAGTGCCTGGGATCTGCTGTTTTTTGGTTCAAGTGATTTCCCCAACCCCATGAGCACCATTTTTTATGGACGTATCGAACTACACCTGAGCGCCGGGTTGAAGTCTCCCTTTTTAGTTTATAAATGCACTTGATTTAACGGTTAAGTTGTATCTTTGTCGCAGTAATAATTAACTGTGAAGAGTCACCCATGGTATACCGTGGGATATCCTTACTCCTAGTGATGCTTCAAATGCACCTCGTCCAATCAGAAATTGCTAAATAGTTCGACCGGACCTAACTGTTGTATAAACCCAAACATTATTCAGAATCTTCTGCCAACATAAATAGTCAGACATGGGAAACCTACTGTCAGAAAGTAAAAGGCCTCTTTCATAATTTCCCCCAGCCAAATGGTGCTTACTGTAATTAGTAAGTGTACAGGTACTGCATGTACACAGTAAAATTCTCACCTCTCGTTACTTCACAGGTGTGTTGGCAGTGATGAGAATGCAATGCACACATTAATTAAGGGTTTCTGATATCCTCTCCCGGAGATATAACTAAAGACAAGAAGGCCAGCATTTTTGTGGCACGTTAACTGGCATATGCAGGAAATGAAACTCTATTCTTTTCCGTGAAACTCTGCTATATTTTCCCTTGTGTTGTCTCGTATAGCCAGTTTGTTGTCTTCAGTGTGCACGAGGAAGTGTTGTGTGTTATCCGCCTCTGTCATGTGCTCGACTGTCTGTCCTGTTCAGTCATTCCAGTTCAGTTCAGGTCAGCTCAGCTCAGTCTAGGTCTTTTTGTTGTGCTTCAGTGGCCTTACGTCAACAATAAAACGGCGTAACCAAAACATGACCCTGCTCTGCAGACAAGCTCTGCAACACCTTAGCAGACAAATGTTACATTACATTACATTACATTAGACTTAGCAGACGCTTTTATCCAAAGTGACTTACAAAAGAAGAACATAATAAGCTAACAGACATGAGCACAGAGTAAACAGACTACACATATATACACAAGAAGATACACAGAACACAGAGTAAACAGACTACACATATATACACAAGAACATACATGTGCTCTACACACACAGACTCATAGAAGCACGAGGCACCTAGGTAAAGAGTTAGTAGAGTAGTTTTGTTAGGAAGGGAAATTGTATGGGAAATGTTGAAATTTTCAGATTCAAGTTTGTTGGTACCTGTGGGTAAACTAGGTTTGTAGTCTAAGAGGCAGGACATCCATCCATTCTCTGGACCATAGTAACACATACATTAGACATATCGAACACACGTGTCTAGTCTTGACATGTGCAGTTAGCCTGGCCATAAGCCTGCCTACGCACTACGATTCAAATGTAGCGCACAAAGTCGACGTCATCGCTCACAAACACTCCCTCTGTTCGCTCCGGTAAGGATTCTACCGGAGTCAACTATGTCAATGGAAGCAAACCCAGACTACCGTTGTAGGGAGATGATAATCGAGTGGAAGTGTGCAGGCAGGCTTATAGCCAGGCTAGGTGTTTGGGCCCCTGAGTCAGTGCTTATAGCCAGGCTAGGTGTTTGGGCCCCTGAGTCAGTGTCCTGCTCTGAGTAACTGTGATGCCTCATGTCTGCGCCCACTCCTCTCGCTAGTCTCTGCTGGACAACCTGAGAGCACTGCTAACACTGACGCAGGAAGTGATGTCACTGCTGGTGGAGGAGGAGCTGATGCAGTGGAGGTGGAGGCAGCAGAAGGCCTGCATTGGCGCTCCCGAGGACACCAGTCTGGAGAAACTGGAGCAATGGTACACACAGATACTACTCATGATTATGGGATACATACACACTGCTCATGACTTGAACCCATTGAGATATGTGTAGGGATGGCCATGTCAGGTCTGTATTTCTGCCCCTTTGTGTGTGTGTGTGTGTGTGTGTGTGTGTGTGTGCGTGTGTGTGTATGTGTGTGTGTGTGTGTGTGTGTGTGTGTGTGTGTGTGTGTGCGTGTGTGTGTATGTATGTGTCTGTGTGTGTATGCGCATGTATGTGTGTGTCTGTGTGCTTATTTGTGTGTGTGTGTGTGTGTGTGTGTGTGTGTGTGCATGCGTGTGTGTCTCAGGTTCACATCCCTGGCTGAGGGTATGTTCCAGGTGCGTGAGTTCCTGCAGAAGCTGGAGGAGTTGTCTGATAAAGTCTCCTATGACAAGGACCCCGTCATCTTGAACAAGCCCCAGCTTCAGCAGCAGGCCGACAGCATCCTTACCACCCTGCTCAAGAGGTATACATAACATTACATTACACTTAGCAGACGCTTTTATCCAAAGCGACTTACACATATTATATGCACGTCCACATACTGAGCACATTGTAGCGAATAGGAGGAGAAGTCACCCCACCCCCAACCCAGGTCTCTGGGGTACTCGCTCGCTGGCTGTCAGAGCACACCCACAACCCTCGTGATGGTCACTCCATCACACACATGTTCATACAAACATACTCATACACACATGATCTCATGAACATACTCTTGTATGTACATATTCTGTGGG
This sequence comes from Setipinna tenuifilis, assembly GCA_030347295.1. Lineage (NCBI taxonomy): Eukaryota > Metazoa > Chordata > Actinopteri > Clupeiformes > Engraulidae > Setipinna > Setipinna tenuifilis. The sequence continues at coordinate 28,120,027 of CM059267.1, read as the reverse complement.
ACACAGTGAACAGCTACGAACAGTTTTTGCAGTAAAACAATGGAAAAATTATTACAGTGATAATACCCTGCTATTTTGCGGTTCACCTTTTGCGGTCCTGCTATATTGTGGATTTTTTTTCCAGTAATATATGCATACCATGTCACTATGTATGCTAAAGAAAAGTTTGTCAGTATTATATATAACTTATGATAACTATACTGTAACAATATCAATTAAAATGCAGTAGTAATTCAATAATACATACAGTAAATGTATTAAAACAGCATGTGGGAGGGGTATTTTAAGGCTTAAACCATAACAGACAATGTTTTCTATATGGTCTCGCAATATTGTGGATTTTCACCTATTGCAACTGTCGCGAGAGACTGGGGGGTCACTGTGTCTTACATCTCACCTGTAATCTCACCTGTAATCTCACCTGTAATCTCACCTGTAATGCCTGTTTGAAAGGCCTGGCTAGAAGGCTCTCTGTGTGTGCTCTGGTTTCAGTGCCTTTGTGGTGGAGACGCAGCCCTCTATACCACAGGGGAAAGGGCCTCTGGTACTGCGCACCAACCAGCAGTTCTGTGTCAAAACCAGGTATTGGGCAGCACACACACACGCGTCCCCACACATACACACACAAAAACACACACATACAATTACACACACAATTACACACACACACAAATTCAAACACAACACTACCTCACACACACACAGACTTGTCCACCCACCTGGGTGGGCATATGCACACTCAGATACACACACACACACACACACACACACACACACACACACACAAATACTTTTTCTTGCCAATTCACACTCACACAGCACATCTGAGGTAGCAGTGCTTAGACATACTACACACACTTCCTCTCTCTCAACTCTTTCAGGTTCCTTGTGAAGATCGCAGAGCTGAACCACTCGATGCAGGTGGCCGTTACCATGGACAAGTAAGACATACAGCTATCTCTGTTTATGTGTTCATCTGTTTCCCTGGACGCCATTACTTACAGAATTGTTTACCGCTCAGCTTTGTGAGCCAACCTCACACACTGGCACGATAGCCTGTGATGTCCCTTTCTGAATCACTTTGAATCCCAAAGCTGCCCTCTAACTAACACACCTACTAACAGCACCAGGAGCATCTTGACAAACAGAAGTCTTTTATCTTCTATGCGAGCAAGCATCTCTGAGCGAAGCAGCGAGTAGTAGCAAAACCGTCCACATTGTGTTTTTTTGTGTGTTTATTTACAGTAATAAAGTGCAGTCATATATCTTATACACAAATTAAACAAAAGAAAGTATATCCAGTTTTTGAAGGGGTTTTAGGGATTCTGTGTGGGTCTTTGGTTCCACCCTTTGTAAACAGTGTCAGTGTCACATTGTGTTTGAAGCGGTGAGAGCGTCAGATGGAAGTTAATGACAATAAGTTATTCAGGGATACAAGGATGTTTTATTGTCACTCGCATAGACATACTGGGACTGGGTGGAGTAGGACATGCAGTGAAATTAGTGTAGAATTTTTTTTTTTTTTTACAAGGAGTTATGACCCATTGAGATCATCACCATTACATCCCATTACAGCTAGCAGACACTTGTGTCCAAAGTGGCTTTCAGTTAAGGGGAAACTCCCCAACTACAGCAAATATAGGAAATTACAGTGCAAGAGTGCATGTACAGTAGGCGTGGAGCAGTGAAGTCTCCTGTGAGGTCATCAGCTGTCCCCTGGGCGGGTGACTGTGACTCGGCGCATGGACACAGGGCTTAATCTGGGCCACTGTGTGCCTCCCCAGCAGTCCTTCCCTTCGCTGTGATCAAAGTACAGGCAAAGTCACCTTTGACCCCGTGTGTCACTCTTGCTTTTTCCAGCACACCCAGCAAGATAAACCCCCTTTGGCCCCATTGCAACGTGTGAAACGGCCAACTTGGAATGCTGCTTGTTTGCTATTATCATTTCTCGTATTATCATAATAGAAATCAATCCTTCAGAGCCTGTGAAGCATATTACTTATTATTTTATTATTGCCTGCAAAACAACAGTGGTGTCCACTGGAACAGATTATAAACTTCTGATTGGTTGAAGGGCATGTTATGAGTAAGGCTCTGCTTGCGCAACCACCCGCCCTCCCTCCCTTCGGTGTGTGAGATACCACTCTGCATTCCAGCGTCCTAAGCGACAGAGTAGCGATTTTTTTAACGTTTTTTTTTTTTGGAATTCACATATTTATTTCTATAAAAAAAAAACGCAACCTTACCACTCTCCAACTCTTTCTAATAGAGAGGTGGTTAATGGTTAAAGTTACATGTGACAGACACTGACTAAGAGCAAGGAGCAAATGGAGTCACTAAGAAGTTACAGAGGCGTGTTTTCCTAGTGCTTCTTGGCCCTCTAGAAGACTGCGGTTTACAAGCCATCTTTAACTCGTTTTTGTATCACCTGATCACCTGTCGGCCTGGTGAAGCTGTTTGTATCACCTGTCGGCCTGGTGAAGCTGTGTGTCTAATTGAGGCTTGCGGTGCATCTGCTAGCTGCTAGTTGTTGATAAGGCTGTTGCACAAGTGTGAGCTGCTGTCATGGTAGCTGGCAGATAGGGCCCTGTGCAAGGGCAGCGCTTTTGGTGGCCTCAGCTGTGGTGAGGAGTCTGGGGACACAGGCACAAGCACCAGCCTCAGCCACACACACACAGACACACACACACACACACACACACACACACACACACACATACACACACACACACACACACACACACACACACACACACACACACACACATACACACACACACACACACACATACACAGGTCTCTAGACTTCCTCATGCCTACACACACACCTACACACCCGCACACACACACACACACACACACACACACACACACATTAGATCTCTAGACTTCTTCAGGCCTCCGCTGGGCTGGTTTGGCAATAAAGCATTGCTGCCCTCAGTGACTCCCTGCCATGGTAACGAAGAAGGGGGGCGGTCCTTGG
>CM059267.1:28074544-28112044 GCA_030347295.1 Setipinna tenuifilis | reverse complement strand
GTGTGTGTGTGTGTGTGTGTGTGTGTGTGCGCGTGTGTGCGCACGTGTGTGTGTTTTTTTAGGAAAATGTCCCAGATAACAGCTTCTCTCTGTGGGTGTGGCTGGATGGTATCCTGTCCCTGGTGAAGTCTTACCTGGCTGACATTTGGAAAGATGGGTATGTACAGCAGCCCTGGGGGTTTCTTTGGGACAGCAAAGGGAGGCCACACTTCCTCTAAAACTTCAAACAATAAGGGTGCATGTGTTTGTGCCTGTTTGTAAGAGGTCTAAGGGTGCTTTAGCTTTACTTACAGCATTTGGTGGGCACCAAACATTCCATTCAAACCTAAAGTTCTTAGTTCGGTTCGTTTTCATTGGTGTGAATGCAGTCTCGGTACTTTGGTGTGCACCAAATCAACCGGTCCGAGACAGCTAAAAAGGGGTGATCTCAGACCGCTTTATCTGCCCTACTTTGGTACGGTTACTCTGGTGTGAAAGCAACCAGCAGTTGAGTTTACTGCATTATTTTTATAGAAAATGCCGAGTTTTAGTCTGGTTCCGGTAGTGATAGTCTTCACAGCATATTTTGGTTTGTTTAGAACTATGCATATGTGAAAGCAAACCGTACCCACGTCTGTTTGTTACATTGTAACAAGTTTCTGACTGATGCGGACCAAAGCAATCAAGCTATAGGTCTGAAAGCACCGTAAGTGGTCAAATACGCACTGTTGAGTTTACATTTAATCAGGACTGACATTATATGGGAAGCGTACAGGAATGCGTTTAACTGCATGACCACGTCCTTTGTTTATTTATTACTGCCGGTTTTTCAGCATGACTTTTGTCAGTGTCATCAGAATGACAAGTCGGTGTGTTATTGTGTATGGATAAGACAGATTGCTTGGTCATGTTGTCAGTATAGCGGTGTAGTGTATTACATAACACGCTTGTGGTCGCAGCTCTGTGATGGGGTTCGTCAGTACGGGGAGGGAGAAGTATAACAATGGTAGTATATTTCATAACGCGCTTGTGTGCGTAGCTCTGTGATGGGGTTCGTCAGTAAGGGGAGGGAGAAGTATAACAATGGTAGTATATTTCATAACGCGCTTGTGTGTGTAGGTCTGTGATGGGGTTCGTCAGTAAGGGGAGGGAGAAGACCCTCCTCAAGAAGAAGATGGACGGAACCTTCCTGCTCAGGTTCAGCGAGAGTATCAAAGACGGAGGACTCACCTTCAGCTGGGTGGAAACAGACCTGCAGGGTACATATACACGCATACACACACACACACACACACACACACACACACACACACAAACACACACACACACACACACACACACACACACACACACACACACACACACACACACACACACACACATAAACACATACACACACACACACACACACACACACACACAAACACAAGATTATCTCACACAAACACATACAAGTACACTCACACACACACACACAAGACTATCTCACACACACATACAAGTACACACACACACACACACACACATACACACACACACACACAAACACAAGACTATCTCACACACACACAAACACAAGACTATCTCACACACACACATACACATACATTAGGGCACAATGCTGTCTCGAACACAGACAGACAGACACACACACACATACACAAATGTATTACAGTATTGATTACAAATTCATTATCAGTCATTATCTTCTGTCCATCGTTAGTTGAACTGTTAGGACCATTTGAAATGAGTATGCGTGGTCCACTAGCATTCTCCCCCATATCACTAATGGCTTTAATGGCGCCCTCTTGCTGTAGGGAAGAGAAACGTGCGGAGCGTTCAGCCCTTCACCAAGACAGACATGACCCAGATCCCGTTCGTCGAAATCATTCGCAACTTCCAGATCCTGGAGACGGGGAACGTTCCAGAGAACCCCCTGCGTTACCTGTACCCCGACACCCCCAAAGACAGGGCCTTCGGGAAGTACTACACCGAGAAGAGCGGAGGTGAGCGTAGCTCTTTAAACTTCAGGAACTTCTACTGTTTATGTTTACAGATTTGATTAAACTATTGAGCAAATGTCTGTTAATGTTTATGGATTTGTTTAAGCTAGTGAGAAAATGTCTGTGCAGATTGTCATTCATCCAGGTCATGGTGGTCAAATGAGCTAAGTTGTAAGCAACTGGACTTCTTTTAGTAGCTTGAACACGTTTCACCTTTCATCCAAAAGGCTTTTTCAGTTCTGAACTAAAAAAAACCTTTTGGATGAAAGGTGAAATGTCTTCAAGCTCCAGTTGCTTACAACTTAGCTAAGTTGACTATTGAGCAAAAGCTTTTTCCAAAGCAGCATACCAAATAAATGCTAACAGACACACACCACATTTGCAACAAATAATACGGGGTTGAAATGAAAAAAAAAAACGATGTGTGATTTGATTTTATTTATCTGCAACAAACATAATTGGTTTGTCATGTTTGGAAACATCACCAATAATGTGATTGATATATTCAACAGAGGAGAGCCCATACTTCAAGTACATCAAGACCAAGTTGATGTTTGTATCAAAAGAGTAAGTACATTATTTTGAGTTACTGCAGTTAGATTATATTGGAGTCTATGTACATTTGTGTGTGAAGTGCATGTATTTTGTGTGTATTTTTGTGTTTGTGTGTGTGTGTGTGTGTGCGTGTGTGTGCATGTGTGTGTGCATGTCTATGTCTGGGTATTGTATTTGTCTGTATATGTGTTGGTGTGTGTCTGTAGAGAGCAGGGATGTGTGTGTTTGAAAAGAGCATGGATGTGTGTGTGTGTGTGTGTGTGTGTAGGTTGACTTGTATCACTGCTGAAACTCTTGAGTGACCTCTCTGTACTCCAGGGCCCTGACACTGTGGTTGTACCCGTCTCTTCCCTCTCACAGTGCTAGTGCTAGTCTGCTAATGTCCTCTGTGAGAGTGAGGAGACCAGTACGTCCTCCAAGAAGGAGGCTTCATCATTTACACAGCAGGGACACTCTCTGTTTGTGTACCAAAGGCACAGAATACCATAGAAATATAACACACCACAGTGACCTAGTCTGTCAGGTGTGGTGTCAGGCACCAAAGAGGGAAAAGTGAATCTAACTATGAAGTCATCCATGATGTCCTCCACTGAGGGACTGAAAAATACCAAAGATGGTAGACCAGGGCCAAGTAGGCCAAGATCCTTCATGACGAGCCACTTCCTGGAACCACAAAGGGGGGTGGGGGGCACTAATCCCCCGCTTGTACAGTCCAGAGGCACGCTTTGTAACATTGAGGTCTAATGCAGAACCCTAGCATTTCACAGAATATTTAAAAGCTTTTTTTTCTGAGCAATGGATGTACATTTCGGACACGGTACCATGATTTCCGAATCCCCCTTCCCCCTTTAATGTTGTTATAGCATGATTCTCCAGTCCAGAGAAAATCAAATTTATTTCAGGTGTGCACTGAGTTTATTTTTAGTACTAGCTACTACACTTAAGCATGTCAACGACCCGCCTATTTATGTAGCCCGGAACTGATCCCCACTTTGCTCCCATAGACACACAAACTACCATGAAGTATCTTGCTCTGTCCATCTACCATCTTTGACAATAAGGTTCACCCACTCCAATATGGATCCCACACAGCCGTTAACAGTGAGGGCACTGGGACCCTGGGGAGAGTACAGAGTAACAGCAGCCCCCCACCTGTGATGTGTCTGTGCTGTGCTGTGCTATTAGCTGCCCCCACACGCAGCAGCCAGTAACTCAATGCCCTGTGATTGGTAGGAGCGGGTCTGAGGGCAAGCTCTCGCAGCCAATGAACAATCTGTGTTTGCAGCACTGCGATGAGGTCGCTGGTAAGTTCTAAACTTCTAAACGCCTACCAACCAGTCACACGCTCCCAACTCCCGTCAGCCCACCCAATCACCAGCCTCTGTGCTTCTGTCTCTGTTGCCCCCTAGAGGTGCTTTCAGGTAGCACACAACAGCCACGCCGCTGTATACTGAACCCCCTCTTGGTGTCAGTTCCCCCAGTTTTCGCTGCCGTGGAGCAGCGTGGAAAGTGTTGCATTTCCACGCCTATAACCACATATTTGTCTGCTACATGTCATTCTTTCGTCTTTTCTTCTGCCCTGCTGTTGTGTCGGTCCTGAATGACTAAGACTGGCTGTGGGCTTCTCTCCCCGTGACTGCATGCTGGGCTGTGTGTTGAAACGGTAGACTGTCACTCCTCTGCATGCAAAGAGCTGGCTCCACCAGCATAGGCAGCTCTCCGCAGTGGGCATAGAGAGACAGTTATAACATAGATATCTGATATCTGTTGCTACATGCTGGCTGAGAAAGCTGCTGCCATTGTCCTGCATGCTGATGCGCCAGTAGGATCTGTTGGAGTAGAGGGCCAGTTAGACTAAATGCTGCCTCCTTGTGTTCAGTTGTGGTATTTAATGTAGGTCGATTTTTAACCCAGAGTCCTGTATGGACAGTAACTAATTGTCACCACATCCCTTTCCTGATGCAAATTATCCTGCACCTTATTTCTGGCAACTGCTGGTGGTGTTGGCCCCATGTTCTGATTACATAGGCTGGCATGCTGTAAAGTGTTCAAGGTGTTGATCAGATCAGATTAGCCTCACTAACATCTGTACTTCTTCTGTGTCCTTTGTACCTCTCTTGATTTATTTTCTTCTGAAAAATATATTGAAAATTACATTGTAAGGTGACAGACACACATACACACACACACACACACACACACACACACATACAACATATATTAACCTGGTCCTGTTTGCCTAAAGTCTTGCCTAGAGACTTGTGTTGCTTTAAATGAGCTTCATCTTGCCCCACTGACGTGTGTGTGTGTGACCGCATGTCTCCCCCTAGCCGCGGCGGACCCCCTGCCCATGGAGGCTTCCATGGATGAGGCGTTCCTGCATGATGGTGCCGAGCTGGCTCTGCTGGGTGCAGGGGCCCCAGACGCGGACCCGGACGATGACCTGCTGCAGAAGTTCCTGAGTGACCCAAACATGCTGCAGGGGATGGGCCTCATGGACGACAACAGCTTCCCTGGCCTCCTCACCGAGCTCTCACAAGCCTAAGATTCAGCCAAGGGACACACATGCACACACCGAATACACACACACACACACTCATACATACACACACACAAACACAGACACACTCATACACAAACACACACATACTAAATATACCGACACAAACACTCATACACACACACACACATGCACACACACACACACACACGTACTGAATATACCAACACACACTGAATACACACACACATACACACACACACACACACACTCACACACACTCAACTCATCCTGAGCCCCAGTGTTGTCACTGAGCTTACAGCAGAACCTTGTAATAGCAGCACGTGTGGCAGTGATTCACTCTAACCATCATTAGCAGCATTCATGTAATAACCTTCTCATACGTCACTCTTCAACCCTCACTCACACCACCAGACCAGCAGGGAAAACACATTCTGCCACCATCGGAAAAGCAGCCTTCACCCTTTTAATTTATTCTTTTTTTAGGCGTTTTAGTCTTTAGTCAGATATAACTGATGAGATAGAGAGAGAGAGAGAGAAAGAGAAGGAGAGAGAGAGAGAGAAAGAGATAGAGGGTACGATCGGGAAATGACATTGCGTAGGATCTGACCACTGTTTGTTGTGTGCTTTCTCACAGAGTAGCTGAGAGTATCTGGCACGGATAGGTTTGGTTTGCCAAATGTGCTGTCAATCTTTATCCATGACCAGTGTTAAGGGCTGATGCCTGCAATGCCAGTTTAGTCCCGTTTTATGTAATTATTTTTTTGATAAAGCACCTTTAGGTATGCATGTGTCCAAAGGCACTTTACTTCAACTGGACACTGATAGCACCAAAGTCTAAAGTTTCACAGGCCCCAACAAAGGCAGACAATTCCAAATCTTTGAGGGTCTTGGTTATCTTGTGACTGCTTTTGCTATGAACTGACTGTTAATTCGTACGTTTTTGCCTAGATTTTTGTGTTTTGTATTGACGTGATAGTTGTGTAGTCTTACACCAGCTAAACGTCATGTGTGTGGTGTCTGTCTGTAATACCGTGAGTCTCAGTGCACTTACTGTAATGAATCTGGACAGCAGGAATGCTTTGTGCTGTGAAGGATGGATTTGAGCATAATTTTAAAACTGTATTAGATAGATACATACAGTATATTTACTTTATTGATCGCAAGCTGGGAAATTGAAGCATTGAGGTGGAATGATAAACTTCAAGAAAGAAGTTGCTTGGCGTCATTATAACAACTATGGAGTCAGTGAGCAGTCATCCCATACAGAGTCCTGGAAGCAGGGGAGCCACTAAGGAGCGTCGATGAGGAAGTTTTAGGGGGCCCAGAGCTTCACAGGAGCCCACAGAGGACTATGATGTGGTTGGGGTGGGGGCCCGAAATTATTTTCTTTCTGGGGTACCCACAATTTTTAGCGGGGCCCCTGCCTGGGAGTATTCCACATAGATAGTTTAGTGACTAACTCAGCTAAGCTAACTAAGCGTGAGTGGTAAACCTGCTAATAGACGGGACATATGGCTCCATTCTCTGACCAAAACAAAAGAGGGTTAGGATTAGGGTTAGGGTTACAGTTAGGGTTAGGGTTAGGGTTAGGCTAACCCTTAATAACCCTAGAGTTATTAAAATAGGGCTCCTCTAATGGTCAATTTACCATTTGCTTTGAGTTGACATACCCTGGTAAGAGTAACCTGCTTTCTGGAGTACCCCTCGATCATCTATCTACAACCTTTTGCCTGAAAAAGCAACCATGTTCCTATTCTACTGAAGTTACAAACTGCTATCTCAGTCATTATTGCTTCCATTGCTTGCTTTGCAAGTACCATATACATTAAATGTCTTTACAGCTAACCTAATACTCAAACACTTCCATAATACTCATTCACCACTAGTCATTTACCTATAAGAAAATATGTTTTTTTTTCATTTGCTTCTACTGTTCTGTAATTTTGCTACTTTTGATACTGAGTCTGTAACTAGTGGTACCCATAGCAGAAATGTGACTTGAATGTCTTTGTGTAACGAAAAATGAATCAAAGAGTCGGAAATGAACTGGACATGATAAGTAAGGCAGCTTTTTCAGTGACGTGGGTTGGGACACAGGGCATGTTAAGAACAGGAGGGAGTCATTAACACAAATATGAATTGATCTGGACCAAACATGAATCCAAACATGACTACAGGTGTTGAGATGTGAGCGTACCTGCCATAAGGGGCAGGTGACATACAGTAGTCATCTCTTTTTGTTTTTTTTTTGGATGGAAACATTTTGGAGGATTGATTTCAGTTTTGTACACTTGAGGAAATAAGCAGACCCAAGCTACTGCACTGCTGGAAGGCATGTGATTGCAGGCTTGTAAGTGCACTGATCTATGGTCCTAGTATACCTACAAAAGAACAGATGTGTGGGATGAAGTGAAAGACACAATTGATGTAATCTTATCTCTTTGTAAATAAAGTTTTACTTGCGAAATTCTTCAACATTGTGGGGAAATTCTTGCCAAAATGAATGCACAGGGTAGACAGACACACACACACACACACACACACACACATGCACAAAATGTAAACAGCGTACACCCACCTGTTACAGTAGGTGATTTAATGGTTTGATAAATCACTTGGTTTATTGGTCATAAATCTGCCGCTGATGAGAATGTCATAGACAGTTCTGGTAAAACCACCCCTGGCCACCTCTGCTGTGTTGTGACTGAGTAATAGCAATGGCAGCTTTTAAAGCTATGCAAACTGATTGGATTGCTTTATAATAGCAAGAGAGAGTCCTCCATAAACAAACTAGGCCGTTAGTGATTAGAATTGCAATAGGGATCCTAAAATAAGAGTGACTTACCAAAATATTACAGTCAACACCTTTACTGAGTCACTATGTGTGGGACAAATGAGGGATTTAAAAATCATCACAATACAAAATTTACTACTTTATACACCTAATAATAACAATACTACTACTGCTACTAATAATAATAATAACCATCAGAAACAGTACTGTGACTGCAACATATGTTTATTGTAATGCTGTCTGTAGTACAGCACTGAGAAGTACATTCAGTCAGTACAACATAGGTTTGATTCATTTATTATTCATTTATGATTTATTTATTTATTTATTTTATTGTTTGCGACCAAAGAGACTGTGCGTATCTCTTAGCTCCTGGGCGTGGAGGGGAAGGCTGAAGCGATGTACTTCTTGCCGTTGCCGTAGGAGGAGTTGTCCCAGGTATACGTCTGGATGATCAGAGGCTTGCCCCCCAGACTCAGCTTACACCTGGGGGGGGGGCATACAATCTGTGTTACTACAGACTACTACATACAATCTGTGTTACTACAGACTACTAAATGCAATCTGTGTTACTACAGACTACTAAATGCAATCTGTATTACTTACTGTGAAAAATCACTTTATATTTTGAGTTGCCTACTCCTTCTTTTGATTCACCCTTTGGGTGTGGCCAGTCCTGCTGTGACGTGGGGGGGTGGAGAAGCATTCACACTTACCATAAACAGTTTATTTGGGCCGGAGCACTCCGGAGCTCAGCCCAGCCCACCTCCTCACCTCAGAAACACAGCCAGCCAAACCTGAGCTCCCTCTGCTACAGTATTTATAGTAATACAATAGAGTGAGATACACTCAGTTTATGTGCATCATGCTTGTATGAGTCTGTAGTGTCCCTGCTCCGGGAAACTTACAGTACTTAAGGCGCATGTATCTCCTTGTGTGTATGTGTGTAGTCTGCTTACTCTGTGTTCTTCTACACCTCTGCTAGCTTATTATGTCCTCCTTTTGTAAGTCGCTTTGGATAAAAGCCTCTGCTAAGTGTAATGTAATGTAATGTAAGATAATGTAATGTAATGAGATATTGAGCACTGTGAGTAAAGAAGGGCTCTGCCTTTGTATCCACTGACCATAAATAAGCACATACATGGACCTAGCAGATATCTACACACACCAGGCACACACACATTTGCAGACACAACTTACATATTGTAAATTCACAGCGACAAACATACACACACACCTGCGCAAACACGACTGACACGTATACGGTACACACACACACACACACACACACAACTGCACAAACATCACCTAAATGATTCGTACATGTTTGAATATCCCCACATGCACGCGCACACACACACACACACACACACACACACACACACACACACACACACACAAGCACACACACACACACACACACACACACACAGGTAGAGCACTCACTGTTTGCCGGGGCGGGTGATGTAGCAGAGGCTGTAGAGGGCCAGGTCAAACTCAGAGACAGACACAGACTCAGACAAATACACACACATATATACACACACACACACACACACACACACACACACACACACACAAGCACACACACAGACACACAGACACACACACACATACACACACACACACACACACACACACACAGGTGGAGCACTCACTGTTTGCCGGGGCGGGTGATGTAGCAGAGGCTGTAGAGGGCCAGGTCAAACTCAGGGCTGCAGCCTATGATGGCAGACCCCACCTGCTTGTAGTAGCCGTCCCACTTAAACTGCATGCCCAACACATCGGGATACGTCTCCCACTGCGTGTGTGTGTGTGAGCGTGTGTGTGTGTGTGTGTGTGTGTGTGTGTGTGTGTGTGTGTATGTGCGTGTGTGTGTAGAGGAGGGAAGACATATGGATTAATGATCTGTTTTTGCCACATGAGGAGCAAGTCTGTGATAAAGACCATAATAACAGTGAGCATTCAGTTTTCAAGATCCAAGAAATGTGGTGTATTGGATGGTGTATAAGAATGGGTGGTGTATTGTGTGGTGTATAAGGGTGGGTGATGTGTTGGGTGGTGTGTTGGGTGGTGCTTGCATAAGGGTGGGTGGTGTGTTGGTTGGTGCTTGCATAAGTGCGGATGGTGTGTTGGGTACAAGGATACAAGGACAGCTTATTGTCACCTGCATAGACATACTGGCTAGAGTAGGACATGCAGTAAGATTGGTGATTGTTAGTCTAAAAGTGTGCATGGGAAGGGTGGTGTGTTGGGCGGTGTATAATAGAGGGTGGTGTGTTGGGTGGTGTATAAGGGTGAGTGGTGTGCATGGGGAGGGTGGTGGGGCTGTACTCACGGGGCCATTGAAGCTGTGGCTGTAGTAGTTGAGTAGACCCCTCTTCTCCAGCTGGTAGAACTGCAGCCAGTTATGGAAGCCAGACACCTTGCTCTTTTTGATCTCACCTGATCACCCACACAACCACGCAGACAGAGTGTGTGCGTGCGTGCGTGTGTGTGTGCGTGTGTGTGTGTGTGTGTGTGTGTGTGTGTGTGTGCGTGTGTTTGTGTGTGTTTGTGTGTGCGTGGGAGAGAAAAAGGAAGTGTTACATTGTAATTCTTATTAAATATTGTGCAAATCATGCCCCTAATGTTCAGACTGTATGACACTATTGAATTCATCAGGAAAGACAAACATATATATATATCAGTAAGAAGAAAGAAAGTAATGAAGAAAACTATTCATACAGCTGAATGGGGGGGGTGGAAACTAGCTTTGCAAAATGTTAAACTTTCCCAGCCATTGACAAATAAATGATAAAATTCATCAGTGACTCAGTAGTAAATCATTATGCTGTGTCCACAATTTACCAGCCAATTTTATACTTTACCAGCATTTGGCTGGCGACTGAGCCGAATTTCCATCCCTGAACTGAATGCCGAAGGGGAAATGCAAAATGCAAACCCACTGGCAAAGCACACATATTATGTCCTGCCACTGACCTGCAAAGATGTGCTCGAAGCCGCTGGAATCCAGCTTGCCATTGTAGCGAGAGTACAGTCCGAACCACATCATCTTCAGGTCATACTTAAACTCCTCTTCGGACTTGTACACACCTGGTAAAGTCAGCATTCAGAGTACAGACAAACTTACTGAAACGTCAGCACATCAAACGCTGTCTAAGACTAGCCAGTGAAGACGATTATACATATAATACAATATGTATTATAATACAATATACAACATAACTACAAAAAAAACATAACTACAACATTACAACATTACAACATTACAACATTACTACGACATTACAGAGTCTTTAGTAACTCATTACAACTTGGTCATTACCATTCTCGTAACAACAAACTTATAATAGGGGTCTCTTAAGGGGTTTAATAAAGTAAACACAGGTGTTTAACAATAAATGGTTTCAGCCAACACTAACCATGAGTAAAAGCAAAGTTGTTGTGGTATCATTCACATTCTCTAAAAAATGGTTAAGAAATCATGAATTCTGCTAGGCTAGGGCATGTAACCTTATGAGCACAGCTGTATATTGTATGGGTGCACTACCTTTGGTGAGGAGGAAGGCGTAGAGCTCCTGGCCCACCTCCGTGTTGCTGATGGCCTCGTTGAGGAAGTGCTCCTGCTCCTCCAGCTGCTGGGGGCTGAAGCTCTCCGTCACGCCCGTGTTGCGGTCGTAGTTGTCCAGCAGGGCCAGGAAGGCAGCGTAGGTGGGCTTGGAGAACAGAGACGCCTCGTCCACAAACTGGAACAGCCTGCAGGTCAGGAAGAGGAGAGAGAGAAGATGATGAAGAGGATAGATAGATAGATAGATAGATAGATAGATAGATAGATAGATAGATAGATAGATAGATAGATAGATAGATAGATAGATAGATAGATAGATAGATAGATAGATAGATAGATAGATAGATAGATAGATAAAATGGTGTGATGGTGTTTGGTGAGTGTTGTTGTTAATGAATATTGTAATGGTGTTTGGTGATAGTGTTATTATTGATGACTATGACTGTGGTTTGTAATAGTGTTGTTAATTACTGTGATTACGGTGATGATTATAAAGTGGTTGTTAATTCTGACTGTCATGACGTTAATCATAGTGTTGTTGATAATGACTGTGATGGTGTCTGCTCAGTGATAGTGTTCTTGTTAGCAGTGACTGTGATGGTGCTAGTCAGAGTGTTGTAATGAAGGGTGATTGTGATTGTGATGGTGTCAGGTGATGGTGGTGTGGTCTGTCTGGTACTTGTCAGGAGAGAGGTCCTGCTGGTTGCCAGTCTGGGAGTCGTGCACGAGAGCCTGGGGGTCCAGGATCACCTCATTCATGGAGGCTTTGTTGGAGTCGATGGCGTAGAGGACCTCTGAGAGAGCAGCGATCTCACTGTCTGAAATTGAGCCGCCTCCACCTGTTCACACACACACACACACACACACACACACACACACACACACACACACACACACACACACACACACATACACACACACACACACACACACACACCAATAGCTCTTGAAAATCATTACAAATGATGGTCATAATGTGGTGTCCTCAGGTACCCGTATAGTATAGTATAGTATAGTATAGTATAGTATAGTATAGTATAGTATAGTATAGTATATTATAGTTTAAAGTATAATATAGTATAGTTTAATATAGTATAGTACATTATGTATGAGATTGGCAATCCACTGTAATGCATGTAAATGTGCTTACATACTCCTTCTGCCAACAAGTATGCCCCTCAACCCCTACCCCCCACCACCACCACCCCACCCCCATCTCACCTGAGTCTCCACCACACAGGTCCTTGTAGTCGCTGCAGCAGTTGTTGTGTCTGCCACACTCCGAGTTGCAGTGGCATTTGTTCTGGGAGTTATACTTCTCACCACAGCGATCCTTGCAAGACAGCGATCCTACAAAACCAATTTACACAACACATTTGATCACTCTGAACACAGACAGTGTGTAACATAGACAGGTATCAGTACATCGTTACTAGGGAAGCATCATTTGCATTCACTGAACACACGCATATGTACAAGATGAGACTGTCCTACTCTGTCAAAATGGAGAGTTTTCCATTTTGAGTTTGGAGCAAGTTCATTTCATGTGAATGTGAATGTGGCTCATTTAGCCCATCGTGACCTAAGTGACCATTGGCAGCTACTGTACTGTGTGTATTGAGTGGATTAGGTCACCTGATAAACACAGGTCGTTGTAGTCACTGCAGCAGTTGTTGTGCCTGCGACACTCCGAGTTGCAGTGGCATTTGTTCTGGGAGTTATACTTCTCACCACAGCGGTCCTTGCAGGACAGGGAGCCTAGAGAGGAATTTACACAAAATATATGTTTAGGAATGTTTGCCTCATACACATATGCACATACACACACACACACACACACACACACACACACACACACACACACACACACTCAGTCCTCAACAAACAACACAATCTCACCTCTGCAGATGGTCAGGTAGTCATGGCAACAGTCCCCGTAGCGCTCACAGGCTGAGTTGCACTGGCAGGTGTATTCCGGATCGGTCCCGTAACCACAGCGACCCTGGCAGGAGTCCAGAGAGTCTGAGGAAGAGAAACACACACCTGTGACCTCAGCTGGCCCATGGGCAGCGGCCATCTTTAAAGCTGCGGTCTGTCCATGTGATGGCCAGTGGCCATCTTTAATAATAATAATACATAGAATTTCTATAGCGCTTTTCAAGACACTCAAAGACGCTTTACAGTACAAACACAGAGTAGTGGGACATACAGTACATAAGGACAGTACAGACACAAAGTATAGGGACATACATTACATACAGTACACAGTACAAACACACAGTATTGGGGAAAAAAAGCCGTGTCCCATCCATATGCTGAGAAATGTGAGAAAGAGGCTGACAGTTCTTGTTCTTCAAGTTATAAAAAAAAAGACAATTTCCTTATTGCATACACTCCTTAAAAATGGCTTTGGGTTGATTTGAATCTATGAATCACTGAAAGTAAATGGAAATTAATGTAAACACAGGGGTCTGGATTAAAAATTCAAATGCAGTAAAAAATATATTTAATATATATTTAGAATCACAGCACACAGTCTTTGAAGGCTGTTGATATTTGAGATTCACAATAGTGCATTCCCTGGAATTGGGAAGTAAAAGTACTGTGCATTGGTCCTATCTTAGCAGTTAAAACAGGTACTCTCACTAACAGGCTCATGTACCTGCCTTAAGAACTGTGTTGATGAGTTATCTGGTTCAGTAAATGGTTTAAACAAATACTTCCACATTGGGACTTTTGCTTGCTCAAACCAAAGTTTCTATCATTTCTCAACAGTCGTCCAAATGACACCCTGTCCTTCCATGCTTAGTATCCTGGGACGGTGTGTTGACACCGAACCTCTTCCGTCGACGACACTTGAGTCACTGATTGACAATAACTGTCTGGTTTAGTGAATGCTTTAAACCACTATTTCTACATTGGCACATTTGCTTTCTCACACCAAATGTTTCATCATTTCTCAGTAGTCAACCAAATTTCTCCTTCCGTCCTTCCGTATTTCGTAGCGTGGTGCAATGTGTACCCCTGTGTCGACAACACTTGTGCCACCAATGGCACCAACTCAGCTCTCAACACTTTTAATTTATTTAATATCCTTGTCTATTGTGTCATGATCTGATCTGACAGACTTCACTGATGTGGCATCTTACATTTACAAGGCCACAGAGCATTATAGAGAATGACAAAGATAATAATGATGATAATAATAATAATAATAATAATAATAATAATAATAGTACAGACACATTAAAAGATAAAGCTACAAATACAAAACAACTAATTCTATCATCACAGGACAAGAAAAAAATGAATAAAACACCAACCGCCCATACAAAACAATGAATATAATAATAGACTTTAAATAAAAGAATTTGAATACGCACTGCCATATCCCTGGGCAAACAGGACACATCCGAGTGAGAGGAGCAGAATGATCTTCATGGTGGTTTATTGGAGGCTCCAGAAGAGACCCAAGACAGCAGTGTTACATACAGGGGCACACACACACCTATATACCCCCACAACACACACACACACACACACACACACACACACACACACACACACACACACACACACACACACACACACACACACACACACACACAGGCCCCTCCTTCTGCAGGATCTCTCTCTCTCTCTCTCTCTCTCTCTCTCTCTCTCTCTCTCTCTCTCTCTCTCACACACACACACACACACACACACACACACACACACACACACACACACACACAGCCACTCAGGATGGGCTCCTATGTACACACACACAGAAAAAAACGTTTGATGAAGAAGAAGGAACTGTTACTGAAAGAATGTTCTCTCTGAGTCCGCACAGCTGATGGTGGCCATTGTGGTTAATATTTGCCAGGTGGTTTGAGAAATGAACACCTGTTGAAATGGAGTAGCTCTCGTACTGTCCTCGCAACTTACCAAAAATGCGTCATGCATCACTTCCACTGTGTCAAGAAAATGTATGCATGTTTCAATTTCCTGCAGAAAACAGAAGTCGCCATACTACAGTGTCATGTGTGTGTGTGTTTGTGTGTGTGTGTTTGTGTGTGTGTGTGTGTGTGTGTGTGTGTGTGTGTTTCCCCCTTCAAAACCAGTGACAACTAAATAAATAAAATTCAGTCCATTCCAATCTGAAAAGAAATCTACAGAATTCCTCACTGTTACATGTCTCTAGTGTACCAGTTTGTTAACTCTGAAATGTAACAGCTGGAAATCTGAATTTTAGATTTTAGAATTTAGATTTTGTGTATTTATTTACAACAAATGTAGTTATTATGTATTCATTACAAATATTTAAAAGTCTAGTGATTCTAATAATTAGTCCAAGAATAATAACAAGTAGATTTTAGCTTATCATGCTGCTTAAGCATAAACTAGACTTGATCTTGTGATCAAAGCTATCAAAATATTCTTGTACGTGTCCATCTGTGTCACTGCAAAGATAATTAGAGTATCTAAATGCAGCAGGATGTACTGATGCCAGCTGCCATATGCATCTTATATATGCTGTGTGTGTGTTTGTATGTCCGCCGCATGCAGGCACACGTGTGTGTGTATGTT
The DNA here is from genome assembly GCA_030347295.1 of Setipinna tenuifilis. Classification (NCBI taxonomy): domain Eukaryota; kingdom Metazoa; phylum Chordata; class Actinopteri; order Clupeiformes; family Engraulidae; genus Setipinna; species Setipinna tenuifilis. The sequence continues at coordinate 28,096,046 of CM059267.1, read as the reverse complement.
TGTGTGTGTGTGTGTGTGTGTGTGTGTGTGTGTGTGGACACGTGGTCGAGGTTGGTGGTTTGTTTGAGTGTGTCATTCCTGTGAAAGAGGACATCTGTGTTCCTCACACACACATACACAAACACACCTGCACACACGCGCGTGCACACACACACACACACACACACACACACACATACACACACACACACACACACTTTTTAAAGCCATGCCAATTTTTATTAGGTCACTCAAGGCTTTGAAATGGTAGTAGGTAAAACGGCAAATAGTGTGATCCATAAGCTTTGTATTGTATTTAGCTTTCCCTGCCACATGTAGGCCTATTAAAAAAAATACAACTGATGCTTACACTGTATGTTTGTCTAAGTCTGTTTTAAGCTTACTGGAAAAGGAAAAAAATAGGTATTAAGAATAAATGTATTCAGAATGTATGTAAATGTCAATTAACACTAAATAGACTATACTGGTATCAATTTAGCTTAGTTTACTTCATGACCCCTACATGATAAGCCCTCTCAGGGAGAGTTGGTGCAACGGTACCTCCAGAACAACAGAGGGCAGAAAAAAGTAAAGCTTTGAGGGGCGGCACCAACGAAGAAAATTTGACCCAAACTGCATCCCGTAGTCAATGTGCTTTTCAATGACATTTCAGAACATTTTGCAGCATTTGTAAGGCTACGAGAAACACCAGAATGCTGATGAAATACTCTGTGATGGGTTTATTTAGTGCTGCCCGCATCGCCGGAGCCGAGCTAAGCAAGGTGTGTCAAAGATAAGACCTTTATTTCAAAAATATTGTAAGTTCTCCAAACAACTTTTTGTGTGTAACGTTAAGTCGTTAGCATGACAAGCTAATAACTACATCAGTGTGACAGCACACGTGTAATTTTGACTGCACCGGTCTGATTTGACATAATTTGTGCGTCATCATTTGGGAACTCTAACAGTAGCGTATTTTCTGTAGATACCTGTGTCGCAGCACCTGAGGTGTTTACACACAGGACGTGTGAGTCTGGCCGCAGACAAAGCTCTACTCATGAAGCTGAGGAAGAGCACTGGGTACACCTTCATTAACTGCAAAGCTGCGCTGGAGAAGTTCAACAATGACATCACACAGGTAAGATATCATTCTGCTCCTCTTTTAGCTGCAGTGCTTTCAGTGCTTTCAGTGTGTGATTTGATTGGATGATTAGTGTTTTATTTGCCACAAACAGTGTTCATTGCTGTGACTTCTATTATGGCAGGAAAGAAACCATATTTTGTCATAAGAAAATTACAAAGTTGTAATTGTGTGTGTGTGTGTGTCTGTGTGTGTGTCTGTGTATGTATCTGTGTCTGTGTGTAATAATGTGTGTTGCAGGCAGAGAGCTGGTTGAATGAACAGGCCCAGAAAGAAGGATGGAGTAAAGCCAGCAAGCTGGAAGGCCGCAGGGCAAAGGAAGGACTCATCGGCGTCCTCACACAGGACACAAGTGCCGTCATGGTGGAGGTAAGCATAGGTCGAGTTACAGAAGGTACTGGGGGGCACGGTACCCCCTGATCAAGACCCAGTACACCCCAAAAAGACAAAAATGACAGGGTTCAAGGGTACAGACATATTGATGTCATTAATGTAAAATGTAAAAGGCAGCACCCCCTTAAAAGGTTGCTCCTTCAGACTATGGAGGGGTATTTTACAATCTGGAAGTAAGTATAGACTAACAGCTTCATATAAACACACCACAGCCCTTAACCAGATTTCACCAATTAGCATGTAATAAAGCTGACAGTTGTAAGTAGATGTGGAGTAATACGCATGTGTGAACAGAGCTAAGTTGTAAGTAACTGGACTTTAAGTAGCTAAAAGATATTTCAATTTTCATCCAAAAGCCTTCTTCAAGAAGCTACTAAAATAAGTCCAGTTGCTTACAACTTAGCTCCTTTGACTAACATGACCTGGGTGAATGAGAATCTTCACAGACATATAATATACGTACGTGTGTTTTTGTGTTGTTGCAGGTGAATTGTGAGACAGACTTTGTGGCCAAAAATGAGAAGTTCCAGCAGCTTGTGAAGGATGTTGCCCTGAGCACCATGGAACACCTCCACACAAAAGCCCAGGGGAAGGGGGAGTACATGAAGGTGAGGCCCTCACTATGCAGAGACCTTTGGGACAAACAACAGGCAACAAATCACAACACACATGAACAACACTGGTGCAGAACTGCCTTCACTCTGTTATTAATATTTATTCCTGAAAGTGGCCTTTTTGCTACTGTGGAGGTTAAAGACCTTACTTAAGTCAAATTGTACATGCGTGTTTTAAAGAGCTGAAAAATGATTTCTTAACCTTTGAGAATATATGTTGAGATCTGTTTGCAGTGGTTAAATTGGCTTTTGTCCTTACAAAAGGCAATTTAACCACTGCAAACAGATCCTTCTTTCCTCACAGTGGTCAATATCTCACTCTATTGTATTACTATAAATACTGTGTCAGAGGGAGCTCAGCTCTGGCTGGGTGTATTGCTGAGGTGAGGAGGCCGAGCTGAGCCTCAGAGGTCTCCAGCCCAATTTATGCTCTTGGTGTGTGGTAATACTAGTGTAGTATACTGTGGGTAGGATGTGAGAATAGGGTACTTTACTGTTTGTAGGGTGTGAGAATAGGCTACTTTACTGTTAGAATAGTGTAGTATACTGTGAGTAGTGTAGTATAGTTTAAACTCTGTCGGCATGTCTTTGTAATGTTTTCCTTCATCTCTATTCATTGGGTCGTCTCGGTGTGTCTCCTCCACGTGGGTCCAGAGCACGCTACAAGCAGAGGACCTGGCCAACCTGAGTGTGTCTGGAGGCTCCTCGTTGGCTGACCAGTTGGCCTTGTTTATTGGTGAGTCCCCAGCTGTCAGTCATAAACCCATCCCAGTAGTAATTATAGTAATAGTAACTACTATAGTAATAGTTACTACTATAGTAATAGTAATAGTAATGAACCCTTATGTCATGCACACATTACTGTGCACCATTGGCTTGTATGTTGGGCATCGCTCAATACATCTGACTACTAGAGTAAAATATGTAGTTAGGGTTTTCTATATTATTTGCACCAGACTTAAGCACATCATAGATGTAGCCACAGATGGGCAGGGCTGGGCCTGTGCCCACCTCTTTGTCAGTCAGGCCCACCCAATGAGATGTGTTTCTGTGTGTTTTGGGCTTGATTTATTTCTGGGCCCACCCATTGTATGATTTCTGGCTCTACCACCGCTGCTGCTGGTCATTATTGAGGTCATTATTTGTACTTTGGGGAAAAAATGTGAAGAAATCTTAGTCTGTAAATCTCTTGGCTACTTGACCTGTATTACACACACATTTCCAGGCTTAAAATGAGTTTCTGACCACATCATGCACTACATACCATATTTCCAGACTTACTTCCAATCCCCCTACTTGCATTCACTCTGTTGTCCTTCACTGTAATTTTTTGTCTTTTGTAATTTATTTTATTTAGTGACCATGTACATGTTTAATTGTAAATGTTGCCATTTGTTGCCATTGTACCAGAGTTATCCTCAGGCTAATGTGCTGTCCACCCTCTCTGTTGCCCCCCGCAGGTCGTCTGGGAGAGAACATGTCTGTGACGCGGGCCGTGTGTCTGCAGGTGCCGTCCGGTTGGAAGATCGGCTCGTACGTGCACGGGGGGGCAGCGCCCGCTGTGACTGATGTGGCCATGGGCAAATACGGAGCGCTGGTGGTGTTCCAGGGCGGGGCTTCTGAGGGTTCCGAGACGCTGGGCAGGAAGTTGGCGCAGCATGTGGTGGGAGAGGCGCCCGAGGCGCTAGGCAACATGGACGACCTGCCCTCCGGCCAATCAGAGACCAGGCTCCTCCCACAGGCACTCATGTGGGACGCCAGCCTCACTGTGGCCCAGTTTCTACAGCAACAGAACGCCGAGGTGATGGACTTTGCACGCTTCCAGTGCGGGGAGGGAAGCAAGTGAGCAGCCGCAGAAAGGGTGGCTGTGTCTGATTACCTGTCTCTGGTCTGATTTCACCTGTCTCTGGTTCGTCACAGTGCTGGTGTCATACACTTGACTGAACCCACCCCCCACCCCGCCCAAATCAACTGACGCTTGGACTAATGAAGCTGTGGGCTGTGTTCACTAGTCCACTGTTTATAAATGGAGGCTGGCTGGCTTAAAGCAGTGCATTCTGGGCTGGAAATAGGTATGTGTGGTGGGTACGGTGTGCTGCGGTGGTGTTCAGATAGGATTGTCTGAAAACATCACTATTTCCAGTCTAGAATGCATACATTACAGCCAGCCACTCAGCCAGCCAGTCATTTCAAACAAGCCCTTTAGCAAAGACTTCCATCATGAAATGGTTAAGATCATTTTAAACGGCCCTGTCTTATAATCGGTGTGGTGGTCATGCTTGTGTGAAACACACCACTGGGTGCAGTCATCAGGATGTGTTTCTTATGTGATGACCAAAGAAGATGATCAATTAAGCAGCCTCAGGAGATCAGCCTGAATCTTACATGCTCAGTCAAGGCCACGTATGACACTCACTGTCCATAGTCCCCTTTGTCTCATGCTTATGATGAAATAAATGCTTTTATGTGTATTCATGTAGTGCTTATGTAGTTGTGTGGCATTTTTTGTGGTTCCCTTTCTGCTGTCTCAAACACATACATTTACCTCTTGTATACAATTTACCGATGCTTACCAGAAATATAATATATAAAGATATTATTTGGCTACACCATTTTGGTCATCAGTGTTACAAATAACAATGCAGATTGGTTATATATCATATTCAGCGCACAATGCTGTGTTGTCTATATGTGTCCAAAACCAGTATTCCATAAGGACCACCTGCAAGTGAGCATGTCAAGATTTATTACTAATTTATTATCACCTGAAAACTGCAACAGACCAGTCGACAGGCAGGTATTGGTACTGACAGCATTTTTATTCCTTTTTTTTCCAGCTCAATCATATGTTTGTACATAAACATAATGTTCATGAATGAACATGCATTGAACTGCATCAGTATCCTCGTAATGGCATTATAAAATGGACAAAGAACAGTAACAAAAACACTGATTCGTCACTAAAAAGAGCCTACTAAATCAAAAGTGTACAAATAACAATGACGTCATGATGGAGAGAGCATGATAGAGGTGTGTCACAGAGCAGGGCCATGGAGGTCATCTCCTGACTGGGTAGGGTGATGACACACCAAGACTAGCCTGGTAAACAGGCCCCTTGTCCTACACTTCTTTTAGTACAGAGGGTCTGGCTGTTCTGCATTGAGAAAGGTGTGCTTTCTGGAGGTGTAGACTCTGCTGAAGTTTAAAACGATTGGATCTGATGAACGTCTGGTCGCGACGTATGCCTGACTATAAAGCCTGGCTAACTTTTAAATGTAGCACACAAAGTCGGTTCCATTGCTCATGGACACTCCCTCTGTTCGCTGATTGGTCTGGTAAATATTCTACCGGAGTCAACCATGTCAATGAAAGCACAGCCAGACCCTCTGTACGAAAAGTAGTGTGGCACGAGGGGCTGGTTTACCAGGCTACACAGAGACCTCTGTTCCCAATTCTGGGGAGATACCAGCCCCCATCCCACCCCCACCCCACCCCCATCCTACCCTGCTTAGTTGTGTGAAGCAAACACATACCCTTTCTATACCATTGACCAGGGAGTGGACCAGGGTTGGACACCATGTGCTATAGGGCTTGTTTGAAATGACTGTCTGGGTGAGTGGCTGGCTTAGAGCAATACATTCTGGACTTAAAAATAGTGATGTTTTTGGACACTCGCATCAAAACGTCACTGTACCACATGGGTAGGTACGGTGTAATTCGGTGATGTTAAGACGAGACTATCCAAAAACTACACCATTTCAAGTTCATAATGCATTGCTTTAAGCCAGCCACTCATGTCCAACAAACCCACAGATTGACCCTACCATCTGGGGAGGGGACGAAGGTGTCCCAAAAGTGCTCCAGCTGGCCAAGTCGGGTCCTCAGTTTCTAACTAACTCAGGTGGTGCAACACACAAACCGTCCATACACTCTGGTCTTTGTCCACTCCCCGACCACATCTCTACTGCACCCTGCTGGCCAAATGTGGCCATGACACATGATAATCTTTATGATATGCCTCGATGACAAGGGTGGGGAACAGACACAAGTATGGTCATGAGGACTCTGTGTGTGCGAGTGAGTGTGTTCATATGTGTTTGTTTGTAGGTGTGTGTGTGTGTGTGTATGTATGTGTTTGTATGTGTCTTTGAGAGAGCAAATGTTTACACTCATCCAGCTTTTCTGAACTGATGAATGGCACCAGACCAATACTGAAGATACAGTAAATGAATTGTATATAAGAAGTTCATCCATTACATGCTCACACACACACACACACACACACACACACACACACACACACACACACACACACACACATTCACCCACAGATACGCTTTCCTTTTTTCCTAATGATACTCCATTTATCAATAACTGACAATTCTTTGACTGACGGCTGCTGCCGACACACATACACACACACACACACACATACAGACATACACACACATACATACACACACATGGTTCCTACACTGTGATAGGACGCTAAGAGCATTCTTTCCCTTTAGTCACGAGTCACATTATTAAATACACACGCACGTACACCCACAGAGAGAACAGAGGAACTTAAGGAGTATTCACACTTTAACACGCTTCCTTCGGTTAGTAAAGTTTCAGGTGGTTTGACCTGTGAAATGTAAACACAAAAGTAATACGTAAGGTGTACCTGTCATTCTCATTCCAACGGAGGGGGCACAGGCGACCAACTTCTTCTGCTTCTCTTCACTTCCGTACAAATACGCCGTTTCGCTAAAGCCATGATCTGAGTCCATGATCTGAGTCCTTTAAGTGCTGACTTGATTTCTGGGGATTTTTAGGGTTTTAATGATGCTTGGTTTCCTTCATCATGACTACATGAAAGCCAACCAAGTAGCCATTTCTTCATAAAGTGTCCGAACTTCGGAGAGGAGGGAGGATTAAGTGCTTCACCATAACCAGGTCATTCTTCATTATCTTCATAAGGACGAGAGAGGCACACACAGACACGTGTGCGCACATTACACACACACACACAAACACATACACACACACACGCACACACACACCTTAATGCTTTTCTGTTTCTGAGCCACTGACCAGAAGAGCATCTTTGATGCCCAGGATCTGTGCCTGGGGCTGCTCCTTAGGGTAGGTTGGCCTCGACCTTGGCCTGACCTCTGTGCGGTGCTCACTCCCAATGGCGCTTCATAAATAAGTCAAATCCAACTGAATTGAATTCAAAAAGTGCAAATTCCATTTGTCTTCCTTTGTCTTTTGTTTTTTTTTAGTTCATTCTTCTTTAGCTATCTATCTATCTAGCTATCTCTCTTGCGAGAAGGATCTCCATGGCAATACTTTGGGGTCGCGGTCTCCAAGCGTCAAGATTGTACTACAAGTCCCATGATGCTCCAGTCTGCGCCATGAGTGTAATGTAGCGTGGGAATGATGGGATGGCTAAAATGGATCGGAACCTTCATCTAGGGGCAAAGGTTAGATGAATGGTTTGGAGTGGGGAGACCAGAGCGGGTCTAAGGTGTGTCCAAATCCAACAAATTGATAAATTTGAAGTTTTTTCTGTGTAAACATTCCAAATAGTTTGGAACTGTTGTAAGGTCAGTGTCGGAGTATGTTTGCCTAAAACCATTTTGCTTATGCTTAAAAACGTCAACTGAGAAATTGGACACACCTCTGGTCTGGTCAACTGGGAGTACAGGACACTGGTAGGCTAACACTGGTTGAGGGGCCTCTATAAACACATTCTGACTATGACAGGACAATCTGTGTGTGAAGCACACACACACACACACACGCACACACTCACAAAAGGTAACGAGCAATATTTACATGCTGAGGGGGCGGTATTTTACACTGTTAGGTAGGTAGGTAGGTAAGGGTCTTCCCTGTCTTCGCTCGCTGTACTAGAGAGTAATCGGATGTGTTGTACGCCACCCACCGACTGAATGGATCCTCTGATTGTCTGCCTGTTATAGGTGGTAGTCTTGCCCGGCAATTCTACACGTCAACACAGACCTCGCTCTCAGCAGCCTCTGTCTGGCCTGCTTCACAACACTGACTACTAGTTAGCTTTTGTTTCTTTTATGTTTTTTTGTTTTTTTTGGTGTGTGTGTGTTTGACAAGATCTCAAACTGGTTTAGCTGTGCAGATCTTAAGTTGGGGGGCTTGGAGACCGTGTTAAGTCCTCTTGGTGTGCTTGTGTGACCTTGAGCCGACCTTGGTGCACACTTGAGCAAAGAACGGGGGTTTTTGTGAGTCTGTTTGTGTGTGTGGGAGTGTGTGGAAATGTAAACTGTGTGTGTGTATGTGTGTGTGTGTGTGTGTTTTAGGTAACTGGCAATTCCATTTGATATCAAATACTGGTCTGGGTTTTCTGGAGATGGGAAAGGTTGAAGTTGTTTTTTTTTCTTTTTCGTTTTCTTTGATATTCTTAAAGGTTCCAAATAGGGCAAACAAACATATTTTCAGTTCAACTCCTTTTTTCTGTTGTCAGTTAAACCTCTTCTCCTCTTCCTCTTTCTCTTTCTCTCGCCCTCATCCCTCCTTCTTCTACTGCGGGGCAGGCACCGGAGTGGAGGGGTGGGCAGGTTCAGCTGGAGTGGAGGACTCTGGGAAAAAAACAGAGGATTATGGGAATAATCAAAATCAGCAAACTGTGCTTGTGTTCTCAGGGGCACCAGGAGATGGGGAAAGTCAGGACATTTTTGTACATGCTTTGCTTTATGTGTGTGTGTTTGTGTGCGTGCATGTGTGTGTGTGTGTCAGTGTTAGCTTTATTTGTGGTTGTGTGTGTATGCATGCATGTATGTGTGAGTGAGTGTGTCTGTGTGTGTGTGCTCACTGTGCACAGCAGTGGCTGCTGGAGTGCTGGCTGCTGAGGGTGTGTGTGTGTGTGTGTGTGTGTGTGTGTGTATGTATGCATGTGTGTGTGCTCACCGTGCATAGCAGTGGCTGCTGGAGTGCTGGCTGCTGAGGGTGTGTGTGTGTGTGTGTGTGTGTGTGTGTGTGTGTGTGTTTGTGTGTTTGTGCTCACCGTGCATAGCAGTAGCTGCTGGAGTGCTGGCTGTGTGTGTGTGTGTGTGTGTGTGTGTGTGTGTGTGTGGGTGTGTACTCACCGTGCATAGCAGTGGCTGCTGGAGTGCTGGCTGCTGAGGGTGTGTGTGTGTGTGTGTCTGTGTGTGTGTGTGTGTGTGTGCTCACCGTGCATAGCAGTGGCTGCTGGAGTGCTGGCTGCTGAGGGGGTGTGTGCGTGTGCTTGAGGTGCGGCCGGGGTGGGTGGGGCTTCGCTGGGCGCGGCCTGGACGGTGGGCGGGGCCGGGCTGGCGACGGGCGGCGGGGGGGCGGGCGTGGTGGCGGTGGGGTGGGCCGGAGCGGGGGGGTTGGTGCTGGCCAGCGTGCTGGGGGTGTGCTGCTGGCTCTGGCTCTGGTTCTGGCTCTGCAGCTGCTGGAAGTGCTGCTGGCGCGCCCTCATCTCCGCGTACTTCAGCTGCTCCATGTGGAACGACTGACGGTCAGCCAGCAGCTGCTGACGCTGGTACTCCAGCTACACACACACACACACACACACACACACACACATATATACAACACCCAACACAAACAGTTCTCTTTATCTACATATATGGAAGGAGCTGCTTTTACTGCATATGTGTAAAGGCATTCTATTCTATTCCATTCTATTTTATTCTATTCTATTCTAAAGTTGCAATATCTCACATGTCCACTGGGGGCTGGCTGCAGACGCAAGCAACTTGCCGTAGCCTCCAATGTTAAAAAGTCAATTTTTACAGCAAAAAATAAACAGGTAGTTTTTGGGCCCATGACAACTGTGAGGGGTTGATGATTTTAATCTTTAATCCCCAGGTAATTTACACTGACATTTACAGAAGAAATTGTCCAAGATGGCAGGCAGTGTCAAGAACCTTCAATTTTGGCTTCATCCAGTCAGTGAGCAAGTCTATGACTGATGTCACAGGGGGTTTGTCCAGTTCTCTTATATACAGTCTATGGTTTCTAGTCACATTCCATTCTTTAAAAAAAAAATGTCTATACAGTGATCTTCTGTCTATCGCTTAACATACCTCTCCCACACATTAATACATTTACTGCACCATGATATAGCAGGGAATCACTGTAGTTACATATGGGCAATGAAAAAAAAACTGTTAAATACATACACATACAAGCACACACACACACACACACAATACAAGCACACACACACACACACACACACACACACAGACACACTCTTCCTCTGTTTCTCACCGCCTCTCTCTCGCGGTCCATGATGGTCTCGAGCTCCTCGAAGTGTCTGAGTTTGATCTCCAGCTTCTTCATCTGTGTCTCCACCAGCAGGGCCACCAGAGACTTGATCTTCCTCTCCTCCACCGCCGCCAGGTGCTATAGGGGAAAAGGAGAGGGGGAGGGGGAGGGGGAGAGAGAGAGAGAGAGAGAGAGAGGGAGAGGGGGAGAGAGAGAGGGAAAGAGGGAGAGAGGGGGAGAGAGAGGGAAGAGATGGAAAGGGGGGGGGTAGACAGAGATATGGTGAGAGAGAGAGAGAGGGGAGGAGAGTGGGAGGCAGTAGAGGAGAGGGAGGGAGAGAGAGGGAGAGAAAGAGGGGGAGAAATGGAAAGGAGAAGAGAGAGATCAAGAGATATGGTGAGAGAGTGATATGGGTAGAAGGAAGGAAGGAAGGAGAGAGAGAGAGGAGTCGGGAGGGAGGTGGGAGAGAAAGAGGGATAGAGAAAGAGAGAGAGGGAAAAACATGAGGAGAGGGCAAAAGGAGAGGGAGAGAAAATAAAGGATTCCGAGGGAGAGGCCGAGATAAAAAAAAAAGAGAAACGGAGGTTGAGAGAGAAAGACAGAGACAGAGAGAGAGAGAGAGAAGAATGGCAGTAAGAGCAATAGAAAAAGAGAGCGGAAGAGAGAGGGACATCATAACTAGGCTCCATTCTACCAGTATACAGCACATTAACATACATACGGCTCATTAACACATTAACATACATACAACTCACTGTCACACTCCGACAGTCAAAGTCAGCTTTATTGTCAAAAGCCATATGTACAGGTTGTACACACACACACACACACACACACACACACGCACACACACACACACACGCACACACACACACACACACATACACACACACACACACACACACACCTTGGCCTTGACGGCAGCAGCAGCGAGGGCGGAGGCAGCAGCGGTGGCCAGGTTGCCCTCCCCCACGTCTCTCTCCACCTTGGCCTTCCTCTCTCCCTCGCTCTCCCCCTCCTTCTGGCCCTCCTCCAGGAGGCTCTTGTTCTCTCGCTCCTTCTCGCCTTCCCCTGCTCCAGAAAAGACAGGAAGAGAGAGAGAGAGAGCCAGCCGCGTCAGCATCACTGGGCACGTGCAAACACTGCTCCGTCAGCACCACGTACAAACTACCTTGCAGACATACTGTATACTGTATCTCTCAAAACTCCACAAATCTATCGATTGACAAATCTATTTATTTACGTATGTACTGTATATATATATCTGATGATTTGATGATGTACAAATAAAAATATATCAGTGGACAAATGTATATCTCATAATATCTCTGCAATCTACACATACTATATCTCACAGATCTCCTGATTTTACAATGTATGTATCTCAATACCAAAATGATCAAACAAATCTACAATGTACAAAAGCATATCTCAACAATTCTACAATGTACACACACACATATTTTACAGTTCTACAAAAAATATACCTTACAGTTCTACTACATAGAAATACATATCTCATAATTCTACAGTGTACAACCACATATCTTACAGTTCTACTACATACAAATGCATATCTTACAATTCTAGAATATTCTACAAACATATATCTTATGATTGTGCGGTTCTACCCATTTAAATCTATACTCGCTATACGCTGCATGCATCTGCTGCTTCTGCTGAGTGCAGCAGTGCAGTGCTTTAATGTGGAGGCGGACTGGGGCACGGGGTGTGTGTGTGTGTGTGTGTGTGTGTTAAGGTGGGTTGCTGCATTAGTGTGTCTCTGTGTGTGTGTATGTGTGTGTGTGTGAATGTGTGTGTGTGTGTGAGTTACAGTTACATAAGCCCATTAGAGATCTCTGTCTCACCCATCTCTGAGTCGGCTTTCTCGGCCTCTCTTTCGCTCTCTCCATCTCTCGCTCTCTCTCCATCCCTCGCCCTCTCTGCATCCCTCGCTCTCTCCTCCTCCTTCTTGGCACCGGCTCCCTTCTCCTCCTCCTCCACCATCTCCTCTTTGCTCTCCTGTGCGTTCACAGAGGGACACTGGTGTACCAGTGGGTAAACACACACACACACACACACACACACACACAAAATAGAGTAAGCACAAGTAAGCACTCACACACACACAGGTAACGCACACAGATACACATACACAGATGCACACACCCACACGCACACGCACACCCACAAGCACACATACACACACACACACACACACACACACACACACACACACACACAAACATACAAACCTTGTTCTCCTTCTTGTCTTCACTGGACTGGCCTTCCCCTTTACCCTCCTCGCTGCTTTCCTCTGTTGGAATACACACACACACACACACACACATATGATCATCACCATCATCATCATCAACACCATCATCAACATCATCTTCGTCATCATCATCATCATCATCATCATCATCATCATCATCAACACCATCATCAACTTCATCGTCATCACCACTTTCACCACCACCACCATCATCACCACCTCCATCATCATCATCACCACCTCCATCATCATCACAATCATTATCAATCATCATTATCAATCACCACCTCCATCATCATCATCATCATCATCATCACAATCATCATTATCAATCACCACCTCCATCATCATCATCATCATCATCACAATCATCATTATCAATCACCTGTCATTCTCCCTCCTCCTGTCTCTCTGCTGGCCTCTACGATGGCTGTCAGCATAGATAAATACACAAGCGCAGTGTATGACAGTGTGGCACAACATGGGCATTTGTACTGTAAACACACAGCTATATCTCAGAGCTCACACACAGGGGGGGGAGGCAGAGGTATATGAAGTATTTGACACAATATGGCCAAATACTTCTGGAGTTGAAGCAGGCTTTTATGGTCAAACATGCCACAGTTGAAACTAGGCTATTATAGTGAAGCAGGCCACAATAAAAACAGGCTGTTATGGTGAAGCAGGCTACAGAGGAAACAGGCTTTTATGGTGAAGCAGGCTACAGTGGAAACAGGATGTTATTGTGAAGCAGGCCAGAGTGGAAACAGGCTTGTATGGTGAAGCAGGCTACAGAGGAAACAGGATGTTATTGTTAAGCAGGCCAGAGTGGAAACAGGCTTGTATGGTGAAGCAGGCTACAGAGGAAACAGGTTGTTATGGTGAAGCAGGCCACAGAGGAAACAGGCTTTTATGGTGAATCAGGCCACATTGAAAACAGGCTGTTATGGTGGAACTGGGCGATAAAGGCTCCTCTGACACACAGAGTTGCACAACAGTAGTATGAGTGTGAGACTGTTGGTTGCTGTAACACTTACAGTAATGCAATACTATAATAGCATCTATAATATAAACGGCAAGATGAATAGCAGTATGTGGTAATAGTTAGCACATGCTCATGGTGGTGACATTAGTGATGCAAGAGTGACAGTGTTGTATGTTTGTGATGTCATATTGATGGTGATACCACTAATGTCATAATAATGGTAATGATATTTCTAGGTTTGTTTGACAAAGACTGGCTAGCCTAAAGCAATGCATTCTGGACTTGATTTTTGGACAATCTCATCTGAAAGTCATTATAACATACTGTACCTATCCATGTGGCATGGTGACGTTTGGATGAGACAGCCCAAAAACATCACTATTTCAGGCCCAAAATGCATTGCTCTAAGCCAGCCACTCAGCCAGTCAGTCATTTCAAACAAGCCCAATGATTTAACAGTAAAGGAGATTGTAGTGATGTTACTGTCATGGTATGAGTCATGTGATAGTGATGGTGATGGAAGAAAGGACCCGAGATGACCCCTGACCCCGACCTCTGACCTCTGCCCGTGACCCCTGACCTCACCTGGCTTGTCGGCGTCCTCCAGGCCGGTGCCGGCGATGCCGCTGCCCTCCAGGCCGTAGAGGGGGTCTGGCCGCCCGCTGCTCCTCGCCGCCTCCTCCACCCGCCTCACGTGCGCCTCCACCAGCGCAGCCGGCACCTCCTCCTTCATGCGCGAGAACTCCTCTGGGGGGGGGGGGGGGGCAGGGGAGGAGCACAGATGAGGAGGAGGTGCAGAGATCACATTTTATTTATTTATTTATTTATTTAGAGAAAACACAAGGTACTTGTGCACCTAGGAACAGTACCATTGTGTATATGTTTGTGTTTGAGCATGTGTGTGAGTTTTTTTTGTGGTCGTTAGGGTTCGGTGTGTGTGTGTGTGTGTGTGTGTTTTTGTGTGTGTGTTTGTGTGTGTGTGTGTGTGTTTGTGTGGGTGTGTGTGTGTGTATGTGTTTGTGTTTGTGTGTGAGTGAGTGGGTTCTTGTGACTATTGCATGTGTGTGTGTGTGTGTGTGTGTGTGTGTGTGTGTGTGTGTGACTGTGTATGAGAGAGTGAGTGTGTGAGACAGTGAGCGTGTGTGTCCCACGGCTTGGCGGCGGCGGTAGCTACCCGGGGGTCGACCACGGAGGCCAGTGTGTGTGTGTGTGTGTGACCTTCCCTACCGAGAGCTGACTTGGCAGCGGCGGAGGCTACGCGGGGGTCGACCACGGAGGCCAGGAAGGCGACGGTGCTCATGACGGGGTTCCCTGATTGGCTGAAGGGCACGGGCTGGTAGGTGAGGGGGCCGAGCGGCGCGCCGCCCTCCTCCAGGTAGGGGTCCTCGATGGGCAGCCGCAGGAAGTGCAGGATACACTCGTCCTGCGTGCGGCTGCCCACGTGCTCCGACACCTTGTTCCAGTCGTCCTTGTACATTTCCAGTCCCTGACAAGGGGAATACAGCACGTCACACAACACACTGGCCAGTGACATTACAGATGTGTGCCATTATGTGTGTGTGTGTGTGTGTGTGTGTGTGTACACATGTGCATGTGTGTGATTGTGTGCAGTATGTGTGTGAGTATATATATCTGTGTGTGTGAGTGTGTGTGTTTATAGTAGAGGACATTTTGTGATTGGTCAAGCCTAACTATTACCATGATGTATTTCCATTAGTGTTTGGATCTTTAATGATTTCCTTAAATCAAGATCCAAGTAAAAGTATTAAAATGTGTGTGTGTGTGTGTGTGTGTGTGTGTGTGTGTGTGTGTGTATGTGGGAGTATGACCGTGTGTGTCTGTGTATGCATAAATGTGTGTTTGTGTACACGTGTGCATGTGTGTGATTGTGTACAGTATGTGTGTATGTGTGTGTGCGTGTGTGTGTGTGTGTGTTACCTCCAGGAGTAGCAGTGTTTCCTGTTCTGTCCATTCCCGTGTGGCACTTGCTGGATTCTTGTTCTAAGAGAAAAAAAAAACAACAAAAACACAAATCAGTGACAAAAAAGGCATTTCGATTAAACGCATCTTCACCATTGAGTCCATAAGAGATCCACCCCTCCAGAGCCAAAGTGCCCCTCACATATCTCTCTTTCAGAATCAGGTTCAGCTTCTCTGTGATGTATGGCTTTGGCCTTAGGTATGAAGGGGCACACAGCCCACCCTCACACACATTTTGTGGTCGCTCTTTGTGTATCTGTCTGGTTATATATGTAGGGGTATCCCCCCATTGCACACACACACACACACCTTATTAGGGCCACTTTTTTTGTAGATGTCCGTCCACATTTAGGGGTACCCAAGCCCAACCACCACTACTACACACACGCACACACACACACACACACACACACACACCTTATTGGGGCCACTCTTCTTGTACATATCGGTCCTCAGGCCAAAGTTCTGCAGGTCGGCTGGCTTGTCCTTCACCTTCTCTGGGAAGGACAGCAGCTGCTGGGTGGTGGAAGACTGTGGACAGAGGGAGACATAGAAGAGAGGGAGTGTGTGAGTGTGTGAGAGAGGCAGACACAGGAGAATTGGGGAGTGTGTGAGGGTGTGAGTACATGAGTATGAATGTATGGGTGTATTGGTATGGGAAGAAGAGATTTGTGAAAGAAAAAGTGTGTGAAAAAGAGAGTATAAGTGTGTATTAATGACTGCAGCCCTGTATGTACAGCATGTACGAGTGTGTGTGTTTGCGTGTTTGTCTGGCTGTGTGTGTGTGTGTGTGTGTGTGTATGTGTGTGTGTTTGTGTGAAAGAGAGAGAGAGAGACAGAGTTTATGAGTCTATGAGTGTGTGTGTGTGTGTGTGTGTGTGTGTGTGTGTGTGTGTGTGTGTGTGTGTGTGTGTGTGTGTGTGTACCTGTGTGGTCTTGGGCTGCAGTGGTATGAGGCTGGAGGGTGTGTGTGTGTGTGTGTGTGTGTGTGTGTGAGTGTGTGTGTGTGTGTGTGTGTACCTGTGTGGTCTTGGGCTGCAGTGGTATGAGGCTGGAGGGTGTGTGTGTGTGTGTGTGTGTGTGTGTGTGTGTGTGTGTGTGTGTTCACCTGTGTGGTCTTGGGCTGCAGTGGTATGAGGCTGGAGGGTGTGAGTGTGTGTGTGTGTGTGTGTGTGTGTGTGTGTGTGTACCTGTGTGGTCTTGGGCTGCAGTGGTATGAGGCTGGAGGGTGTGTGTGTGTGTGTGTGTGTGTGTGTGTGTGTGTGTACCTGTGTGGTCTTGGGCTGCAGTGGTATGAGGCTGGAGGGTGTGTGTGTGTGTGTGTGTGTGTGTGTGTGTGTGTGTGTGTGTGTGTACCTGTGTGGTCTTGGGCTGCAGTGGTATGAGGCTGGAGGGGGTGTCTGCCAGCACCTGGAAGTGGGAGGTGGGTGGGGGGCCCATGGGGGTGGGCCGGCTCTCAGAGTCCACCTGGTAGTTTATCAGCCCCCACTGCTCCAGAAACGCATGCACCCTACACACACACACACACACACACACACACACACACACACACGCACACACACACACACACACACACACACACACACACACACACACACCACACATTATTTATTTAGCAGACACTTAACTGAAGTAAGTTAAAGCATTAGCTATGCATTTTTACCACACTTATTTTACTACACTATGCCAGTAACATAAAATAGTAATAGAGTACAAAGACCATACATATATGTACATAGGTGCCTATATGTATATTCTTGTCTCTGTTGTACAGAATGTGTCTATATATTTCTATTTGTCTATTGAATGTATAGTGCTATATTATATTATATGTATACTACTACATGTCTGTATGTTTGAATGTATAGAGAGCTGACATCTACTGGAGTCAAATTCTTTGTATATGTAAGAACACTTAGGGCCAATAAAACTGATGGAACTAAAGCTGGTTCTGCTCAGCTCAGTCTGGTCTCAGTGATGTCCGACAGTAAGACCACCTGCCGTTCTCCCTCCTCACCTCATGATGGCGCACACGTCTCCGGCCAGATTCCTACGGCACGCCGTGGAGGTCAAATACTCCTGGGGGTTCAGGCGATACGTGTCAATCATGAAGTTACGGTAGGCCAGGTAACTGGAGGAGAGGCAGAGGAGAAAAGGTTTCAGAGGAGGACAGAAAAAAAAGAGAGGGATGATGGTGAAAAAGAGGCATGTTTTGAAAGTTCTGCAGTGACACCAGGATCAGACGTCAGGACATGTATGCTAGAGTGTATTTCCTCTTTGGGGTAATTAATCAGGAAGTGTGTAGTGGTATGTGCTGGTCTATCCTGGCTTTGTGACTTACATTTCAGGAGTCTTGGACTTGTTCTTGCCATTGAAAAATTCAGGGAGGGCTCTCCTCTCTATGGCATGGACACTGAAAAACAGACAGATTAATAGATTAATAGATAGATAGAGACAGACAGACAGACAGATAGACAGACAGACAGATAGATAGATAGATTGAGTGATAGATACAGAGATTGAGAGAGAGAGGTAAAGAAAGAGAAAGAAAGTGAGTGACAGAAAGAGAGGGCAGTGAGAAAGAAAGACAGATGAGTTGAACTGCGGAAGACATCTATCAACCCCTCCCCCACCCTAACCCCAACACCAACCCCAAGCCATATCACTTACAGTCGCTGAAAGCTTTCGATCACAAATTACATACTTGTGCTTTTACCATAAGTAACATCTAACGTACAGTATACCAGAGACTTTATACGGGAGGAGACAAATTGCTGACTGGAAAATAAAGGCAGGGATCCGATCCGTAACACTAAACACACACAGGGGCTGTGTGACTGGAAGGCCTGATCAGGGGGTACCGTACGCCCCCAGTCTACCACCCCTAGAAGTCCTGCTCTGTGACATACGGTAGAGATGTGCAGATCAGATGAGATTCTAGAGCTCTGTGCTCCACTCTAGAGTCTTCGCTACTAACAGATGCTTCTCTTCACCTGGACATTCTCCATTCTCCATTCTTATGTTACCATGACAACAGGCACACGGCACAATCTGCTGCATAAGCAGGGGGGGACAAACACCATGAGCCATGACCAATATGAAACAGACGTTTTTCATTATTATTATTATTATTTTTCCACTGCGCAGCTAGTGAAAAATGTTCACACTCATGTCAAATCTGAACATGGATTTAATTATCTTGTGTCTGGCTGCCTACCCGGTTTCTCCTCATGCACTGGCATTCATTCCTGCTCTTCTCTTGCTTGCCTGAAATAGCTGCCACAGGCATTACACAAAATGGAGGCAGAGTGGTATAAGACTTGTCAATGAAGACTCCTGAGGGTTATCATATAAGTCATATATCACCACTATTATGCCTACAACATGTTTGACTGGGCAGTATGACAACTTTAAAGGCATTTTTCTCAGTTTCAATGTTCGCATGGTTACTGCATATAGTGCCTATGCCGCATAGAGCATCTGTAGTCCGAGGTGCTGGCTTCTGTGAACTGAGAGTTTGGAGGTTCACCTGTTGTAGTCAGACCAGGCAGCGTAGCTGGGGATGATGATGTGGGGTGTGTGTGTGTGTGTGTGTGTGTGTGTGTGTGTGTGTGTGTGTGTCGCACTACTGCATATTCTGCATATAGTAATGTGAGGAGCTGCCTACTCTGAGCTGACGTGAGTTTGGAGTTTGGAGGCTTCACTTGTTGTAGTCGAACCAGGCGGCGTAGCTGGGGATGATAATGTGGGGTGTGTGTGTGTGTGTATGTGTGTGTGTGTGTGTCGTACCTCTTGTAGTCAAACCAGGCGGCGTAGCTGGGGATGATGATGTGGTGTGGTGTGGTGTGTGTGTGTGTGTCGTACCTGTTGTAGTCAAACCAGGCGGCGTAGCTGGGGATGATGATGTGGGATGTGTGTGTGTGTATGTGTGTGTGTGTGTGTGTGTGTCGTACCTGTTGTAGTCAAACCAGGCGGCGTAGCTGGGGATGATGATGTGGGGTGTGTGTGTGTGTGTGTGTCGTACCTGTTGTAGTCAAACCAGGCGGCGTAGCTGGGGATGATGATGTGGTGTGTGTGTGTGTGTGTGTGTCGTACCTGTTGTAGTCAAACCAGGCGGCGTAGCTGGGGATGATGATGTGGTGTGTGTGTGTGTGTGTGTGTGTGTCGTACCTGTTGTAGTCAAACCAGGCGGCGTAGCTGGGGATGATGATGTGGTGTGTCTGCTCTGTCACGTTGTCCTCATGCAGGTCTGAGCCCTTCACCGGCTCGCCTTTTACACTGGGAGACCCTTCCTCTTCCTCCTACACACACACACACACACACACGCACACATAAATAAATACATACATACACACAAATAAATACATACACACAAACACACAAAAGCCCATATATGAAGATTCATACACACACTGACACAAACACACACACACAAACACACACACCAACAGACACACACACAAGCCCATATACAAAGATTCAAACACACACAGACACACACACACAGACACACACACATACAAAGTTGTACACACTATCATTTCTCCCACTATTTAACATCATCTGCACTTTATGTGAGTTTCAAAGGGTGCACATTAGTGTGGAGACAGACCCCAGTCCTCCACCCTAGACCACATGGAGACAGTGCTGTGTGTGTGTGTGTGTGTGTGTGTGTGTGTGTGGTAATGCCATTAGTGAGCCCCTACAGCATCAGTCAGAGGCAATACCGCATTATGACTCAAGGAATGCCAAGATTCTCCCTCAAGCAGAACCACGGAAGGACAGCTGCACATCTCTCACAAGTCTGTGTGTGTGTGTGTGTGTGTGTGTGTGTGTGTGTGTGTGTGTGTGTGTGTGTGTGTGTGTGTGTGTGTGTGTGTGTGTGTTTGTGTGTGTGTGTGAGAAATGCACAGCTCCACAGAACCCAGACCGCGGCCGATGGACCTCTATGGATGTAAGCCGGAACTAGTACGGCCGACCCAGGCCTCCTCCAGGCCTCCTCTGGGCCAGAGCTGGTTCAGAACCGGGCCAGTGCAGGGCCAGAGTCGTCTCTGAAGGATGTGGCTGTAGAGGATCATGGGGCAGTTGGGGCCCGATAAATCGATCGTGTAAATGGTGTGTGGGCGTGTAAATGCGTGGCTATGACTTATTAATGAGGGGTTGGGGCCCGCAAGGCTGGACACCCAGAGGCCTTGGAGTGTTGGACTGAGGCTACAGAGGGTCACAGAGAGCTGGGGTGGATAGTTAGTGTTGCCACTGGGTGGAGGTAGCTAGTATGGGCACTGGGTACAGATAGCAGGTATGGGCACTGTGAAAGGTAGAGTGGGCACAGGGTGAGCTAGTGTTGACATGAAGTGCAGTGTAAGGTAGTGTGGGCACTGGGCACAAATCGGTAAAGTGGATACTGAGCAGATATAGCTGGTATGGAAATTGGGCACAGAGAAAGGTTGTGTGGCACAGTGATGGCTACTGTGGGTATGGAGCACAGTGAAAGCTAGCGTGGGCACTAGACACTGATCGCTACAATGGGCATTGGGCTCAGTGAAAGGTGGAGTGGGCACAGTGATGACTAGTGTGGCCATGAAGCACAGGGTAAGGTAGTGTGAGCAGTGGGCAGAGATAGCTAGTGTGGGTGCTACACACATGTGTGGACATGAAGCACAGTGTAAGGCAGTGGACACAGGGTAGGGGTAGTGTGGCTACAGGGTAAGGTAGTGGGCACAGATACAGTAGGTCAGTAGTGTGGGCACTGGGTACTGTGTAAGGTAGTGGCCACAGATCGGTCGGTAATGTGGGCATTGGGCACTGTGTAAGCTAGCATGGGCGCCAGTGTAAGCCAGTAGACACAGGGTAGTGTGGGTAGTGTGGGC
>CM059267.1:28052044-28072044 GCA_030347295.1 Setipinna tenuifilis | reverse complement strand
ATACAATATATTTTAGATCACACGGCTGGAGCCATTACACACACACACACAGATTACTGCATTCCACTGAATCAGCAAGATATGGAAGGATTCAACATCTAGAGATGAAAGAGGGAGAGTCAGAGAGAGACAGAGAGGGAGACAGAGACAGAGACAGAGACAGACACAGAGATAGAGAGAGAGAGAGAGAGAGAGAGAGAGAGAGAGAGAGAGAGAGGGGAGATTGACTAACCCTCCTCCAGACTTGGTGGAATTGGAACAACCACATGAGAACTGTTCGCCTTGTCTTCAGACACAGACCCCTGAAACACACAGACACACACAGACACACAGACACACACACACACACACACAAATAGATAGCACAATATTGTTAAAACAAACTTTTAATATTATCCTCTTATACTGAAGTGGATACTAGTTTATTGGCAATAACAAACATACAGTAATTACAAAAAAACCCACCACAAACAACAATATATGTTTACTTTATACCTGGAAGTACTATCCTTACTTTCCACTACTATACCTGGTGAGAGATCCTTCCTCTCATACCTGATGCCTTTTGATAATGTCCTTCAGCTTTGCCAGCAGTTTGGGCTCGATCTCTGAGCTCAGGTAGATTACGGGCCGTGACAGACAGTTATTCTGTGAGGAGACAGACAGAGAAGAGGTTATGACCACTTGATATAGGAACAGGCTATTTTAGGGTACTACATAATAATGTTTGACATTTGTGATGGTAATCATTTCTCAAATTCAGGCATGTACCCCTGGTTACATACATACCTGCACAAACACACACACAGATATAAACACACACACACACACAAACACACTTACCTGCACCAAAGATTTCTCAATGGTCATGAACATCTCAACATTCCGGTCCATTCTTGAAGGGTTCTGGAAGTCGAACCTGCGCCTAAAGACAGGATTTGTGTGAGTGAGTCAGGGTTCTAATAGTTAACTACAACTAAAACCTGCACTGAAAACACAATTTTGGTAACTAAAATAAACACCAGTTTTTTTAACTAAAACTAAAGAAAAACTTCAATTAATGCAAGTTCAAAATATTTATTGTCATATATAGCAAGAAAAACAGATTTCTCTGAAATGAAAATGTGTACATCACAGCTGTCATAACACCGAAAAGCTAAAACTAAAAAGGCTAAAACTAAATAAAATTAAATAAACTAAACTAAACTAAAACTGGGCAATTTTCAAAATAAAACTTAAACTATAAATGCACTTGTTAGAATAATTAAAACTAAACTAAAACTAACAAATAAACTGAAATACTAAATAAAAATAAAAACATTAAAAAATGTATGCTATATCAACTCTGGTGTGGGTCTGTGGTCAGGGTGGTAGTATGGGGAGAACTGTGTGTGTGTGTGTGTGTGTGTGTGTGTGCGCGCGCGCGTGTGTGTGTCTGTACCATCCTTGGTCGCTCTTGAACTTGTAGGCGGCAGCCAGAATGTGGCAAAGAGCTCCACCAGGCTTAAAGTCCAGAAAGGTCTTCATCTACATGATGGAGGGATAGAGAGAGAAAAGAGAGAGTGAGAGAACAAATAGAAAGAAGGGGAGAGACAGGGAGAGGGAGTGACAGAGTGAGAGGAAAGCGAAAGACAACAGAGAGAGAGAGAGAGAAAGAAAAAGGGTGAACGGATCGAAAGAGGGGGCGAGAGGAAGGAAGGGTCAGGTGTTTCCTGTCTAGTGATGTCAGGAAGCATAAGCCTCATAATACACAAATAAGGTGTGTGTGTGTGTGTGTGTGTGTGTGTGTGTGTGTGTGTGTGTGTGTGTGTGAATGAAATAACAACTCATTATTATCCTATTATATATATATTGGATACTGTTGTATGATAATGATAATATAATTATTACTAATGAATAATAAAACTAAGCTATGTGTAAATAAAGACATAAAAACATCCAAAAAATACAGTCACCAACATATGTGTGTGTCCACCGGTTTGGTTGGTGGTGGTGGTAGTGGTTTTGGTGGGGGGTTGTAAAGCTGACATGATGTGTGAGAATTTGGAGGGCTTACTGACATTGTGTGTGTGTATGTGTGTGTGTGTGTGTGTTTACCGGTAGTTTGGTGAGTGGGGGGTTGATGACGGGTGTGTGTGTGTGTGTGTATGTGTGTGTATGTGTTTACCGGTAGTTTGGTGAGTGGGGGGTTGATGACGGGTGTGTGTGTGTGTGTGTGTGTGTGTGTGTGTGTGTGTGTGTGTGTGTGTGTATGTGTGTTTACCGGTAGTTTGGTGAGTGGGGGGTTGATGACGGGTGTGTGTGTGTGTGTGTGTGTGTGTGTGTGTGTGTATGTGTGTATGTGTTTACCGGTAGTTTGGTGAGTGGGGGGTTGCTGACATGGCGGCCAAAGACCTCCTCCTGGAACTGCAGCAACTGCACCACCAGGCTGGACAGAGACTTATTGGTGGGGGGCTCAGCCTGGATGTACTGTGGAGATAAGGGAGAGAGAGAGAGAGAGAGAGGGGGAGAGGTAGGGAGAGAGAGACAGAGACAGAGGGACACAGACACAGAGAGACACAGAGAGAGACAGACAGAGAGAGACAGACAGAGGGAGACAGACAGAGAGAGAGAGATATATAGAGAGACAGAGGGAGAGAGAGAGAGGGAGAGAGAGACAGAGACAGAGGGAGACAGACACAGAGAGACACAGACAGAGAGAGAGAGATAGAGAGAGACAGAGAGACAGAGAGAAAGGGCATGAGCATGGAGGGAGAGCAAGGGCAGAGGATGCACAATGACAGATCTCATACAGCTGAACTGCTTTAGATACAAGGTAGTGTGTGTGTGTGTGTGTGTGTGTGTGTGTGTGTGTGTGTGTGTAGGTGTGTGTGTGTGTGTGTGTGTGCGCGTGCTAGGGAGGGTGATTGATGTTTCCCTTGGGCAAAAGTTATCCTGAACCACCACTGTGTTTCGGAGCAGAGAAAGGAAATAATAAAGTCACTCTCACTTTTATTCCTAAAGGTCATGACATGAAGAGGCACAAGTCCTCTTTTACATAGTCTCACACGTGACCCAGACTAGTGTCAAAGCCTTTCAGCTCTTCTTTGGCATTTTGCTGGTCTTTCATGTTACTACAAGTATGTACTTCTACCACTAGTGTCTTTCATAGCTTTACAGGTGTTCATTCAAAGCATTTAGGGTTACATTTGTGTATTACGTGAATTCAAAAAACGGGATAAAGTCCATAAAATGACTGAAATGAATTTATGTAAGCTAAATTAAATCTTTACATGTACAACAATGTGGGACGTACCCAAAATTATCTTTCCTAAGGTAAAATCAAATAATGGATACTAACTGTTTAAACGGATCATTGCTCTCTTGACTTAATACAGCATCACATATAAAACAATGGAATTAACCAATATTATTTTACATTAATTACTGACGTTTAGAATGGTGAGCTACAGTGTCTGCCTATTTGGTATTATTGTATTCAATTACTGTTTTCGCAGAGCAATATTAATATTGTACCTTATTTTTCTTTATTGCAGTGTAGAATGACCTGGCACATGGCTTCTGAGGTTAAAGCAAGCTATAACACGTGTCTTTTACATCTAGAGCTGTTGTAAACCGGCCTTACTTTTCAGACTTGTCCTTATTCAGAATATGCTTCTTACAGCCCGCTGCATAACTACAGTCTGTGTTTCACTAAATTACTGTATATAATATAGCCTACACACCTTTGACAAGCCTACTAATCGAAATGTACCTTGCTCATGTAAACCAAGAAGCCCATGTAGCCTTCGTAAGTACCAGAAATTCACGCAGTGTAAACCTAGATGATCCGTGACGCTTTGGCAGTGAACCACATAAATTAACCGTTTTAAGCCTTGTGGTCTGCTCAGTGCTATACAGACCGGCAGCTGCAGGTATTTCCCCCCCACACAATAAAGGATAATTTACAGAGCGTCGTAAGAGAAATGCAAAAACCTTAGCAGTATTAGGCCTAAGGTCTACATGCAAAGCTATTACTATCACAGCAAGAACAGCCAGTTCTTTTACTGTAGTCCTGCACAGGCAACGGCTTGGATCTCGCATTTGCATTTACCGGCGCATTTGCCCACCTCACATTATAATGTTATAAACATACTAGCCTAATGCTACGTAAGAATAAGAATAAGAGCAGAAAACGTTCTTCTGACAATTAACTGCATTTACCCTACAAACGGCAAACACAGTCCCTAAAACGACTGAAAACGGCGAGAAAGCTATCCATGGATTCTATTTTGCTTAAAAATACATTTTCACCCTTTTCTTGTAAGAACCACGCTTCGAACCACGTTCGTACAGTAATGTGTTTGGGGAAAGAGAAAAAATAAGATGTGCACACCAACATTCAGTATTTTATTTGCATGCGTGCTTTGTATTTGCGTGCAAGGAAGGGAGAACGGGCAGACGAAAACGGCCTCTTGCACATCTGGATTCGTGTACTTGCGCCATCGATGCTATCCAGGGACATCTGAGCTCACACCGTTAGCAGTTAGCCGCCGGTCCCTCAACTGAATCGAGGCCATTGTTCTCGTAATCGACATTGCATTTCTATCAAATACAAGCCCGCTTGACATGCCATGTGTGTCCTTATGTATGTGAATGTCTCACAGAAAGACAGAGAGAGTCAGAGAGATATGTTCAGCCCGGCCACTTTCGCATACTGCTCCCTGCATCGCCTATTGTTCGAGTCTGGTTTGTGGACTGAACAGCTGGATCTTCCCATCCTACCCTCCCTTCCAGCATCGCAAATCCGCCTCCCCTCCGTCTCATCAGTGCGCTGTCTCTCTATGTAAGACGTCTCCTTTCCCACTGCTAAATTCAATAAAAAAACCTACACGTTACCTTTTTATAATTCTTTCCCAACCAGACGCGGACATTGTCGAACTGCGAGACAGTGTCAGACGCTTCGAAATATTTTACGTTCGGGCCTCCGTCTTTCTTCCGTACCGCCATCTTTGATGCAGATGAAATTCGAATTTGGGCGCCCCCTGGTGTTATGTAACGCCTCATATAGAAAACCGGAGACATAATGCAATGACGATGGAGCAGAGTGAAACTACGGCCATTTTGGCTCATGTGCGGAAAACCATTGTATAGACCTGCAGATTTTGTGCCAAACTTTGTGATGCCTACAACCCTAACAGTTATTCATCATAGGCTAGAAATGTTTGTCCCTCCCTGCTCCAACAAGAAACGTAAGGATATCAAATTGTGGTAGGCTACATTTATGGATTTTCTGTCTTGCCCTAAGAAAACAAGAATTTTCTATGTCAATAGGCCATTTACTTAAATTATATATTATTTTTTGGAAAAGAAATAGCAAAACCTAGAGTATTTCAGAAGTAATACATAACAATTATGCATTTGGTGCTATTTCACTATAACAATGCCTGTCACGTACTTCTGCCTTGTGTTTATGTGAAGCACTGACGGTGATGATGATGATGAGGATGATGATGATGATGATGATGATTATTATTATTATTACTCTCATTTCTGTGCTGGTCATTTAATATGGAACTCAAACTAAAATAGTCCAGTGCATGAAGCAATGCAGATTTTTTTATACATACATACATCTTGCGTAAATCTTGCTGAATTTAGATTTTTACAGTGTACATTTTTTACAGTGTAAAGTTTTCAAGTTTTCAAAAAACACTAAATATTTACACTGTAAAAATCTAAACAGAGCAAGAATGATCTTTTCTAAACAGAGCTGAGCCAGCAATCCCCCTGTGTAGGCTGGACTGTAGGCCTAACTGCTATTCTGCTGATAGTGCAGTCAGATACTGCATGAAAGTAAAACTGATATTCTGCTTATGGAGACCAGCAGTTCACTGAGTTCTGTGCATATGTATAATGCTGAACAAAGCGCTGGTTTTAGAGGGCATCTATTAGTCTGATCTAGCATGTCTCCCATCAGTAGACATCGGCTACAGGACTACAGCACACCAGCTGAACTCTACAGACATTCAGTGACATTATTTAGGCCTTGTAAATGTATGGCAACACCACTTCTAAAGTACACTGCTGATGTAACAGATGCCAGCTAGTACAGCTCCCTTCCAACACCTTAAAGGAAGAGCTTGGTTAAGCTAAGACCCGGGCTTTTAGCTCACCTTTAGCATGTCTGTCTCCCAAACCAGAGTTGCTGTTGAGGTTGCAAGCAGAGTGTGAATAACCCCTCCATAATTGGGGGATACTACCTTTTACATTTTACATTAATCACATTAATATGTTGGTACCCCCCAGCTCTGCTATTTTTGTCTCTTTTGGGGGGCACTGGATCTTGATCAGGGGTACCGTACCCCTCCCCCCTCCCAGTACCTTGTAATTTAAACTATGGTTGCAGGCTTGAGCCTGGTGCTGGACTGCACAGAAAGACCTTGGTTACACTGACACTTTCAGCTCATTGCTGACACTTTAAGGTCTTTATTATTTCTATATATTTCTACATGTGTAGGTACAGTAGGCTATGTCTTCTTCTAATGTTCCTTTTATTCTTCTATACTTATCTTTGAGGCAGATAAGCACAACACTCAGTTGTACACTCAATTTAGCATCATTTTATGACCAATACAACAGTGCATAATTAGAAATGTTTATGTTCTAGAAATGTAAATGTATTAAATATATATTAAATTATTAATGCTAAATGGCCTATTTTAAAGAACAATTTTCATGCAACCATCTGTTTATTTTTGATACAAAACCTACCACATTCATGGTTTGGGGCAGTTGTGGCCTAATGGTTAAAGAGCAGGAAGAACTTGGGAGGTGGAGTGAATACGCAGCGCTCTCCTGCACCCTCAGCCATAGCTCACTTCCTCTTAAGCCAGGCATCTAACCCCACACTGCTTCCTGTGCCTAATGCACTGTGGATAAGAGCACCAGCTAAATGGAACATTATGTACTGTAAATCACGTAACCTATAGTTTATTTAAATTGCCTACCACAGATGTCTTCAGTCTTTTTCAGGCCGGTTGGCCGATATGGACACACCATTTTATTTAGAGATAAAATTCATATATTATTGGAACATTTTTGATATACTGTATCTCTTTACCTTGGGGGACCCCCTGCAGTCACTCTGATGATCCCCCCTGGGGGGAGTCACAGACTCCCATGTTAAAGATCTCTGGCCTACAGCTCCACACACAGGGCCCATTGTCCAGCACTACATCCCAGACCCCTCCAAAGACCGCAGGGGTTTCTCCCTCACAGATATTTGTCACAGAGTGGTGTTATTCTGCCTCTTCTATAATGCTGCATAACAGTAAGATTGTGTCTAAAGTGGCCTACTGTGTGAATTGACACTAAACTTAGGCCCTGTATTTTGCGCTAGGTCAAAAAATACACACACATCATTGCCACATTTGTAGATGGTGGATAACATGTGTTTGCATAGGCTTGTATGTGCGTGTAGACATACGGACATGTCAACACGCACATACAGTACATGTAAGTATACACCACCTCACACAGAGTTTTGTTTTGTTTTTGTTGTTTTGACACTGGATTTGACATTGGTTGACATGGATTTGTATGTAACAGTGCTGGCAACATTAAGAAAATGCCAACCTGCCAATTTGGTTTGAGGTTGTGTACAGTCAAACAGGATGAATGAAGTTGTAATCGTATGAAGGCTTCAAAGCGTCTACTTCAGACAGGGCAGTCAGGCGTTTCAGCACAAACGCTAACAGTATTGGTGTGTTAGCATATTGCTAGCAGGTTTCTTCAAGGAGCCAGACAGGGAGGTTTGCCTCCACTCTGCATCCCTCCAGTGTTATTCACACCTATGGACCACAATGTGTGTATCTACACGCGCACACACACTTTTTTTTAGTGTATTCACACACACACACACACACTTTCAGTGTGCATCCACACACACACACACACACAAACACACACACTTTCAGTGTGCATCCACACACACACACACACACACACACACACACAATGTGAATGCAGTCATCTACACAGTAAGACAGGTGGAGTAATCGGAGGGCTGCTTTATTGTTGGAAAAAGGTTTCGTGCTCAAATGAAGGCAGTCTGTCCGGGACGCTTCCCATGGCCACACGCTTGTGCAACACACCATTTCATTCCACAACAGCAACAACCAAACAAAAACAAAACAAAAAACAATAAATAATAAATATTAAAAAAAAAAAAAGAAAAAAGAAAAATTTTGCTTTATTTTGGATTATTCTCAGCAAATAAAGTCAGCATCCCCAGTCATGCGACAAAAGTAACATAGGCACATGTTAATTAGGATGAGTGAGGTCTCATACAGGAAGGAAAACAGCCATCGAGAAATGAGAGAACCATTTGCTGTGTGGCCTTAAACGACTCGACTCCACCCACCTTCGTCCGCCCGCCTCAGCAAAGGGCCACTTTCACACACAACAGCCCACTTTTCTTTTGTTTTGTTTCTTTTTTTGGATCCATACGTAGAAACATGATTGGAGGCTCCAGCCCGTGTCCCCGGGCCCCCGTTTACCTGTGACGCCCACCGTGATCGTGATCGAGATCGAGGCGAACGAACGCCAAGCTCAGGCAGAGGGGCTCACTCTCATGTCTGACTCCTCTACCCCCCCCCCCCTCCTTTTTCTTTTGTTAACAAACACAATAAGCAGCTGAAAAGGCACGTGCCGTTTTAGACGTATTGCACCTGAAATTAACATAACAATGAAAACCATGATTATTCCAAATAAAGGATAACAAAGCCATTATCACTGCACTAGTGTTTGTGTGTGTTAGTGTGGGTGGGTGGGTGGGTGGGAGGGCAGGTGGGGGGGGTGGGGGTGGGAATGGGTTGGGGGTCTATAGTTATACAAGCATTGAACAGTCACACACACACATACACCTTCACACACACACACCCACACACACAGGTGTAAGGGAGTTTTTGTACAGGGATCAGTGCCTCAGGGTGGGGGCAGGGGGGGGAGAGAATGTATCTGAAGGAAAGGTACGGACAAAGGTGCGAGGGAACACACTTATATAAAAGGGTGTGTGTGTGTCTCTATGTGTGTGTGTGACCGTGTGCATGTGTGAGACTGAGTGAGCAAATGCGTATAAAAAAGGTGTGTCTGTGTGTGGTCTGCTTACTGATGTTGCGTAGCCAAAGGGGCCATGTCTCAGCCAGTTACTCACGTGTACACACACACATACACACATCTGTGTGTCTGTCTGCATGCGCGATATAGCTCTATAATTGCACTGATTTATACATACGCTTTTTAAATTTCATATAATTCTTTAATTTTTAGATTCCACTCGTAAAAGTTAAAGTGTCTCATCAAAGGTAATCCCTCTAAACATTTCCCAGACTAACCACAGGTGCTCTAAGCCAGTCTGCCAGGTTAGGAGTACTTTGCTGGATTAGATTAATAGCAATAGTTTTTAACCACTTCTGTATTTACAAAATCTAAGCATGCCGTTAAAATAAAATTATATATTACATTATTTATAGTCCCTTAAAAAGTTCATTCTTAACTTTTTTTTTTAGCATTTGTGCCGTTTACATTATAGCTTGTACTGTACATTTTTATATTGTTTTGTCTTTATCATTTGGTTTTATTTTGTGATGACTGATTCTGATTCTTCTTTACTTATTTTTAATGAATGTGAATGGTTGGTCAGTAAGGGGGAAGCAGTGATGAGTTTTCATTTTGAGTTTTGTCTTTTTTTTTTTTTCGTTCTTTCTGTCTTTCTTTTTTTTTTTGGTTTATGTGTATGCCCACGCTCCGTCATGCAACAGCCAGAATTGGAGGAAGAGGAAGAGAGAAGGACCCATAGAAGTCAGAAATGACATCACAATAGGAAGCAGCTCCAGGATTCCGACGGTGTTCCAGCAAACTCTTTTTTTTGCCTCCTGTATAAAGAGAAGAAGTTCTCGAGACCTGAATCTAAGTGCTCAGGGTGCAACCCCTGATGCCTAACACCTTTTCACCTTCCAACACACCGATCTGTCACTCACATCCTTAGTTCTTTACAACAACACACCTGTATGTTTAAACCTTACAGCACACACACACACACACACACACACACACACACACGAACATGCACACACACACACACACACAACCTTGAGTGCCTTAGAACACATGCTTTTACATCTTGCTAGTCACAGCATCTAAATGTTAGCATTCTTCAACACACAAACAAACAAACACACACACACACACACACACAGACACACATCTTCAACACTCCAAAAATAAAACAAAGAGGAAAAAC
This sequence comes from Setipinna tenuifilis, assembly GCA_030347295.1. Lineage (NCBI taxonomy): Eukaryota > Metazoa > Chordata > Actinopteri > Clupeiformes > Engraulidae > Setipinna > Setipinna tenuifilis. The sequence goes on along the minus strand of CM059267.1, from coordinate 28,061,759 downwards.
AAAGAACAACAAAAATAAAATAAGACATAAAACATAAAACACGGATACAACACAATGACAGTGCTATAACAACGATAACAATCAAATACTGAAAACACTCTCCTTGAAAGTCAATGAAAGACAATATCCCTTTCTGCTTCAATTGCACATATTCTCTCTCTTCCACCCCCTTAGATGTCTTGGTTGAAACTCCAGATGGACTCAGTGGGCCGGCCCCCCCTCTGAGGGAGGGCATACACGAAGCAGCAGAGTTAAAGCAGAAAAATCAACACCCCTCCACGCCACCTGACTTTTCTAACATGTTCAAGCTTGTCCTATTAGCCCTGAAGTTATGATTATCTCTCTCGGACTCTTACAGACAGACACACATACACACATACTCACACGACAACCCCTACCCAAGGTCAGCCCTCTAGGAGGGCTTTGCGAGGGATGCTAGGCTGATTCACAAAATTGCTGCATAAAAAGAAACTATAGGCTTTAAAATATACAGTCGTTAGCAATAATCCCTCTCTCTCGCTCTCTCTCTCTCGCTCTCTCTCTCTCTCTCTCTCGCGCGCTGTATCTATGTGCCGCAAAGCTGTCAATCATGACAACATTCATTTCTGATTTGTCAAGAGGCCTCTGCTTCTGTCATGACTGACCAATCGAACAACTTCTGGTTCAGAAGAGCCACTGCACACTGTCACACAACCGGCCCAAGGCCAACTCTCTCCTGAAAGCCCTAAGTTCAAGCTCAGCCCTGTGACATCCGACCAGTGGCAAGCCGAGCGCTTCTGCCCCCTGGTGGTCGTCTATGATTCCTCATGACTACTCATGACTGATTACTCATGCAGATTTCTGAACAAAGCATGCCATCATGCATCATCGTTATGCATTGAACAAGCACAATAATCCATTAATGAGTCTGGACTTGCGTGTATGTGTGTGTATGTATATGTGTGTGTGTGTGTGTATGTTTACGTATACTTATGGGGTCCAGGTAGGCTGCACCAGCTTGGACAAATAAGTCTGAGATCATGACAACAAAGAAATGTATGAGAAGTTACTGATGGTGACACTGCTGTAGTATCATGAGGAACATTTTTGGATGGTGATAAAGTTTTTCTCCACATTTTCCTGTTTTTTGTTTTTGTTTTTTTTTTGCCCTTCAAGTAATGCAAAAAAACCCCATAGGATAGCCAGCCAGCTCAGGCTTGGACTCAGGGTAAAGAGAGGAGAGAGAGGTTCCCAGTCTCCCTCTGTCAGTTTTTAGTATCTGGTCAGTCTGTGTGTCCGCCCAGCGCCTCCGCTGAGCTGGGTGTGGCTGAGCAGGTGGGGGGCCAGAGTGGTGATTGGTGTACACACCTCGGAACACACATGCCAGAACCAATGAGGGTCAGGGCTAGGAGGACAAAACCTCCCGCCTCCCTGCACCCATCTTAACACCACCACTACCGCCACGGCAGGTCAGCACCTTTGTGTCTGTGTGTTTCAGAGTCGGAGTTTGGATGCAACAAAACAGGACAAAAGCAGATAATGTTTGGTTTCGTCTTAAAGAGTCTTCAAGCTTTAAGGAAACTGCTCTCCACTCTCCACTGTTAGACATGTGAAGTCTGTAAACAATTTTTTGTTTCTTATTCTTATTTCGAATATCTTTTTTTTTTTTGTTAACTTGCAAATGAAATTTTTATCTGTACATGTGTGGTTAGATTCAAGGATTCCTCTTTCTTTTGCTTGAAGTTAATATTTATGTTATTATTATTATTATTATTGGTATGAAACGTCTCAGGGAGATGTGGCAGCCTAACACTTGGATTCCCTGACTTCTTTTTGGTTTCGTCCCTTCTCCTTGCGCCCTTTGCCCTCGTTCTCTTCCTGCTTGTCCTTCTCGGGCTTGGTGACGCTGTCGTACGACGGCAGCGATGCGGTCGAGGGCGTGTTCTCCTTCTTCTCCTGATTGGTTCCTCCGTTCTCCAGCTTGTTGTTGGCGGGCCGGCGCTTGCAGACGAAGCCGGACCGCGCCAGGTGGGCCCGGTAGGCGCGCTGGATGACCACGGCCGACACCTCCTCCTGCTTGCGCCGCAGCGTGGTGGTGATGGGCTCGTAGGACACCTTGGACGGGTTGGCCGCCACGAAGCGCTCCTCCATCTGCTGCCTCATCATGTCCAGGTCGCCGCTGTCGCCCAGCACGCGCTTGGTGAAGGCGAACAGGATGTCCAGGCAATGGATGCGGTCGCCGCTGACCATGGGCATGTCCATGGCAATGAGCTCAATGATGTTGGGCTTGGGCACGCGCAGCGGGTGCTCGAGCGTGTCGGCGAAGTCGGGCAGCTTGGCGAAGGTGATGAACTGCGAGGCGTCGGGGTCGAACTTCTCCCAGATCTCGTAGAAGGACTCGAAGTCGTCCTCGCACAGCGGGTCGGCGCTCTCCTCCGTGGCCACGCTGAAGTTCTCCAGGATGATGGCGATGTACATGTTCACCACGATCAGGAAGGACACGATGATGTACATGACGAAGAAGAAGATGCCCACCGAGGGGTTGCCGCAGTCTCCCTTGACGGTCGTGCCGGGGTTCTCCTTCTCGGGGTTGCAGTCGGGCGGGTAGTTCAGGATCGGGGCGAGCAGACCGTCCCATCCTGCGGATGTGGTGATCATGAAGAGGATGATCATGGAGTTGCCGAAAGTCTCAAAGTTGTACATGTCGTCAATGCCCAACTCTCTCTTCACGTAGGCGAAGTTGGACATGCCGAAGATGGAGAAGATGAACATGACCAGGAACAGCAGGAGGCCGATGTTGAACAAGGCAGGAAGTGACATCATCAAGGCAAACAGCAGAGTCCGGATGCCCTTGGCTCCTTTGATAAGTCGCAGGATGCGACCAATACGGGCCAATCGGATCACCCTGAACAGGGTCGGTGACACAAAGTACTTCTCAATCAGGTCTGCCAGGAACATACCTGAAAAATGCAGACAGAGACAAAATTTAGGATTTAGGATTCAAAAACATGCTTAATGAGAAGTATTCAGATATACAAAAAGGAATCTAGAAGCACGTTGTGAAGAATATTACGTCAAAACATAGGGCATATCTCATATAATTGTAATAACATCGAAAATCCAGTCAGAGAAGCACATTTCAGACAAAATGGGTCATAAAAGTTTCGATTGGTGCTTTGCAGGTCTTCTCATTTTATTGTTTAGGTATGCAGTACCGGCAGTGCCAGTGTAAGACCACCAGGGGGCACAATACCAGAAGTTAGGTGATAGAGGCTCCATCTTTACAAAATTCAGCCATTAAGGCCAGACAGGCCATTTTACCACAGCTATGTTGCTGTTATATGATTGTTGTTATTGTTGTGTGCTGTCACTCAGATTAAGGCAATACATTACACCTTCCCTCGGTGTAAAATATGTGTGAATTTGGAAATCTCTGTTTTCACTAAACATTCACTCACACACACTCCAGAGAGGATGACTAAATAAAAAGCACACCCACTGTAAAGCAGGGTGGCTACTGTACGCTAAAATTCATGTACTGTAGGAAGACATCTTTAACTTACCCACTATAGAGAGGATGACCACGACACAATCAAAGACATTCCAGCCGTTGGTGAAGTAGTAATGCCTCAGAGCAAACAGCTTGAGCACGAACTCGGAGGTGAAGACCACGATGAAGACGAAGTTGACCCAGTAGAGGATGTTCTCCGTGTCCTCCGTCTGGTCGTCGGTCTCCACCATCATGGTCACCATGTTGAGGCAGATCAGTATCATGATGGAGATGTCGAACACTTGCTGCGTCACAAAGTCAAAGACCTTCCCCTGGATGTCGTTCTGTGGAGAGCAAAAAAAATAGAAAAATAAAACAGAGAGACGAAGACGAGAGGAAGTGCTTTAGAAACGTCACACATTTAGTCAGATCGTGGAAAAAATGCCAAGCAAGTACTGTAACACACAATAATATGTTTGTCATTGGAGAGTTGATAAAAATAAAAATAAGACAGGGAGGAAGTGTTTTATAAACATCACACATTTAGTCAGATGGTGGAACACACAATAATATGTTTGGCATTATAGAGTTGATCTCTGAACAGGATAGCATAGCGATGTAGCTAAGAGCCAGACATTGTACCCTAGGTCGAGTAAAAAATGCCAACCAAGTAGCACACAATAATATGTTTGTGTATATCATTGGAGAGTTGATCTCTAAAAGGGATAGCATAGTGACGTACTGTAGATAAGAGCCAGACATTGTACCTGTGGTCGAGGAATGGGCTTCTGGGGCTTTTTGGAGCCCAGCTTCTTCATGGCATTGTAGTATTTCTTCTGCTCCTCCGTCATGAAGATGTCCTGACCTCCAAAGTGCAGGGACAACACAAGTCTGGTTACAACCATGATGGTAGTCAACTGGGAGAGCATGACAGATTAGCACTTCTATTCAGTGTAAACAAAGGCCAGTGCTATGCTATGCTATGCTACCTCTTTCTGTTGCCTAAATTTTGTACAGTGATCCCTTGCTATATCGTGGTTCACCTTTCATGATCACGCTATATCGTGGATTCTTTAAAATTAATATATGCATGCTGTCACTATGCATACTAAGGAAAGTTTGTCAGAACAATATTATGAGTTATGATACTATATGTATAGTTATGATACTATACTGTAACATATAAATATTGATTCAAATGCAGTAATAATTCTGCAGTGTGAAGGCATGGGTATTTTAAAGCTTAAACTATAAATTAAAATGTTTTCTATATAGTCTTGCAATATCTCAGATTTTCACTATCGCAAGGGGTTCTGGGGGTGGGGGTCTCACTGTATTTGGGTTCTGGTACCCACACAAGAGTAACCTGAGCAGCCAACAACACAAGGCTCATGGCCACTCTTATGCGGAGTGACTTACAGTGAATTAGGTACAGGGACAGTCCCCCTAGATGATTCCCAAAAGTTGAACTTCCACGTACCCCCTAAGACAGTCTATGTTCTACCGAGTACAATACAATTCATATCTCTGCATAATTATCGCTGCATAAACAAAATGTGAACACATATTATGTGGCGTTACCTATGGTAGTCTACTGGATTGTGATGGGGGTAGTTTAAATGTAAGACCTTTTTTCCACTGATGTCTGTACCTGAACGATATCTTTATACTGATGAAAGCTAACAAACCCCTTCAGAGATATATTTTGTACCCCTTTGAACTGATTCAAGTACCCCCCGGGTGTACTTGTATCCTGGTTTGACAACCACTGCCCTGGAGCAATGTGGGGGTTAGAGGCCTTGCTCAAAGGCACTTCAGCTATGGATTAGGGTGCAGGAGAACATTTGCTATTCACTCCTCCACCCACATTTGTCCTACTGGTACAGGAATCGAACCTGCAACCCTCCAAGACTAAAGCAATCTTTAACCAGTTCATTAGGCCTCAGCTGCTCTCATCTACATGTAAACTTTACGGTTTTCAAGAGGAATGTGGAAAAGAGATGAGTTAAGAACAAGGAGATGAGCTCTTATCTTTTTCTTCTGCTGGTTGAAGTTGTCGATGATGACACCAATGAAGAGGTTCAGCGTGAAGAAGGAGCCGAAGATGATGAAGATGACAAAGTAGATGTACATGTAGATGTTGTCCTCATACATGGGCTGGTCCTCCACCTACACACACACACACACACACACACACACACACACACACACATAAAAATGGCACATTACAACTCAACTGCATAGTATTGTAAAGAAAATTCCATGTTTTTTGTATGTATAAGATGTTTACATTTGCACTGGTTATTTTATGGAATATTGAAATGAAACATTCTAAGGACCTTTCTGGAATCCACTGCAGCATACATGATGTCCATCCATCCTTTGAATGTGGCCTGTAGAAGGAAAGACACAACACACAACACTGATGAATTTACCTTGCAATATGTTGCCTAATTTATTTTGTTTTATTTTTCTTTTATTGATGTGGATTTATTATTATTGGGTCTCTGTGACAGTAGGCCCACACTTACCACTTGCAAAAGAGCCAGGTAGCCAGCACCCACATTGTCGAAATTGATCTTGACGTTTTTCCAGCGTACTTCCGTGTGGTTGGAGTCGATGAGTGCAAAACACTGCGTGCGGTTGTTGACATCCTCTGGGTCAAAGTACGCCCCGGCCGTCTCGTTGAAGCAGTAGTAGTACTTGCCGGCAAACAGGTTGACGCCCATGATACTGAAGATGAGCCAGAAGATCAGACACACCAGCAGCACGTTCATGATGGAGGGGATGGCTCCCACCAGAGCGTTCACCACCACCTACAGGACACACACACACGCGCACACACATACACACACATGCAAACGCACACACATACACACACATACAAACGCACACACATGCACACACATACACACGCACACACACACACACACACACACACACATACAAAGTGACAATCTAGCGAGACAAGCATATACAATATATATATACAGTATGTTGTATTCATGTTTCTTTGGAGAACTCTGTATGCTTCACACTATAAGCGAAGCAAGACAGCCAGTGCTCAGAGACAGAGCTTCTAGACATGCTGTGGTTCTGGTTTTGTTTTTTTCTGCATAATGTTTTGGATACTTCTGGTGTTTATCCTCAGTGTACGTATATCCTACTATCTGCTAGCTGTTACCTCAACATGTAATCTTCGGATGTAATCACTACCTTCATGTAATCTCCAGATGTAATCACTGGCTTGATATGTAATCTCCAGATGTAATCACTGACTTCACATGTAATCTACAGATGTAATCTCCAGCCAATAATAAAGAGTGCAGCATGTCTCTTGTGCACGCATACACATGCAGACACACTCACACACATGCAGACACACACACACACATGCAGACACACGCACACACATGCAGACACATGCACTCCAGAAGGGAGATGGGAAGATGTATACTCTTACACACTTCTCACACTCATTTACCTGCCGTCCTATCACTGAGGGGGCTGATACAGTGCTTTGCTGAAGAGTATACATCTTTCACTTTTTGCAAGCTCACGGCGGACAAAAGGTTAGCCGGTAGCAACCACAACCATGACCCCCCCACGCCAACAACCCCCCCACCACGCCCCAACCCCCAACTTCCACAAAAGGGTAGGAAATAGTTCCACTGCCCCCACCCCAACTTGCCCCACCCCAACTCGCTCATAAACGGGCAGTCTGTAACACCAAGCAAACTAATGATATTGTACCAAAAGAATACCAAATTGTTTATCTTTCCATTATTTTTCATAAGTATACGTTTATTAAAAGCAATCTACTTGGAGGTGAATTAAGGTCTTACTAGGCTAGTTAGGCTGGGGAGATAATGACCCAGTACATCTAATATCTGTTAGCCTGACAGCTGATGAAAGCTACAGCTGACTTCAGAAATGGTCATTTTAACTATAAAATATGCAGTATTCATTTAAGAGAAACATAAGAATGAATTATTATTCATTCCAATTATGTAACTATATAACATACAAGTTATAACAATCATACAACTTACACAGCTTTAACTAAACTAAATAATTGTAATATTTCTTTTTTTTTCCGTAAAGCCACTTACATAAGGCACTGATAGCAAGTTTAAAGCATAGTGAGATGGCACTTGTTAATGATGGAACTTGCCACAGTATGGTGGGAGAGGGGTTAGAGACCCCACCATTCCATCTCAGCCATCCAGGCAGCCATTTTGGATGTGAGCTAAGCTAGCAAGGGTAGGGGTTTAGCGCAAAGCGAGGAGGTGCAATACAGTGCAGTATAACACCATGGCCATTCAACCCCTGTCTAAGGTGGGTGCAGAGTCCAAAACAAAAGCCTAAAATCCAAGGGAAAAAAAAAATAAACACACTAATAGATTTCTCATTCAGAAGTTTAATAAGCAGTGATGTTTGAAGGCTCTTCTTTACACTGTGGTATGTTTGAAATGTCACTGCCTAAAAAATGCTAAATGGGAGGTCTATGGTGTGAGAATTTTTTTTTGCCTATTTTGTTTTTTTAGGAGAACAGGGGCATCTGGGCCAGGCACGGGAGAGTACTAAGCACCCATCTCCACATCTTCTGTTTCACCCATCCATCCATTCACGTCATCCAACATTTACTGTAAGTGTGTATGCCTCACATACAGGACACACACACCCAAACACATCAGCCTCCACTAACTGGTCAGGAACAATTTAACCCCCTGAGACACACACACACACACACACACACACACACACACACACACACACACACACACACACACACACACACACACACACCGACCCAGCCAGCCAGCAGGGATGGATGGTAGGTGGGTGGCTATGCACAAAAAGGCAGAAAAGCGTCAGAACTACGTGTGGAAGTGGAGGAGGACATTTAGGAGGATGTGCAGTGAACAGATGGGTGGAGGAGGTTGGAGCAGCAGAGGTCCAGACTCAGACTACAAAGCAGTGAAGAAAGAGTGAAAGACAGAGAGGAAGAAGGACAGATACAGACAGAGAAAGAGAGAGAGAGAGAGAGAGACAGAGACAGACAGAGACAGAGAGAGAGAAAACGGCACTGGGAAGCCATGACGAAAGAGATGAAAAACGAAAGTAGGAAAGAAGGGTGTTACAGGCCACTGATAACTGAGGAGAATCATTCTATGTCCCCAACACGGAGACTCAGTCAAGCGCTAGCTGGTAACATAGAGTGAACCAAAAGAGCACAGGAAAATAATGTAGTCATTTGGATGGAGACTGGGTGTGATGGGAATGTGTAGTGGTAGTAACCGCGTTGGTTAGCGCATTAGCTCACTGGTTGTGTTCAGAATCGCCATCTTAGCTCATGCCAGCCTTGCACTATAGGTTCTGAAGGTGAAGCATCAACAATGCGCTTTAACAAGCATCATTTGTGTCATTTAACTATTCATTTTCTTTTCTTTCCTTTTCTTTTTTTTACTTTTTAAAATTTTGTTTCTTTTTTTGCTTCAGTATAGCGGTAGGTAGGTTTAGCGGTAATTGGTTGTTGTCTTAAGATGGCTGCTCTCGGCATGCTGTGGATACAGGCATGCATCGAGCATCTTACCCTCATTCCCTCAAACCGCGACAGGGCCCTCAGAGGCCTAAGGGCTCGCAAAGTCCTCAGGGACTTAATGGGGCCCAAGTCAGAGTAGCCCAGGGCATTAGCTATAAGGCTGACTATTGACACCTACACAGAGAGAAGGAGAGAAGGAGAGGGGGAGAGAGGGAGAACGAGATGGGAGGAGGAGGAGGAGGAGAGGAGGAGGACAGAGACGGGGAGGGAGGGGAAGAGGGAGAAAGAGGGGCCACACCGTTAGAGTTTTTTTTGCAGAGGAAATTAAGAAAGAGAAAGAGAGAGAGAGAGAGAGAGAGAAAGAAAGGAGAGAAATACTAAAGTGGGACTAGGGACTAAGAAAGAGATACACACACAGAGTAAAACTGTGTATGCATGTTCACAAGGAAACTCAAAGAGAAGGAGAGAAAGGGAAAGAAAGACAGAGAGAGAGAGAGAGAGAGAGAGGGAGAGAGGGAGGGAAAGAGAGAGAGAGGTTAAACAGGGCTACCATGCACAACAACACACTGGACACAGAGGACACAAGTGTCCTGGCTAACAGAGCTCTGTGCTCTGTGTTTGTGTCAGTCCCAGCAGGCGAGACTCTGAGCTAAGGGAAGATCAGTTATCATTGTACCTGCAAAATGAAAGTCCCGGGTCAC
>CM059267.1:28039544-28047044 GCA_030347295.1 Setipinna tenuifilis | reverse complement strand
GGCTCGCCTACACCCTGCTCCTACACACGGCTCCTCTGCAGTGCCTACCACAGTATATTTATGTGCAGACAGGATGCCGGCCTCCAAGGTGATGTCAGGTACTGCTAGTGTGTGATCAACGGTAGCGGGTGACTCCCGTCCCCATACTGTGGGCTAGAACAGCTCTTCCTCTAGCTCTAGCGGGGGATGCCTCCTATTCTCCTAGTCTCACATTCTGTCTCGTACCATACCATATGCTTACAAAATCAAAATCCTTTCTCCAAACCAACATATTTTCTATCATCTCTTGCCATAGTTCATTCCACAGGTCCTTACAGCATCTGACTTGCTGTTCCCTCTTCTATTCTATTCTATTCTATTCTATTAATCATCATCATTGGTCCACTTCAAAGCAATATCAGGACACACCCTTTTACCCTCAGAATTAACTTCTTTTTAAATACAGCACATGGGAACATTTTCAATAAAGTCACACATGAAGTCTGTAACCAAGGTGAATCACCCCTTATACAAAAACTGCAGTTGCAAGAATAATAATAATAGTAATAATAGTAATAATAATAATAATAATACACCTTTACTTGTATGACACATTGCATACAAGGATGTAGCTCAAAGTGCTTCAACAGTTTGGCAAGAAAACATTTGTTGAAATGTCAGGGTAGTCGTGAGGCGTTTGAAGCCTGGGGTTTTTGGGGAGTTCATGACTTACGTCTTTGCTGTTCTCCGCGTCCGACTCGCTGCTGAAGTCCTCGGTGTTGAGGTTCTCGAAGTCGGACTCACCCACGGCGATGGGCACCCGCACGGTGAGGTTGGGGTTGTGGATGAAGGACATGCGGTCCTCGTCGATCATGTACTTGCCCACGCTGCTGCCGATGCCGCTCGTGGTGCCGTTGCCGTTCTTCTGGTAGTCCAGCATGTCGCCGCGCCCGATATCCGGGCCCGTGTGGTTGTGGATGATCTTCACCTTCTCCTCGTACATCTCGTCCAGCGGCTTCACCTCGTCCTCCAGAGGCTTCTTCTTGAGCACCTCGTCCACGAACGCACGCACGTGCACTTTGAACCACGCAATGCCCTTCTTGATCCGGATAACGGAGATCTGCAGGTTGTTCATCTCGCCGTCGTCATCTGTGGCCGCCAGGTTGTCCGCGCTGAAGGAGCTCAGCAGCAAGGCAAGGAACAGATTCAACACCTGGCAGGTGAGGACAGGTGAGGAGAAGAGAGGAGAGGTGAGGAGAAGAGAGGAGAGGTGAGGTGAGGTGAGGAGAGGAGAGGAGAGGAGAGGAGAGGTGAGGAGAGGTGAGGAGAGGAGAGGAGAGGAGAGGAGAGGAGAGGAGAGGAGAGGAGAGGTGAGGACAGGTGGGGAGAGGTGGGCAGAGCAACACAAAACAAACAGAAAAAAAGAAGAAAAAAAAGAAAGAAAATGAAGTCAATTCGATACCAATATCCTGTAATATATGTAATGTTCATACAACATGTAGCCTGTTAGTGGCCACCATACTGCCAGTGGAACGTCTCACTCTGCATGAAAAAAACGTAACTATTTTAATACATAGTATAATAACTATACTAATACCATTCATGTGTATGAGTGTATGTGATTGTCACTGTATGTGATTATGCATCCTTTTTGTAAGTCGCTTTGGATAGAAGTGTTTGCTAAGTGTAATACAACGTTATAACATTACTACGACATTACAGACAGTCTTTAGTAACACATTACAACTTCGTCAATGCCATTCTGGTAAAAATTAACTTATAATAGGAGGTGTCTCTTAAGTGGATAATATACATTATTTTATTAGTATAATAATATAGTATTTTAAAAAGTAAGAGGACACTTCGAGGACACTATACTGTACTATTTTAGTTATAAGGAAGCTCAATGTTTTATCCTTCCATAATGCCCAAAATTAGTAAGACACACCATTCGTGTGTATGAGTGTATGTGATTGTGAGTATTAAAAGGGACGAGAGATAGGAGAGCTACAGTAGGGGAGGGGACCCGGGTGGGAGAGGATGGCTTAACTTTAGGGGCAGGCTTCTGGGCCTCTGAGGACACTATACTGTATGTACTATTTTAATTATAAGGAAGCTCAATCCTTCCGTAGGCGCCCAAGATTAGTAAGGCACACCATTCGTGTGTATGAGTGTATGTGATTGTGACTGTATGTGATTATGCATCCTTTTTGTAAGTCGCTTTGGATAAAAGTGTTTGCTAAGTGTAATGTAATGTAACGTAATGAGTATTAAAAGTATAGAGTATGCTACACCATTCGTGTTATGACATCAAAAATGTTCCTACTGTTGGAAGTTTCAAATCTAGACTTAAGACCAAACTGTTCTCAGATGCTTTCTGGTAGTAATTTATCCTTAATTCATTTGTCATTTTACCTATTTTATCTTTTATGATTTTACATATTGTTCTTTGCTATTCTTTAATATGTCTCTTATTTACCTTATACTTATTTTACACTTATTTATCTTTTATGCTTTTATATTGTTCTTTGATTTTATTTTTGTTAAACACCTTGAAATGCCTTGTATGAGTGTATGTGATTGTGAGAATATGAGTATGCTACATATCGTGACATATGTTAAAGTCAGGCTGTGGGGATAAAATCTGAGCAGTCTTTTTAAGTCAATTTTAAAAAATTTCATGTTTCGGTGTACTGGATATGCCTGGATATGTCCTTGTTGCACTTGTAATCAAATCTCAGTCAATAGAATTACATTAAAAAAATAGGACGGACGGACAACGCACAAGATCATATGACGTCCACCAAACACTGCACGATCAATATTACTTCTCACTTCCTGCTCCAAGGTGGGGCAGGAAGTGAATACCGCATGTGGGACAAGAGAAATCTGATCTATCCTTCGGCAAGGGGCTTAAATTCACACATACTAGTACTGTATGGCACACACATGTATGGTACATACACTCAGCATTCGTTTCCTTCTCACTGTGCATCTATTGTAAAGAACGTGCCTCTGAGAAGTTTGTATAGCGTTAAATGAATGCTGGATGAAGTTGTGAGAGTGATTCTGTGTCTTTGCTGCCATGACTGTGAATACGATACACATTGTATTCAACGCGCTATGATTTTGAATCTGAATACAATACACAAAAAAATATCAAATACACTTTGTGCACTTTGTTCTCTTTACATATCACCCAATCATTACTGTTCAATATTAATCAACGTGCAATAACTTGTATAATTAATATATCAATATCACCCTGTACATTGTACATTTCTTTTACCTCAGAACTGTGAATCTTGTGAATCTTGTCTTGCACTAGTATTTATTTTATTTTATTTTATTTTATTTTGTGTTGTAAATATTCTACATAGTACATGTCTGCACTGAAGAGTGTGTTGCTTTCACAACTCACTGTACATGTGTATAGTGACAATAAGAGGCATTCTATTCTATTCCACTCTATTCTATTCTATTCTATTCTGTTCTAATGATGTTTCTTTATTGCTGTCAATCTTACCATATGTATAGTGGCAAAAAAGGCATTCTATTCTATTCTATTCTATTCTATTCTATTCTATTATTTTCTATTCTTTTCTATTCTATTCTATTCTATTCTATTCTATTCTAATGATGTTTTTTTACTTTGCTGTCAATCTTACCACCAGGTTTCCGATGACCATGACCATCATGAAGACGATGAGGCACATGCTTTGTCCGGCCACCTCCATGCAGTCCCACATGGTCTCGATCCACTCGCCGCACAGCACGCGGAACACAATGAGGAAGGAGTGGAAGAAGTCGTTCATGTGCCAGCGGGGCAGCTCGCAGTCCTGGGCGATCTTGCACACACAGTCCTTGTAGCTCTTGCCGAACAGCTGCATGCCCACCACGGCAAAGATGAAGACGATGATGGCCAGCACCAGGGTCAGGTTACCCAGGGCGCCCACCGAGTTACCGATGATCTTGATCAACATGTTCAGGGTGGGCCAGGATTTAGCCAGCTTAAACACTCTCAACTAAGGGGACAGAGAGAGAGAGACAGAGAGACAGAGAGAGGCAGAGAGAGAAAGACAGAGAGAGGCAGAGGGAGAAAGACAGAGAGAGAGAAAGAGAGAGAGACAACATGAAAAATGACCAACTAAACAGGGAGACACAAAGAGACAAGAGGGGAAAATGGCATTTCACACACACACACACACACACACACACACTCCAACCCTCCTACTACCTGCTGCTACACTCACCAATCTGAAGGAGTGCAACACTGACAGGCCCTCCACATCCGCCAGACCCAGCTCACTTACACACACACACACACATACACACTGACATGCACACACACATACACACACACTCACCAATCTGAAGGAGCGCAACACTGACAGGCCCTCCACATCCGCCAGACCCAGCTCCACCAAACTCAGGGTCACGATGAAGCCGTCAAAGATGTTCCAGCCCTCCTGGAAGTAGTAGTAAGGGTCCATGGCAATCAGCTTGGCAAACATCTCAGCCGTGAAGATACCCGTGAACACCTGGTGGGAGAACACAGACAGAGAGAGAGAGAGAGAGAGAGAGAGAGAGAGAGAGAGAGAGAGAGAGAGAGAGAATGAATTAATACATTTCTGCTGCAGTAGACCTACCTTTTGGCTCCCAGCAAAGCTCCCTATGCCATGTCCTGGAGCTCATGCCTAAAACAGAAATCCCAATATGGCCGTCCACAAGCACAAGTGTTGGCTCATTTGTTTGATATAGATGGTTTAAGCTTCAGACCACTGTGGGTGGGTTCACCATGGTTCATCAGCAAAAATCTGCGGCGGGACCTCAGAGGAAAACCACTCCAACAGTGGAGCAAAACACAAAACAAAACAAAACAAAACAATAACGGAGGGAGTTTTTGCTGACTAAAAAGCATTTACACATCATAATACCTCACTCACAGGGTGTGTTACAACCCAAAACGTAATAACTGCCCATAACGTAATAACTGCCAATAACGTAATAATTTAGGTATTACGTTATTGGCAGGTTATTACGTTATTGGCCTTACACTGAAAAAAAGCTTTGATAATGTAATAACGATGCCAATAACGTAATAACTGCCAAGAATGTAATAATTTAGTGCCATTTGAAACATAATAAAGCCAATAACGTAATAACTTGCCAATAACGTAATAATTCACATTCTGCCAATAACATAATAAGGTGTTACGTTATTGGCAGATTATTGCGTTATTGGCCTTGTGTCACAACCCAAAACGTAATAACTGCCCATAACGTAATAGCTGCCAATAACATAATAATTTAGGTCCATTTGAATCGTAATAAAGCCAATGTCGGAATAACTTGCCAATGACATAATAACACACTTCCTTACACATAACGTTATAACTTTCTGTCAATAACCAAATAAGTTATTACGTTTTTGGCAGGTTATTACGTTATTGGCCTTGTGTTACAACCAAAAACCTAATAATTGTCCATAACGTAATAACTGCCAATAACGTAATAATTTGGGTCCATTTGAATCGTAATAAAGCCAATGACGGAATAACTTGTCAATGACGTAATAACACACTTCCTTACCAATAACGCTATAACTTTCGGTCATTAACCAAATATGTTATTACGTTATTGTTCTTGTGTTACAACCCAAAACCTAATAGCTGCCCATAACATAATAGCTGCCAATAACGTAATAATTTGGGTCCATTTGAATTATAATAAAGCCTATACGGGAATTACTTGCCAATGACATAATAACACACTTCCCTTCCCATAGCATTGTAACTTTCTGTCAATAACCAAATAAGTCATTATGTTATTGTCAGGTTATTGCGTTATTGGCCTTGTGTTACAAACCAAAACGTAATAATTGCCTATGACATAATAACTGCTAACAACGTAATAATTTGGGTCCGTTTGAATCGTAATAAAGCCAATGACAGAATAACTGGCCAATGGCATAATAACACACTTCCTTACTCATAACGTAATAACTTTCTGTCAATAACCCAATAAGTTATTACATTATTGGCAAGTTATTACGTTATTGGCAGTTATTACGTTATGGGCAGTTATTACATTTTGGGTTGCAACACATGGCCAATAACGTAATAATTTGCCAATAACGTAATACCTAATTACGTTATTGGCTGAATGTTATTACGTTATGGGTAGGGAAGTGTTATTACGTTATTGGCAAGTTATTATGTTATTGGCTTTATAACATTTCAAATGGCACCAAATTATTACGTTTTTGGCAGTTATTACGTTATTGGCATCGTTATTACATTATCAAAGCTTTTTTTCAGTGTAAGACCAATAACGTAATAACCTACCAATAACGTAATACCTTACGTTATACCTTATTACGTTATGGGCAGGATGCTATTACGTTATGGGGAGGTAAGCGTTATTACGTTATTGGCAAGTTATTACGTTATTGGCTTTATTACGTTTCAAATGGGCCCAAATTATTACGTTATTGGCAGTTATTACGTTATGGGCAGTTATTACGTTTTGGGTTGTAACAGGGTGTTATAAAGTACTCACAGGGTGTTATAAAGTACAAACCCTGCAGAGTGCTGCATCATTTGTCTGTGGCCCATATCCTTTGCCTCGCCATGTATTTGTGGTACAGGGGTACATGGCTACAGGGGTACAGGGATACAGGGGTAGAGGGGTACAACAGGGGTACAGGGGTACAAGAGGACAGGGATACAGGGGTACAGGGGTGCAGGGGTGCAGGGGTAGAGGGGTGCTGCTTAGCAGAAGCTTTTATCCAAAGCGCCTTACAGTACGAAACGGACTACTCACCAGGTTTCCGACGGAGAGCACACTCTCGAACTGCGGCGTCATGGGGTAGTGCTCCATGGCCATGAAGACGGTGTTGAGCACGATGCAGATGGTGATGGCCAGATCCACGAAGGGGTCCATCACGATCAGGTTGATGATCTCCTTGAACTTCACCCAGAAGGGGTGGCAATCCCAGATCAGGAACGTGTTGGCGAACTTGTACCAACACGGCGGGCACTTTCTCTGAGACTCTTCCAGCTCTGCGTGGAAGAATGAGGCATAATTATGGTTTAAAAAACTGCGTGTCTGTGAGGATTCTCATGCATCCAGGTCATGGTAGTCAAAAGGAGCTAAGTTGTAAGCAGTTGGACTTCAAGAAGAAGTCCAGTTGCTTACAATTTTGCTACTTTGACTACAGATCAAAAACAACATCTGAAATATCAAGTGCCATGCTTTACAATCAAACAAAAACATGTTAACATGTTAATTCTAGGTTAGCATTTTAGTGCATTGAATGGCATTTTAGATTGCGATTAAACATGATTAAAGGCCATTTTAAGATCCAGCAAGGAGCTTTTTCAAAATCTATGCCAACCAAAAATATCTAATATTTTTTTAATTACAGGGGTATTGGGGAGAGAGAGAGAGAGAGAGAGAGTGTAGAAAAAGGAGTGCTCAGAGTGACAGAGAGGGGGAGAGGACAGGGGAGGAAGACAG
>CM059267.1:28017044-28037044 GCA_030347295.1 Setipinna tenuifilis | reverse complement strand
TATGTGTGTTAGTGTACATGATTTAGTTCTAAGACTGATAGCTTGACATGACAGACGCGACTTGAGGACTAAGGGAGTTAACCGTTTCAGGACTGTGTGTGAAGATGACTGTACGGTTAAGAGGATAAGGGGCTGAAATTTTAGCTGCTGTGTAGAGTTACATAGTTTATTCCATTTCTATCAGGGAAGCAACTAGATAGGCTTGTGTGGATGGGCAGAGAGAGGCATGCAATTATATATTAAAGAAGAGTTCAACTAAGGTTTGAAATAAATGAATGTCTTAATGATGGCTTAGGATGGGATGAGAAGAAAAGCTAAGGAAGCGAGTGAAATAAAAGACAAAAAGGAGGAGAGGAAAAACAAAAACAGAGACAGTAAAGAAAAAGAAAAAAAAAACGAGGTGAGTAAAAAACAAACAAAAAACAAACAAACAAACAACTAAAGAAAAAACTAAAGAAAGAAGGAAACAAAAAGAGGAACCATCTGCCACCCCCATGCCTAGAGTCTGATAGTCGGCCCCTGTCAGGACGTCCTTACACTGTCATCAGATGCTGCTCTATATATTTTCACCTCAGGGAGGAGACGCCCGGGCCCCCTGGGGCCGATCAGAGAGACCACGCCGTTGCAGTCCACCGTGCTGTTCCGCTTCCCCCCTGTGTGGGGCGCCAGCGGGTTGAGGCAGGAGGAGCCCTGGCTGTAGCCGCTGTAGCTGTTGCGGTGGTAGGGGATGAAGAGCGAGCCGCGGCGCGCCTCCTCGCTCTCCTCCACCGTGCTGTGCTCATCGTCGGCGAACTCGTTCTCTGAGCCCACGTCCTTGCCGCCGCCGCCCCCGCTGCGCCCCTTCAGGCTGAAGATGCTGCTGCGGCTGTTCACACGCGACATGAAGGGGGAGCCGGGGATGCTGAGCAGAGACTGGGGGGGGGGGGAGGAGAGGACAGGGGGAGAGAGGAGGAGAGAGGGGGGATGAGGAGTGGGGGAGAGAGGAGGAGAGAGGGGGATGAGGAGAGAAGGAGGGAGAAGAAGAGAGGAGGAGAAAGAAGGAGAGAAGAAGAGAGGGGGACGAGGAGAGGAGAAGAGAGAAGGAGAGGGGGAGAGAGGAGGAGAGAGGGGGGGTGAGGAGAGGGGGAGAGAGGGGGATGAGGAAAGAAGGAGGAGAGAAGAGGAAGAGAGAGGGGGATGAGGAGAGAAGGAGGAGAGAAGAGGGGAGAGGGGGACAAGGAGAGAAGGAGGGAGAAAGAGAGAGTAGGAGACAGAAGGAGAGAGGGGGACGAGGAGAAAAGGAGGGAGAAGGAGAGAGGATGAGAAAGAAGGAGAGAGGGGGACAAGGAAAGGAGGAGAGAGAAGGAGAGAGAGGAAGAGAGAGGGGGATGAGGAGAGAAGGAGGAGCAAAGAGGAGAGAGGGGGACGAGGAGAGAAGGAGGAGAGAGGGGGACGAGGAGAGGAGGAGAGAGGAGGAGAAAGGGGGTTGAGGAGAGAAGGAGGCAGAAGGGGAGAGGAGAAGAGAGGGGGACGAGGAGGCAAGAGGGGGGCGAGAAGAGGAGGAGAGAGAAGGACAGAGAGGAAGAGAGAGGGGGACGAGGAGAGAAGGAGGGAGAAGGAGAGAAGAGGAGAAAGAAGGAGAGAGAGAAGGAGGATAAGGAGAGAAGGAGAGAGGAAGAGAGAGGGGGATGAAGAGAGGAGAGAAAAGGAGAGGAGGAAAGAGAGGAGAAAAGAGGGGGATGAGAAGACAAGGAGAAAGGAGAGAGAAAGAGAGAGAGGAGGAGAGAGGGGAGGTGGAGAGGAGGAGAGTGAAGGAGAGAGAGGAAGAGAGAGGGGAATGAGGAGAGAGGGATGAGGAGAGGAGGAGAGAGAGAGGAGGAGAAAAGAGAGGACAAATGTTAGAGGAGAAAGCCATGTGTAGACATGAGGGAGTTGCTGAGAAGAGTCTTGGGGGGGGTAACAGAGAAAGAAAAAGAGATAAACAGAGAGAGAAAGAGACAGAGAAGGAGAGAATCTCTGTTCTATTCTGATTGCTTGTCCTGAATATAGTATGTAATAACTGTTTTATTATGAAATAAGATGATCTATCTATTTCATACCAATTTAAGGCCCTTTGGAGGGAGAAAGAGACAGAAAGAGAGAAAGAGGACGGGGGCCGTGTCAGAGAAGAAAGGTGTTACGTCATGTGGGGGATGGTGGTTGGATTCTGAGAAGATGGCAGAGATGGGGGACATTATTATGAGGCAAAAACACATAAAATAGCACTGAGACTGAGAGAGAGAAAGAGAAAGAGAAGAGAAAGAGAAAGAGAAAGAAAGAACTAGCAAGTGGAAAAGTGGGAAAGACACACAAAGGAGGTGCTTAGCAGGGACTGGGAGAGACACAGCAGGGGAGCTGAGAGTTAGAGGAGGAACAGCCATGACTCAGCGAATGAGTGGAAGAAGAAACAGTCATGACATGGTGGATGGGTATCAGAGGAACAGCCAATGCACAAAAGAAAACCATAGGGAAGAGCCACCACACAGAGGATGAGTTAACAGAGGAGGAACAGCCACGACAGAGAAGATCAGAGTATTAGAGGAACAGCCACGACAGACGGGATGACTTGACAGAGAAGGAACAGCCACAACAGAGAGAATTAGAGTGTTAGAGGAACAGCTATGACAGAGAGGATGAGTTAACAGAGAAGGAACAGCCATGACAGAGAAGATCAGAGTGTTCGAGGAACAGCCATGACACAGTGGATAAATATTAGAAGGAAGAGACAAAAAAAAAAACAAAAGTGTGAGTATGAAAGGAACAGCAAACACACAAAAGGGTAAAAGGGTAGGGTAAGTATTACAGGACGAACAGCTGATCCACAGAGGGTGAGCGAGCGTCAGAGATGGAACAGAGACATGTCAGCAAGGCCCTGCGGGCGGAGGCCTGAGCCAGAGATGCTGACTACAGGCTACACCAGCTGAAAGATGAGATCGGGGGAAAAAAAGACACCTAAATACATGGCGCGAGAGCCTGAGACAGACCCAGAGACCACAAGGACACTCAGATGTGTGTCGAATT
Source organism: Setipinna tenuifilis (assembly GCA_030347295.1). Classification (NCBI taxonomy): domain Eukaryota; kingdom Metazoa; phylum Chordata; class Actinopteri; order Clupeiformes; family Engraulidae; genus Setipinna; species Setipinna tenuifilis. The sequence continues at coordinate 28,034,005 of CM059267.1, read as the reverse complement.
GCCAAGGGGCGTTTAAGGGAAAAACACACATCATGAAGACATTGAGGGACAGACAGAAGGAGAGGACACTTAGAGGACAATAAGAGGACAAGCAGAGGAGGATTGAGATGCTTTTGACCTTGAAGAGAAATATTTTGAAGGAAAGGACACACAGTACACATTGAGACAAAATAGAGACACACACAGTTTTTACATTTTTTTGTCTGTTTTTGTTTTCTCAAACAAGTCAAACAAGTTTTCTCAAACAAGGTCAAGTTTTGTTCGCTACTGATCTCCTACGAACAAAGGTTACTATTTTTATTATAATTACTACTACTATTATTATTGTTAACTAGCATGACTGTTAGCGGTCACCTGATTGATGATGGAGGTTTTGCGTCCTAGCCGGTTGTCGGGGAAACGGAAACGGCTGCTGCGCTTGCTGCCGTCGTCGGACTCCGACTTGACCACCTTCTCGCTGTCGCCTTTCTCCTTCTCCTGCTCTTTCTGACGCCATTTTTTCTTGCGGTTGCGCCGCTCCTTGGCGCTCTTGGAGCTGAGCTTGGACACCTCGGAGGACGAGCGGGACAGACGCTCCCCGCCCCCGTCCAGCACCGCATCCTCCGACACCGTCCCTGCCGACGTCGCCATGTTAGCAGCCTTAAAGAAAAAAGAGAGAGAGGATGAGAGAGGGGGGCAAGGAAAGGAGGAGAGAGAAGGAGAGAGGGGGGCGAAAAGAGGAGGAAAGAGGAGGAGAGATGCCAAAAAAAAAAAAAACAGTCCATTTCCAGACTTAAAGCAACGCTAAAGCACATTTCCTCTTCCGTCGCCCTACAGGTTGGAAGTGGAATTGTCTTTCTTACGTCTCATTTGAATTACAGATTGGCAACGCGCTTTTGCAAACTTACATAGTGTGGTTATAACCCATGGAGGGCTACGAAGCAAATTTAGAAGTGCTGTTCAACCTGTTATGAGTTGATGAACCACTAAAACGATTTTGGAAACTGAAAAAACGACGTAGTGTTGCCTTAACGGTGCACACAAATCATCAGTCTTTACCTAGGTTCATCAATTTGACTGTGAACATCGTCACCAATCCTCCATCTGCATTTAAGCTAATCAATTTGACATTTAGACATTGTCACTGTTGTTCATTTTTTGGGCTTTTAAGCCTTTACTGGACAAGACAGTTGTATGTTTGACAGAGATAACAGGAAATGAGGTCATCAGTGTGGGTGGGACTTGAACCTGGCTCCTTTTTTTGGGCAGTCAGACCCAAATGTGATACGGGTCATGCTGTTTGGGCCCTCACTGTTGCTCACGCTATAGAAACTACATCTATCAGCGCTAGATCTACTGGCACTAATCCTGTAGGTACGATCACACAAGAACTACACTTCCCATGATTCTTCTTCCTTAGCCACACCTCAGGTGATAAACCCAATTAAGACCAATTGTACCTATAATCGCCTTCTCTGGCTATTTATCAGTACCAGTCAACTAAGTTAGCAAACTACATCTAGCAGCACCAGCTCTACTGGCACTAATCCCCTTCTGTGGCTATTTATCGATGTGTATCACACCTGTGCCTCCTCCTGCTGTTTCTTCAGCTGCTCCAGCATGGCCTTGAACTCGGCCTCCTTCTGTTCGGCCTCCTCGATGGTGGCCTGGTTCTGCTCCTCGTAGGCCATGGCCACCACAGCCAGGATCAGATTCACCAGGTAGAAGGAGCCCACGAAGATCACCAGCACGAAGAAGATCATGTAAGTCTTCCCCGCGGCACGGAGAGTCTGAGGGAGGGCAGAGACCCAGAAAGAGAGAGAGAGGGTGAGCTTTGTTTCATAGGTGTTTCATAGGTGTTTCATAGGACTTCATAGGTGTGCCATAGGACTTCATAGCTGTGTCATAGGACTTCATAGGTGTGTCATAGGACTTCATAGGTGCTTTCATAGGTGTTTCATCAGACTGTGTGGGACATGTCAAATGAGTGATGGCACCTCTCTGGGTTATCACACGGATGACCTCTTTCTCAAGGAAAACATAAACTCACAGTGAGAGAAAAAAAAAACTAAAAAGTAAACGTGATTATGTATTTCGGCCCCTCTGCCCTGCAAACAGCTGGGTCTGGTCCGAGCTGGTTTGTAAATTATGTAAAACCTTCACGATGGGAGAAAATGACATAACATCTATGAGACGTATGTATCCTGTTTACATGTAGTGTTGTGTGTCATTATGTCTATGTCTATGTCTTGCATTTGTGTGTTTCATCTATGTAACGACTGCTTTAGGAATACAATACAAAAGTGTAATAATCTGTCATGCCAATGAAGCACTTCCGAAATCGAAACTGAAACTGAGACGGGGGTGGGACACTGACCAGCTGGTAGAGGTTCTCCCAGAAGTCTTGGGTCATGAGTCGGAACAGGGCCAGGAAGGCCCAGCCGAAGGAATCGAAGCTTGTGTAGCCATAGTTAGGATTCCGTCCAGCTTTCATGCAAGTGTACCCCTCTGGACACCGCCTGGAGTGCACACACACACACACACACACACACACACACACACACACACACACACACACACACACACACACACATACACACACACACACAGGTAAAAACACATACACACACAATCAATCACACAATCACACAGACACAAAGAACCAGGCTTGTACACATATCCAGATACACAGAAGGAAAACGGGGGGACAGTGTGGGAGAGAGTGTGACAGAGTGTGGGAGTAAGAGAGAACGAGATAAAAAAAGTGACTGAGAGAGACACAGAGAACGAGAAAAAAGGGAGAGAGAGAGATTGAGAAAGTAAGAGAAAGATATGGAGAGCAAGAGGGCACAGAGAGAGAGAGAGAGAGAGAGAGAGAGAGAGAGAGAGAGGCAATGGAGGGGAGGAAGTGAGAGAGCAAGACTAAAAGAGTAATATAAGAGGGAGGCAGGGAGGAGACAGAGAGACAGAGAGCACATCCCATAATAAAGCATAATGGCTTCCTCTCAGAGAGCATGCTGGGAAGTGGGGCGTTAATGATGAGATCAGCAGTACTGACTCACCCCGAGTCGGAGCTGTTCCCACACAGCAGAGCATCCAGCTGCTCAGGCAGGAAGTAGAAGTTCGCTGCAACGCAAAGGGCAGGACTCTGTGTTAGCACACACACACCAATACACACACACATACACACACATACACACACACACACACAAACACTCACGCACTCACACATCAATACACACACACACACACGCACACACACACACACGCACTCATACATCAATACACACACACACACACACACACACACACACACACACACACACACACACACACACACTCACCACTCACACACACAAGGCTGGCCTCTGAGTCCGGGTCAAATTGCACAGCAAGCAAAACAGAGTGCAGGCACACACAACACAATATAACACAGAACCTCCAGAGGCAAGGCACACTTAGAGGGATAGAGCTGAGAGAAATGGCCTGCAATTCACACACACACACACACAAGCACGCGCACACACACACACACACAATTCCTCTTGTCAGAGAATGCATGATGCTTAATGAGAAAAACTCTCATGACACAGATGGACATAAGAAACATATACATTTTATATACATATATGCACATACATTTTGTAAATACTGTATACAAACACACATAAAAAACACACATACACACACACACACACACACTCACACGCATGTGTGTGTATCTGTGTGTATGTGATATGTGTGTGTGTGTGTGTGTGTGTGTATTCGATATGTGTGTGTGTGTGTGTGTGTATTCTGCATGTGGCATGTCCTCCAGGTGAGGAGGCGACTCACTGTCATTCATGATGTACTCGTTCCAGTCGAAGCCGCGGCTGCCGTTGGACAGGTAGCTCTCGTTCAGGTTGATGGGCCAGAACACACACTTGTGACGCAGGTTCCCCATGAACAGCTGCAGACCGATCAGCGCAAACACACTCAGGCAGAACACCGTCAGGATCATCACATCCGACAGCTTCTTCACTGACTGGATCAGGGCGCCCACAATGGTCTTCAGACCTGTATGACACACACACACACACACACACACACACACGGACGGGCACGCAGACGGCACATACAAACACACACACACACACACACACACACATGGCACAAGGCAGGGGTACGCTTTACACCCGAATACATTCACACAGGGAGGCACAGTTTGTGTGTATGCTTGTGCTCACACACACAGACACACACGCGCACACACACACACAGCCACGCACACACACATGCATGCACTCACACACACACATGCACACACACACACGCACACACAACCACCCAAACTCACACAAAATAAACTGTTTGTGTACTGAATACATATGTGAGGTCCTTTTCATGTTTCAGTGCCAACCCGCCTCCATAGAGCACAGATGTTATGCAGTGTTATTGAAACAGTGGTGAGTGAATATAAGTTAATTTCAACTGCAGTAAACAAGAAAATACGCAAAACAAAGCAAACCCTCAATAAATCATGTAGTGCCTTTACTCCAGTAGTTCTTACTGATTTCTTCCCCATCCAATTCTAGCACCACCAAAATTCCATACAATCTCACACACACACACTCCCTCTTTCTTACACACATACACACACACACACACACACACACACACACACACACACACACACACACACACACACACACACACACACACACACAAACATGCTCACCCACAGTAATATACAATGTCTGTAACAAAAGTAATCACTTAAATGTGCATTTATTCCAAATCTTTTAAAACAGGTTGAAGTTACTTTTGCACCTTTCTGCTTGGGCGACGTAGACTAGTCTCCAATAAATGAATCTTTTATGTGAGTAAGTAAGTACTGTAAGTAAGTAAATGCACACACAGGAGAAAGAGAAGTGCCCCCACTTGCATATCTTGGTGTCTTTTTCAGCATTTTTTTTTTCACTGAACCAACAGTTTAAAGTGCAGCCTAAAGCCGTTTTTTTTTTTTGTTTGTTTTAATCAAAAACGTTTGTCTCTGTAAACACATGCGAAGCGATGCATGGCGTTGAGCTGTGAGTAAGTCAGTCATACAAGGATTCCTGAGGCTGCTCGGCCCCCTAAAGATGGCTCCTAGTCTGGCTAGTGTGAGCTGGGACGCCCTCTCACACAGAGAGACCACCGAATCCAAAAAACGAGAAAAGAAAACAAAAAAAAACAAAATAAATAAATAATAATAATAATAAAAATCGTTACAAGAGTTGTTAACATGCTCTCCGACTCGCAATCCTCTACGTTTTAATCGGTAGCTTATGCAAACACATGCACAGACACTCCACATGGACACACCCAGACTGCAGCCGACACTCAGGGTGGAGTCCGACCCGAGGCCAGGGAGCCCCATTCACACTGTGGGGCATCACACCAGGAACTTCAGACCAGGAACTGCACACCAGGAACTCTGGGCCTTACCAGGGCCTCACTAGGGACGTTTGTTCCTAGTTAAGGCCTGTTTTAAGCCCAGCCCAGTCAAAGTATAAATAAGCTCTCAGGCCCTCAGAAGAGGAAGTCCGGGCACTAGGTGTGGTCCACAGTGTAAATGGGGCAAATTCCGGCAAATTCTAGAGATCTACTTCCGGGTCAGCTGCTGTCTGTCTGTCGGTGTCGGATCAGGCTGGTGTGCGGTGATGAGCCTCTCGTCCGTCCAGTCCCACGGCCATCTGCACACCTCACACCTCAGCCCAGTTCTGCTGTGCACTGACTAAAGATGCTTCTGCACACACACAGCAGCGATGCAGCTCCAGAGGTAGTGGCAAAGAAAAAAGACTGCATTCCTCAGTACCACTGCACAGTCCATCCACAGACATCCTGAGAGTCTGCTTCTCGGTGTTTCATTATGCACTTATTTACATACACATCTCTCTCTTTAAGGAGCTGTGAAAAGTGTAAAACAGTGCAATAGAAACCCCTAGAAGAGCAGACTCGTGAGGTGTGTGTGTGTGCGGGGTGCGGAGTGCACAGGGGCACATTGTGAATCAGCAGCCTTTAATCCCGTCCCCCCTGTGCTGCAGCGTGCTGCTGTTTCAGAGGCATCTTCACCAGGCGGACGCAGCAGAAAGCCACACGCCGCACCGCACCTTTAAAAAAAGGGACATCACGGCCGATCACGGCGTTGGGCTGTTGGTTGTTATGCCAACCAGTCGGTGTGTGTGTGTGTGTGTGTGTGTGTGTCTGCAGACGGCAGGACAGGACAGGACAGGACAGGGAGGAGCCTCACCTCTTCGCAAACAGTCATCATCTCACGATCGTACGCTTGGTTTATGGGGGAGGGAGAGAGAGAGAGCGAACCCCCCCCCCACCCCCATTTATAGGAATGCAGATGGAATAGGCAGAGATCAGCAGCAGCACCAGCAGCAGCAGCAGCAGCACAGAGAAGGAGGGGGGAGGGGGGGGTGGTAGAGGAGGAGGAGGGTGGACAGGAGAGGAGAGAGAAAGAGAAAAAGAGGAGAGAGAGGAGGGGGGGGGTGGGGAGGGAGAGGAGGAGGAGGAGGGCAGAGAGGAGAGGAGAAAGAAAGAGAGGTGGGGAGGGAGAGATTGTAGGGAAGGTGGAGGAGGAGGAGGAGGAGGGTGGAGAGGAGAGGATAGAGAAAGAGAGGAGAGAGGAGAGAGAAGAGAGGAGAGAGGAGAAAGGAGAGAGGAGGGGAGGGGAGGGGGAGATGGTAGAGAAGGAGGAAGAGGAGGAGGGTGGAGAGGAGAGGAGAGGAGAAAGAAAGAGAGGAGAGAGGAGAGGAGGGGAGGGGACGGAGAGATGGTGGAGGAAGAGGAGGAGGAGGGTGGAGAGGAGAGTATAGAGAAAGAAAGGAGAGAAGAGGGGAGGGGAGGGGAGGTAAGGGAAGGGGGGGGGGGCAGTGAAGGATAAGGCTTTACCGCATGCAGGCCATTTAAACACCAAGGCTGAAGACATCATCGTCATCGTCATCACCATCATCACCATCATCATCATCATCACTGCGATCATTATTGTCTGAATCGCCATAGGAATGATGACGTTTCCATTCTGTTTACTGTTGGTGTCCTAAAGGCAATGCAGTGTTCTGGTGCATGTGTGCTTTGAGGGGGGTTTGGGGGGGGGGTGTTAAAGTCCCCATGATCAGAGGGAAGTGTGAATGGATGCTCACTGAGAGCCAGTACACCTAGCAGTCCACTGTCCTCTAACCTGACCTGCTGTTGTCTGAGTACAATAGTGGCATTTGTGTGTGTGTGTGTGTGTGTGTGTGTGTGTGTTTGTGTGTGTGTGTGTGTGTGTGCGTGTGTGTAGTGTATGTGTGTGTGTGTGTCTGTTTGTCTGTTTGAGAGAGAAAGGGAGAGAGTGGGAGAGAGAGAAAGAAAGAAGGAGAGATAGAGAGAAAAAAAGAGCAAGAAATGGAAAGAGAATCAGAGAGAGAGAAAAAGAGAGAGTGAGAGAGAGAGAGCGAGAGAGAGAGAGAGAAAAAGAGAGAAAATAGTGAGAGAGTATAATTTGATTTAATCAGTTTTGGCTCAGAATACCTATTAACCTCCAGGGGTAAGCTTGACAAACAAGCATAAGCTACCAATGGGGCATCTGTGTGTGTGTGTGTGTGTGTGTGTGTGTGTGTGTGTGTGTGTGTGTGTGTGTGTGTGTGTGTGGCAGCATGCAGCAGAATGATATTATACACTAGGCTTGGCAGTCTCACTAAACATATGATGCATAACCCACACGGCTACGGCTAAGAGTAAGCTGTGAGTGAGGTGGCCTTAACACACAGGAGTGCTTCAGCAGTACTTTACTCATACAATTATCAATTATACAATACCCTATCCTACATAGTAGCCTTGCGGTGTGGTCATAAAGTGCACATAACTAAAGCCAAAGTGGCTGCAGAGAGAGGGAATGTCTCTTTAAAAGGCTGCCTTTCTGAATGTAAGCAGGACTTTTGTGTCTGGTGTAGCCAGTTTCACTGTTTATACTGTAGGTGGAGGGGAGGGTAATTGCTAATTGCAAAAAGTTGCCTCCATTAAAGGAATGCTCTAGAACAATGCCATTAAAGGAATGCTCTAGAACTATGCCTGGTGTAGCCACTTGGTAATACTGTCTGCCGACTCCTGGATCATATGTACTGTAGGCTAGCTTAATCTACGTATGTGTCTACAAAGTCTACACATGCTTTTGGGATAAGCAACCAAATATGAAAGCAAAACGACATTATCGATATATAAATAAAATTTAAGCAATCTCACAGTCGCCCTATGTAATTTTCTAAATTATCCATAGCAAGTGTGTCCTTTGCAGCATTCCCACTGTCCATCCGAGAGATACTAGACCCAGTTGTGCATAGTACCCTGATGCAGTGAGAACATACTAAGCTTAACTGAAGGTTACATGAGCAGAGACGGTCAAAGACATTTAAAAATATGAAAGACATCTAAGATCTAGATTTACCTACACAGTCCTGAATGAAATAAACAAAGAGAGGAAATGAACAAAGAGAGGAAAGATGAAAATAACAGAAAAAAGACGGTGTAGCAAGAGGAAGCCGGCAACCCCTTTCCAATGTGACGAAAGAAAAGAAAAAGAAAGAAAGAAAAAAGGGCACCAGAAACACCAGAAGCTCCAAGACTGTGGTAGAGAAAGACGGTGTAGCAAGAGGAAGCCAGCAACCCCTTTCCAAATGTGACGAAAGAAAAAAAAAGAAAAAAGGCACCAGAAACACCAGAAGGTCCAAGACTGTGGTAGAGAAAGGATGGTGCAGCAAGAGGAACTCAGAAACCCCTTTCCAATGTGACTAAAGAAAAGAAAAAGAAAAAAAAGAAAAAAAGGGCACCAGAAACACCAGAAGGTCCAGACGGCGGAAAGAGAACGACAGTGTAGGAAGAGGAACTCAGCAACCCCCTTTCCAATGTGATGAAAGAAAAGAAAAAAGGGCACAAGAAACACTAGAAGGTCCAAGACTGTGGTAGAGAAGGACAGTGCAGCAAGAGGAACTCAGCCACCCCATTCCAATGTGATCTTCCAGATGCATGGCCCCAACATGGAGCCGGCCGTGTGAGTTACACCACGTGGAAAAGAGAACTAGATACCTCAGTGTGGGTAGGTGCATCTTGCTGATGCAATTCTTGGCTTCGACTGAATGAAAAGTCCCAAGTAAAGAAAAATGTAATGAACACTGTCCATGTGGTCAGGATGAAGGTCTTCAATAAAAGGTGGGAAAAGGAGAAAGAAGGCATAACCAACCAACTGGAGTAGTAGCTGTGTTCAAAGGAACCTCAAATGTACAAATTATAAAAATATATATTTATAATTACACTGTAAATCTGAAGTTGTCAGCATTTAAACAATCCTTTTTATCATGTTATGTTCTGCTCTAAAGTTTGATGTCATGACATCTTAGAGGAAAAAAAGGCCTTCTTTTCCGGTTCTTGAAAAAAACACCATGCAATCCACCTGAAGAAAGAGGAGTTGAGTTCAGGAGTTGGGCAAACACCTCAGGTGAAAAGTGTAGAAGTCTCAGGGATCCATGAAAGATTATTATAAAAAAGGACTTAAAAAAGGACTAAAGACTATGTGCTCAAAGACAATATTACGCTGATCAACTCTGTGTGGGTCCCTCGTCGCTCCAAGAGCAGGAAACAGTGTGGTGTTTGGTTGCAGTCTGCTGTCAGATTGAAAGGGAACATGAGAACGAGCACAGCCTTGGACAGAGTTTCTTTTTCTTTCTCTTTTTTTTCCTTTCTTAAATGAACGTTTTATGAATGAGATTAGTTCTTCCCAGTGAAAAAGAACAGCACTGAATGTGTTTAACGTGTACCTGAGAAGACAAAGTTACACTAACTACCCTGGAGGTTTAAGTGTTTGTGGATGGTAAAGTTACTGGTTCTACATGTAGAAACTGAACTGTGTACACAGTGCTGCTGGAGATAGTATAACTCAGTAAGAGTTGAGGTATAACAGGTCTTCAGATATTCAGGTGCGAGAGCCCAAACCAGTTGAGATGCACCAACAGTACATCAAGCACAGCTCCTGACATCCTGCCACACCTTAAGAACTGGTTCACTAGTTCACCCTTATGACTGCTCGATGTAAAAGCGTGTGTGTTCGGCTTGGTAGCTGGCCTTGGTCCTGAAATGATTGAAGCAGAGATCGTAGAGAACAATGTGAGGAGAGGACTGTGTGAGTAGACTCACTAGTGACATGGAGGAATAACGGGAGGGGCACAGAGGACGTGTGGATGAGCAGGTGAGATTAAATCTCCTAGAAGGCAGGAGACAGGTAAGTTGATGGCTGTCAATCATCCTACAGACTCCTCCTGAACTATGTTTGGAAAACAGCATATAAGAACAGAACATGGAAGAAGATTTTCATGACCCTACAGCTGAATGAGAACACGGAGAACCGTTTAGAATAAACTAGAACTGAATTTAAATATGAAGAACCATTACGAAGAAGCTATAACTGAATAAGAACATAAAGCTGAATAATGTTGAAGAAGCTATAACTGAAAAAGAACATTCCATTGAGTTACATTTAGAAGAGGCGGGTGGCATGTGTAACCTGATGGGTGTCACATAAGACTGTTGGAATACTAGAATATTCTAGAACCATCTAACCTTTCTATCAAACAATATTTGTTTCATTCCATCTACCAACTGTTTAATTACTAAACATTCTATTACATACTGACCTACCTCAGGAGTAATTTGGATGCTAAGTAAATGAAACTTAAGTGAATGAAAGGAATTCTGAGGGGAAACTAGACTAGCTGTGATTCTAGTTTGCTATCAGATATGTAAATTGGATGTGTAGAGAGACTGGCAGCTCCCATGTATGATTGCGGAGAGACAGATTCAAATAGCCTACTGTTTAGCTTAACCTGTGATGTTACATGCTTAACGGAGAGTGTCTGAATAGGTAGATGTCTTGGAATGGGTCACCAGAACATGTAAATACAATTTAATTGTTTTTTTTTGTGTTGAAACTTGTGTGCACTCCATACTGGTGTGCTTTATACATTCAAAAATTCATGCCAATGCATATCACAATATTAGCCAAAATAATGCTGCAGCGTGATAAGTCTTACTTGCCAATCCACAGAATATCTTAATATGCTCTTGAAACATGACAAAAGGTTGTCCTTAGTGAATGGGACAAGGAGCTTTCCAGACTGCATTACACTGGAAAGGTCTGTGAGAAAAACATGCATTTTTTTTTTTTATAAAAAAATCTATAGCGTTCGATTGTTAAAACTTGGTGTTTTACATCAATGCATTATAGGGGCAGACTGCAAAGCCTATCAAAAATGTGTCTTCACCATTTTTGAGTGCAGTAAGACAAACGCAAATTAAAGCACCAGTTTCCATGGCATCTGGTGTCGAATAGAAGCCTTTGGAAGCACGCATGAAGCCAGTCAGCCTTCGAGTTTAAGCAGGTCTCACCTGGAATCACAGAAATAGTTTTCAGAGCTCGCAGAACCCTGAATGTTCTCAGCGCGGATACATTCCCCAGGTCCACAAACTCTGTTACATATCTGAAACAAGGGAGGATCACACACACAGAACGATCACGACACAACACACACAAAAACACACACGCATACATACACAATCCACGCACACACAAACACACACACACACACACACACAACACACACACACAACACAAAACACACATACTATACATACACAAACCAAGTCATGTACGGCATCACAGTACAGCGCACAGAGGGCAGGAGAACCACACAACTGCAAAGCCAGAGGTGAGAAACCAGAAGGAGGAGTAGGAGTAGGAGGAGGATAAGAGGAGGAGAGTAGTAAGGAGGAAGAGTAGGAGGAGGAGGAGGAGAACGAGGATTAAGAAGGGGGGTGTCCCTGGTCCTGGCCTAAATCTCTTGGGGCGGGGCGGGGCGGGGTGGGGCAGGGTGGGGGTGGGGGTGGGGGCACCATCCACGGTTGTGTACCACAGAGCGAAGTGAGGGGCACTCCAAGTGGCACATGTACATGCCACATCTGCCTAGATTAACACACAGGGTTACACCACATCTGCCTAGATTAACACACAGGGTTACACCACATCTGCCTAGATTAACACACAGGGTTACAGTACGGACTGGCACAGATGGACCACAGTCATGGGGACAGGCGGACAGGAAGGAGGGAAGGAAGGAAGGAAGATGACCATACACAGGAAAAGAAAGACAAAGAAGACACTTGTGACATGGTGCTAGTGGTCTCTCTTTGCAACATTGTGTTATGTGTTGTGTTAGGTCATAGGTCATAAGGGGAAGTAACATGGGTCATGTGCTACATACTACAGTTTGTGCTAAGCCAACGGGGAACACTTAAAAATGAGTAAGAGGTTTTTTTTGTCAACATGTAAGAATTATAAATGATCTACAATTAAGAAATTGTATATTTTAAATTGTAGATTCTAAATTCAGCTACTGTATTAGAACGTATTTATGCTAAAGTATTTTAAACTGTCAGGGAATTATCCAGAAAAAAAACAAGAAGAAATACAACTAGAACATTATATACCATTTACCATTTTTTTGTAAATTGTCACATTGAGTTATGCCACAATACCTCTCATGTCATTTTATTAAACCTAAGTAGGAGCCAAAAATTGTTACGTTATGTGGATTCTGCTTACTGCTAAAGAAAATAGTTGACAAGTCTATATTTTACATGCAATCAGACAAGTCTACCAACAATGACAAGTCAATCCTAAATAGGCCGACTTGCTGATATAATTTACACAAGTTTTCTTTAAAAAGTGTAAAACTAGAGTTACAATTAACTAACAGATGCTGACGAGCAGCAATGCAGTGCTATTCCACATCAGCAGAGAGGGGGTATGCTGTGGCCTAATGGTTGGTCTTGGGATCGGAAGGTTGCAGGTTCGTATCCCACCCTTACCAGTAGGACAAATGTATGTGGACTCCCTACACCTTCATCCATGGCTGAAGTGCCCTTGAGCAAGGCGCATAGCTCCAGGGACTGTAACTAATACCCTGTACCTAAATAACTGTAAGTTGCTTTGGATAAAAGCGTTAGCTAAGTGTAATGTAATAATGTGGTATAGCAACAAACACATTTGCTGCTGTAGATGGTAGTTTAACTGCTAACATTTACTTTAAGCTAACACAGATCAGGCCTAGTGCAGTCCTGTGCTACAGCTGTTACACGCAGAGCTTATGTTATGATCTGTCTGTGTGTGTGTGTGTGTGTGTTTGTGTGTGTCTATGTGTGTGTGTGTGTGTGTGTGTGTGTGTGTGTGTGTGTGTGTAAGAGAGAGAGACACAGAGAAATTACTTTCAAGAAAATAAATAAAGACCCTGTTCATGTCTGGAGCTGTACTGTGAAGAGGGCTCAATGTAATTACAGAACTGTATAGTGCAGAGCTAGGAATTGCAGATGCAGTCAATCCTCCCTTGAAAGTTAATGTACAAATTAAGCATTTCTTGCTTCTTTTGTTTGTTTGTTTGTCATTAAAGGGCTTCAGCAGCATCGTTTCAGGGTAAGAAAGGTAGATGCTCAGCCTGTTACGTCTGACTGACTCAGGAGGGGGCCTGGTCCATGTTGCAGACTGGTCTGATTAAGTCGACTAAATCAGGCTGGTACGATGCTAAATGAACGTCATTCTAACACACAAGTTTATCTGTCGATGCGGTATCTGTGACGGAAATGAGAAAAATTACAATAGCACGGCTGTGGAAACTAAAATAAGCCAGAAGATGCTAGCTTTGTACACCCAACATCAGAGGGACGGAGAGCATCTGAACCTGGAAGTTGCTCTCTACAGTGTTGTACCTACATTGGGGACACTTCTGAGCAGGGCTGGGCGATAGGGCCAAAGGTTTGATCGTTTGAAAGTTTGATATATTTTTCTGTGTTGACCAATATCAATTTTTATCAGGATTAGGGCTGGAAGATAGAGCTTAAAATGGAAAATGGTCTTTAATTTTCTGGCTTGGGCAGAATCACATGGCAACACGTGGTAGTGTGCTTTTTAAGGATCGGCACGTGAATACACACAGTGGAATGCACACAATATCAAGAAAACGTTTACAAAATACATAAATAATAGCAGTAATAATAAAAAACAATTAGTAGTCATGTGCTTGATCATTGTTGATTAACGGTCACGATTGTCGGTTCGATTAATTTTTCGGTTAATTGCCCAGCCCAACTTCTGAGTACAGTTTCTTGGCAAGTGTTAAGACTTGAGTCCAGATCACTTTGTGTCTGGTGATAACTGCACTAAGCAGTTGCACAAATTTCTGAGCTACTTACTGCGAGGTGTTTGTTGACACCGCCCCATTGAATTCATCATTATTAATCTTTAAAAGTATACCATTACCACAAGTCATGGATGTTTTTATAGATATATTTCCATGATTATAATCAAGCCATTCAATCTGCAGCAAAAATATATATGTATAGATAATAATTAAATTTATTTATTTATTCTGTACTTAGTGACATAGGCTGCCACAGCTACAAAAGCTCAAACACCATGAGAATGAAGTATCTGTTTTGTTTGTACACACCTACATCAGCAGAGTAATTTACAGACAAAATGCCTCTTTTTTGGAAGTATTAAAAACACTTAGAATTGTTTTTACCTAATACGCAATGAATTTCACATAAATGTCACTTCCCTTCAACATGGAGAAAATACTTCTTAAAAAGCTACATACTTGTGAGAGGAAAAAAAATCTAAAGCTTATTTTTGCTGGGTACTATAGTTTTTTTGGGGGGTGGGGTCATACATTTATTCCTTAATTTATTAGCTTTAAATTATCTTACAATTATATTCACTTATTGAAAACATCCCAACATAAGTTAGCGTCTATGCTAATACATGTTCACTGTCAGCATGCCTGAAATCCCACTGATGTCAGACAGGGCAGCCTCCTGTGGTTCACAGTGACACCTGCAACCCTGAATAACATGGATGAACATAAACACCTTTTTAAATTCGCCAGTTTAGTGTGTGTGACATTACAGACATGCCTTTAATGTGCTCTTTTTCCTTTGAAAGCCTGGAAGGTTTTTTTGGTGAGAACTGAGCAGGAAGACTGGGAGCGAGGATATTGAGAATGGCATGAAAAAGTATATATTATAAGTACCCATAACTGTAAAAATTAAATGCTCACAAAAAAGAAAACATTTGGCAGTTTTAAAAACATATTTTGGCATATGTGCTTTTTTTGTGTGGTTTCCGGCATGTTTTCCTTTTTGTTGTATATATTTTTTTCCTTTTTTCTCTCTTTCGCCTTCACTCTTTCTTTTTTTTTCTTTTATCTTCTCATGTCGGTCCAGCACTGGTGCATTTCCTCAGGATGGGGATGGGGGGGGTGGGGGGGTCGAGGAGGTGGGGGTGGTGGAGTGCTGAGAGCTAAGGTGGAGGAGGAGGAGAGGAGGACGCCGGCTAGAAGGGATGAATTGATTGCTGTTTGAGAATGCAGTCTAGTTATTGATCACCGCGAGAGTGGAGAGGAGAGGAGAGGGGAGGCTAGAGAATGAGACCCGGGCTACACCCTACAGGCCTGTGTTTTTAATGACAATCAAACTCCAATTTAAAGGATGTAAAAAAAAATAACACCCCCATTACATTAGAAAAAAATGACCTGTCACGAGAGGAAGTCACATTCAAAACCTGACAAATGTCAGAGCTGCCTATCACGTCTCCCACGCTTGTAATGATACTGTGATAAAAGGGCGATGACGTAAGTTAAACTGAGGATTGAAGTAACTTAACCCCGCTGCCTGAGTCAGCACATCTCCGTAGTGCATTAAGAGACGCGGACAGGAACAAAGGCTTCTCTCGGACTTAGCTTACAGCTGATTGAGGTCTAAGGGGCTGCGCTGGCGGAGGAGAAAGCGAGGGCCTGGAGTCTTAAGATGCGCACACATAAATAATGGCAGCCACATCCTGTCTGTGGTTTGCCGAGTAAAAGCAGTGCGAGCGCTTCTCACATATCACTATCTATATAGTACGAAGTGAATAGATTATGTCTTATACTGCTGTTGGTACTGGAGTGTTTTAAGCACTCGTGGCATGTGTGTATGTGTGCATGCCTACAGATATGTATCTGTGTGTGTGTGTGTGTGTGTGTGTGTGTGTGTGTGTGTGTGTGTGTGTGTGAGGGAGCTGAATCCTTTTGAAATTTTACCCTTCTGGTAGTGGTGACAAGTATACAAACCTGGCACGTTGAGTAGTTACAGTGTAACACTTCGCAATGGATGACCACATACCTACTGTACACAACTTTGAAAATGGTCAGGACCAGTCTTAACAAAATAAAGCCATCATAAAAATTATGTATATCATTTGGTTGTTTTGTTTCTGTCACACTTGCTGGGATATCCTTGGTAAGCTTTTGACAAAAAATCAACAGAATTGTCATGTGGGAATTCATCAGCAAACATGACTGTATACAGTTAGTGGATGCACTTGGACCATACAGTATACTATATAACCATTGATGCATGTGCACCTGTATGTGTATGTTTGTATGTTTGTGTGTGTGTGTGTGTGTGTGTGTGTGTGTGTGTGTGTGTGTGTGTGTGTGGTGTGTGAGACTCACGCCATAGAGATCACCATGAAGTCCAGCCAGTTCCATGCGTCTCGGAGGAAGGTGAAGCCATCTATGGCGAACCCTCTGGAGACGATCTTCGTCAGGGACTCGAAAGTGTAGATTCCAGTGAAGACATACCTGCACACACACACACACACACACACACACACACACACACACACACACACACACACACAGACCGTTCAGCCAAATAAGCAAACCTCTTTTATCACTCAAAGTTACAATTACACATCCAAATATGTTACAAATTATCAAAAATAAATAATTCGGATATAGTATTAGTTTTAGTTTTCCATACACATGAATAAGTATGCATACTGAGGAATTTAGCTTCAGAAACGAGCAGTAAAACAGAAAGAAGACAGCATA
>CM059267.1:27974544-28014544 GCA_030347295.1 Setipinna tenuifilis | reverse complement strand
AGAACAATAGAATGGTATTGAATGCTTATTTTAACATTGTATTTGCTGAGCAAAACAGAGTGATCAAGTCAAATCAATACAAATATTGCATTCATTTCACTACGATGGTTTTTCAGCTTTGATCAGAAATCACTACACTAGACTAGATCGCTCCACACCACACCCATGTACATACTTCAATGTACTGTGTAGAAGAACTGCAGCAGTAAAAATATGGTTATTTCTGTCCTCTCAGACGTGTCGATGAGTATAGAAAGTACATTTATGGCATGTCATTATTTTAAATGCAGTCTTGAATCCTAACTGCAGATAATCATGGGGATGGGATACATCTCTCTCTCTCTCTCTCTCTCTCTCTCTCTTTCTGTGTGTGTGTGTGTGTGTGTGTGTGTGTGTGTGTGTGTGTGTGTGTGTGTGTGTCTGCAGTCCTTTCACACACTTGCTATATGTCTGTAGGATTCAGGCAGGTGTAAATCCCCTGCACTTCTGCGTACATTAACAGGAGGGGTGGTCTAGTGTAGAGGGGGAGCGACACACATATAAACTTATGGGAAATGTTAATGTTGCATTAATATTTTGCTCGAGTGATCCTCCCTCTAGATGTGTGTAAGAGATTATTATGTTGTACTCCACATAGGTAGAGACTCACGTCTGTAATTAAGTTACTGTTCCTGAGACTACCTTCCCAGGGACTACAGGCAGAAAATAGCAATATTTGCTAACACCTGGTGCAATGCATCTCTCCTTGAATTACACAAGGGTAATGCTTTTATTGTGTAACATCCATGTTCAAATAAATAAATTATGATTAAATGTTTTTCTGCAAGGGTGTGTCCAAGATGGCTACTGTGCTACAGTAAGTCCTGAGCGGACCAATGATTAATAAGAAATGCTCAGTGAGAGTCAGCTGGACACTTATGCTTAAGTGTTTAGCTAATAATCATACGTTTTTGGTCAGGTTTGAGGCCTGTGTGTGTGGCAATCAATGTGTTGACAGTACAATTTGGTCCTGTACCCGCCTGGGATGCTAGCTCAGTTGGTATGTCCCTTTGGGCATCAGCAGAAAGGTTTCTTACTTATTTTTTATGCACCTAAGTGACTCAAAACTATTTAAAAATGCAGTATATTTATAGCAATGTTGTCCTCTGTTCTAATGCTGTAGGGTGGTCTGTTTCATAGTATAATAATATAGTAACAGTCTGTTGTTTAAAAAATATCAGACCTCCAAATGTTGAGATAGCCCATTTAGTTCAATGGAACTTTCTGCCACACTTTGCCAAGCCATGTAATTATGTTACTTCATGGCCAAACTCCAAGACGCCATGAGATGTGAGGTAATATCAACCATATTTACCAGTCATACAATGGAGCAGGAATGGAATGAATACAATGTCAGCACAACATACATACATAATATAACAGCAAAATCCTCCAAGGTCTGTTGCAGGGGATCTTTAACATGATTGTGACTGCTTGTAATGTTGTCTTTTTTTCATTTTGAAAGGATATGAGTGTATCAATATTTTTATCGCTATTCGTCTGAAAAGACTGAATGGAGTAAAGATATACATAGACGGTGTTGCGCTGAACCTGAAGATAGTTTTCCCTTTGTTTAGCACTATAAATGTCTGTGGAGACAGGAGGAGAGAGACAGGTTAACAGGTTAAGGTCCTCAGACTCATGCTGTCAAAGGTAGCAATTAGCGACACTGAAAACTAAGAAATGCTATATCTAGAAGACATGTTAAACACACACTGTGTCAAAGGCAGTTCTTCATGTTCTTCACAGAAATTACCCATCAAAACCAGAGACAAACCTGTCAGGTCATATGACACCAAGAGAGGGGAATATATCTTTTGACAACAGTAATTCTTTTGTGTATGCATAAATGTAATGAGTACTTACTTGCTGCACACTGACAGACTAGTCAGGAACACCATGACGTAGCATAGGTTTACAACAGCCTAAACTATATGGCTGGGGTTGACCACCAGTGTAGCATTAGCTTAAGCTAACACAGCTAAATGTGGACATTCATGGTCAATAGCATTACGTTAGCATAGGCTAGTTCTGCCAAAGATGGACAGAGCTAACTATGCATAGCTTAGCCTTTCCACTGTTGGGCCAAAGCTGAGGAAATTAAGGCATACAGGGGGTCAATCCCTAGCCTGGTAAACCAGCCCATTGTAGTTCATTTCATTTTGTACATTGTGTCTGGCTAAGGTTCCATTGACATGGTTGTCCCAGGCAGAATCTTGCCTAACCAATCAGTGAACAGAGGGGGAGTGTTTGTCTGTGATGACATTGACTTTGTGTGCTACATTTAAATTGTAGTGCGTAAGCAGGCTTACAGCCAGGCTAACTGCATACGTCACAACCAGATGTAAGCGATTGGGTAAAAGCAGATCCAAATTGTTCTAAAACTTCAGCAGAGTCCACACCTCCAGGAAGAAAATGTTTCTCAATACAGCACAGCCAGACCCTGTGTGCAAAATAAAATGTAGTATGAGGGGCTGGTTTACAAGGCTAGTTCATTTCTTCCACATTGTCATTTCCGGCACTTTCTGCCTCTGCAATACTTCTTCCCTCTGGCAAAATGTTACGGGCATTTAAAAAAAAAAAAAAAAACCTACAGCTAGAATCTTGGGCCATCAACATCTGTCACCTGTCTTAAAGGCCTTGTCTCGGCCTGGTGGAAGTGGCTAGTGTCACATGTACAGTAGCCTGGCCTACTGTAACACTGCCGTATATGGACAGTGATGACCACCCATGTAGCATTAGCATGGGGCTAGCATTGCCAGGGATCAGTAAACATAACCAGCGATGTAGCGTTACCTTGGCGCTGACACTGCTAAAGATCACTACCAGCAGAGATAACCAGTAATGTAGCCTTAGTCTGGCTAACATTGCCCACCACAGGTTTTTCTGTCTAAAATGTTCACTCGTTTAGTTTATATAGAGAACGAAACGGAACTGAATGTGATCAGCTTCAAAAGAGGTTCAGGAGTCTCGTGTCTGTCTGACTAGGGTAACCTACCCTTGCAATCAGTGCTGAAACAGCTCAATTGGTAAAAGTATCCTATATTTTTTTGATCAACAATTTAAAATGATCCACCCCCCCCCCAGATAATGTCAGAAAACCCTGAGGTAACCCCCACAGAGTGGACTGAATAGCAAAATGAGTGAACATTTCAAATTTGCCCAGGCAGTGATGGCCACAGTTCCCCAGTAGCGTACAGTTCGTAGGAGTGCCTCTGCCAAGGATGATGGCCATGGCTGAACACCAGTGTCACTTTAGCTGGGGGGCTCTGCAGAGCACGGGCAGACAGGAGCCAAAAACTGGCCTTGATGGGAAGCCAAACTTATGCAGCAGGGACACCAGAGCAGGGACCACACAACCTCTGGGGCCTGTTCTTTTTTTTTTTTTTTTACATTTTCTGGTCACACTTTATTTTGCTGTCCCTGTTACATCAATTAGGCACAGCGTAACAAAGCGTGTAACAATATGCAACATTGTGTACTTACACTGTACCATAAGGATAGGGATAGGGTTGGTGTTAGGTATTTATAGTGTAAGTACATAATATTACATGTTGTTACAAAAAGGAACTGTAAAATAAAGTGGTAATCATTTTCTTTTTTCAACACAGCAGTCAGCCCTAACATATGTGGTGCAATACATTTAACCTGACCTCAAGGTAGTAATGTTTAGTCTGTTTTAAAATTCCCAGTGTCACATATCCAGTATGGTATTATGAGATTTAGGAAACACCTGGTATTTATAATTACCTAAATATGCAGCAGATTGTAATAATATTTTAGAAAACTATATGTGAAGAGATCTGGCCAAATGAGTCACAGTGACCTAAAATTCAAATAGAGATTTTGGTACCAGTGAAAAGGCAAGATGATACACTTTAAAACAAGCTCTTGGTCAGAGACACACCTTTTGCAGTTGTCAAGATATAGTTGTTTGAAATATGACATCCCAACATCTTTTTAAAATTCAAAACATAAGAAAAAACTAATATTTCGATGGTGCAATTAAACTTCAGATAGCCATCTGAAAATGAAAAGTGGGGAGAACACCTTTTGTTTCATAAAAAAAAACAAAAGATACAATTTTCTACCAAAATAAGCCTGTACCCCAAAATTAGAATTTGCGACTACAGACTCATTTTGCCAGATCAAGTCACATATTATAACATTGGCATTTCAGACTTGCAGGTAAGTGTTTTATTAAAGTGGTCTGTTAGCACCACCTTTAACACCCCTTTAGCCACACAAAACACCTTTATCTCTCTAAGAACATGGCATTATCCCTTTGAGGAGTACGGTCACACGTGATTAGAACGTTTGCAAAATTGAGAGTTCCCACTATGATGTAATAAATACTTTGAGGACTTTTAACATGAAGTTCTATGAGAGCTAAAGAATGCTCGTGTAGAATTCTAGAAGAACAGGGAAAAATGATTCACTCCTCAAAGGGTTAAAGCTCTGGACATTCTAATGCAGAAGGCAATTATGTTGGAAGCCATCGAAAATTGTGAGATACTGTATATTTGTCAGTATCTGTGTATGTGTGTTTCCGTGTGTGTGTGTGTGTGTGTGTGTGTGAGTGAATGACAGACGCCAGTACCGTACCATACCCCCAATACCCCCTGTAATTCATACTATGCCCCCCCCCCCACCCCACTCACTTTGGTGGTCAGGTAGTAGGGGTCTTGATCAGGGGGAACCGTACCCCCCAGTACCCCCTGTAATTCATACTATAACCCCCCCGCCCCCACCCCACCCCCCAGCCCACTCACTTTGGTGGTCTTGATCAGGGGGAACCGTACCCCCCAATACCCCCTGTAATTCATACTATGCCCCCCCACCCCACCCCACTCACTTTGGTGGTCAGGTAGTAGGGGTCTTGATCAGGGGGAACCGTACCCCCCAGTATCCCCTGTAATTTATACTATGCCCCCCCACCCCCCAGCCCACTCACTTTGGTGGTCAGGTAGTAGGGGTCCAGGTCCTCCAGCGGTGTTGCTATCATGTCGTTGGGGACGTCCCCGTAGATGAAGGGCAGGCTCTTGCCCGCCTCCAAGTCACTGTTGGGCTTAGGCCCAGTATCCTCCGAGTCATCGCGGTGACTGCTGTCGGAGCGCGGCTTGACTGGCTTCTTCTTCTTCTCTTCCTGGATGCGCTTCTCAATGTTCTCGAGAGTCTCTCGTGTGAACTTCTTAAAGCTGTCGGGTCCTGGAGGTGCAAGCAGGGGAGCGGCCATCTTCTCATCCTGCAGCGCGGAGCACTCTATTTACGATCCATGAAGATCTACGCCCTCCACGCAGCCAGGGAGGAGAGCAGAGCAGAGCAGAGCAGAGCAGAGGAGGAGAGGATGGGAGGAGAGGAGGAGAGAGGGAGGGGTGAAGAGAGAGAGAGAGGTCAAAGTTACAATAGCCGATCAAAGACTTTTAGTTGGAGCCACTGCGTTTCAATAGCCCTCCTCTCACCAGCACAGAAAACAGAAAAGACAGTGAGAGGGAAAGAGAAAGAGAGCGAGAGCGAGAGAGAGAGAAAGAGAGAGAGAGGGAGAGCGAGTCAGAGAGGGAAGGACAAATGGACAGGGTAACAATAGTAGAGTAAATTCTCATATGAACCAACTAGAGGTCAGCCTTCCCTGTAAATCTGACACACATACAACACCAGGGATTTTTACCATGTTGTTTCATCACATGCACATTATTACACTTCACTAATGCTTCACAATGCCATATTTGGTGAAGTACTACAGAATACCTCATGTTTTTATGGTCATGATGAGCTTTGGTCCATGTATCCAACTTGGTCTATATAGCGGCCATTCAACCTAATGGTGGCACCCTCCCATTGTTCATTTCTTTAAAATCATTGTCACAGTGCTAGTCACTATAACTTCAGATACACAGGGAGAACAGCGATCCAAATCTGTCCTGAAATGTAGATTTCCAGTCAATACAGCATGAACCCGATGCTTAGCAAAAATGTAGAATTTAAGTACCTAATAAATAATATTACTTAAACACAACACTGTACAGTAATAAAGACATGAGAACTTGAGAGGGCTTTGGTCTGAGACGTGGTTGGCACTTCATTAGTGGGGTTATATGGTGGTACTACTAGTACTACAAAAACACACAATACTGTACTGTAGTATGCATAGACTATGTTGAATATAATCGTCCAATCTGACTACCATGTAATGTATTTTACATGAAGGGCCATGACAAAGTGACATGAAGGGGTAATCTATCTTCACACAACATCTGGTGTAACTAAAAAAGCAAAACTGAATTTGTGCTTGAAATATCTGCTGCATAAGGTGTAACGATTTGAAGGCCCAAAACCCTACATTGAAACTTGACTGGGTTTCAAATCAAATCCTCAAAATCAGTAATCTTTATGGGAAAAAAAACCCAAAAAAATGCAAAAAGAAAAAAAACTACTGCTCCCTTGGGCACTTGTTTCATGTAAAGATTGGCTAATTTCAAACCGAATAAGTGACTGAATTAACTAGGCTGATGGGTGCGTAAATGAAGTGCTGAACTAGCTGCTTCTGTCATCACTAAGATAAAAGCCAAGCAGGATGCAGTGTTGTCTGTTTCTTGAGGACAAACTGCTGGGCATTAGTGCGAGAGCTGAGACAGGCAGCGAGGGAGAGAGAGAGAGAGAGTGATAAAGAGAGAGAGAGCGAGAGAGACAGAAAGCAATAAAGAGAGAGTGACTGAGAGAGAGCAAGAGAGAGAGAGAGCAAGCGAGAGAGAGAGAGTGCGAGAGAGAGCAAGAGAGCGAGAGAGAGAGAGAAGCTCTTTAAAGGCCTGACTACAACCTACTGTATGGCACCTATAGTCATCGCCCCCGCCTTATAAATTAATTAGTATTATTTTCTCTGTTTTTAGATGGACGATACAGAGTTTTTCTTCTAAACGCACCCCACGCACACGCCAGTACCTTATAGCTGAGACACACACACACACACACACACACACACACACTCAGCTGCCGACCTCCACACACCAGCCCCTTATAGCTCTCACACACACACACTCTCAGCGGCTGAATTATACTGTACTTTACTGCACTGCACTGGGCTTGTCTCAGAACCCACCCCCTGACAAACTACACACACACACACACACACACACACACACACAGTGTCCAGTCCTCCATCCTCACGATCCATCCAAAACCCTTAAACATACTCTACACAAACACACCTATGCACTGTTAGCGTTATCTTAGTGCTTTATCAGTATCCACACCAGTGCTTATTTCTTTACAATAAAAAAACACATCGTGCTAACTAATGGCTAATTTTTTAGTAAAAGTAATCAAATGTCGAAAAAAATATACCACCTAATCCTCTATCGGCATAATGGGATTAGAGAGAGAGAAAAAAATTGCTGGTAAGTGCCTTACTTCGCCTATATTATATTAAACAGACTATACGTTGCTTGTGTCAACCAGCCTTTCCTTTCCTTTTCCTTTTCCTTTCCGTCCCGATCCATCCGTCCTTGCTCGCTCGCTTGCTAGGCTAGCGAGGCAGGCAGGCAGGCAGTGCACACTCGTCCATTGGATTATGTCATAGCAGCCCTGGCTACGGCTGTGGGGCTGAGCTGCAGTGAAGCTGGCTGCTTGGCAGAAAAACAGGAGAGCAGAGAGTTTCCTCGCGGCTAGTCAGCAGAAGCTAAATCTAATGTGGCTATGGCCAGATCAATCTGATTATGCCAGTGTCTGCTCAAGCCTCTGCGTTTTCAGGTATTTTGAAAGAAGATTGTTTACTCCCCCAAAATGAATATTTATGTTCCCCCGTGTTTTTCAAATTTGCTTAAGGGGAAATTAAGACAGTTATTCCTAATGGAGTTTTTTTATGTTTATATAAGTGTTTAAAAAATAATAAAATGACCACCAGATATTTATTCTCATAATTGTAACTAGACAAGATTGAGAAACTGAACCAGAAAATAATCATTAGACTGCAGGTGTTTTAAACAAAAAAAATATATGTACATGTCCTGTCCACTAAGAAATGACTTGACTGATAAAATACCAGTGGTCTACTAGTCAACTGCCTATTGGTGAACTGTCATTGCAAAGCATGTGGACGATGTATGGAGATCTCTGCACATTAGTGCCTTATTACACACCAAAGCTGATGTTTTAATTATGGATTGTGCCCCTTCTCAGTGGAATAAAAACCAGACTTATGTATTGAAGAGAAACCCCCTTGTCTTCTTGTCTGTCACCACCTGTCAAACTGAGTGGCCACCCAGTCCGAATCTGTGTTTGTCCAGGGGTTTTATTTTTTGACGGATTGACCTATGGTTGTCACATTTGCTGACCATATATTAAATGAAACTGTTAAAATATAAAATTACGAGAGCCAAGCATTTGCTGTGAATCAGCTGTAGCCTACAAAGGCAAAAAGCGGCGCATTTGTCCTTTGCTGCTTTGTGTGAGCAGAGACAAAGGGAGAAGGAGAGAGAAGGAGAGACAAAGAGAGAGAGAAAGAGAGGGACAGAGAGAGGGAGGGAGGGAGGGAGGGAGGGAGGGAGGGGGGCTGTGTCATGGCGGGACGGCAGGTTTCATCATTATCAGAAAAAAAATGTCCCTGTCTCTCTCTCCACTCAACCTACCAGTACAGTACTACTCGCCCGAACTCTTCTCCCCCCACATGCCCTGGTGACACACACACACACACACACACACACACACACACACACACACCCACACACACACACACACACACACACAGGCTGACCCACAGGAACACTCCCACACCAGTCGCCTCTGACCAACACGCACACATACCTATATGTGAACACAAGTCTCTCACACACACAAATACAAAGACTCATGCACACAGACAGACTGATACACAAGCACAAATGTCCTTCACACACACACACACACACACAAACACACACACAGACACACATGCACACAGACAGACATACTGATACGCAAGCACAAATGTCCTTCACACACACACAAACACACATACACACAGACACACACACGATTTATTCTCGCATTCTTCTTTTGTACCTCTTCTCATTCTTAGGTGCAGTGTAAGAGTTATTGCAGTGCTTCATTAACAAAAAAACCCACTGATGACGTCTCTGGCTTTGACTCATGTAGGGTAGCTCCTCCCTGACTCACTGAGTCACAATGGCTGGCTGGTCTGCAGAGTCTCTAGTGTGGGGATACTCATGCCAATGCACGGATGGAGAACAACTTATATAAACCCTTCAGCCAGTGGCTCTGGAATATTCTAGTTAAGGAATGCCTCTATTGACTCCAGAACATTCTGCAGCATTGTAACTACATTGTAAATACATAGTTTACAACATTCTAATCTAAACAATCAACCTACAATATTTTAAACAACCACCCTAGAACATTCTAAACAACCATCCTACAAACATTCTAAACACCCTGGCTACAACATTGCAAATATCTGGTCTACAACATTCAAAACACCCAGTCTACTCCACTCTGAACAATCAATTTACAGCATTCTAAAAAAACCAACCAGCAACGCTCTAGGCAACCAATCTACAACATTCTAAACACCAAGTCTACAATATTCTAAAACCTAATCTACATCCTACACTTTTACAAAATACTCATAGGTGTGGTGAGATGCAATGTCTTAATATCTTAACTCAGTTATTTTCAGATTTTCTGCCGACTAATAAATGTTATATATCCTATTTGCATGAAGTGCTTTTCTTCACTAAATGGAGACTAGAGAGCTTCTCTGGGATAACTCTGGAGTAAAAGTGTCCACTAAATAAATAAAGACATGACTCAGCAATAGATCAATGCTACAGCGGAAGTCAACATCAGTTACACTGTGTAGGCAATCATAACCTGTACAATCACTTTTCAAGGTCTACCTCTTGGGATGAGCAAATTAGCAAACTGTACATACATTAAAGTATCAGTTCCGGACATGATTTTTGGAAACAAACACATAACATATAAACACAAGCACATAACATATAATGTTTTTTTCTCCACAATGCTTTTTCATAAACTGCTTAATGGTCACAATAATAGGAAACGATCAATTAATAAAAATAAAAAGTGGGGCAATCCCGAATGAAAGTTTTATATATATATATGTAAATCTGGAAAAAGCACCTTCTGTCTTAGGAGGAATTAACTGTAAATGACATTTGTATCATTTCCTCAGGCTCCTCCTGAATTTTTTTTTTTCCAAGATGTGAGCTTTTGCATCGACAGCAACAATACTTTCATCGTTTGTGGTGCCCTGAAAGCTGAAAGCTATGGTCAAATTTGTCAACTCTGCAAAACTGAGGCTGAAGTCTCCAAACGGCCGAGCATCAGAGCCCAAGCAGCAGAACTGGGCGTGCAACGGGCCAATAGAGCTCCAGGTACGTCTGTGCTTGTGCCTTGCTTATGTGTGGACTAATGCAGTAGATATTTAACAAAGCAAAACATTACTTGCCAAAACATTTTGCTTTGAAAGAATTACAGGCCTGATGATGTCTACAAATTAGAATTTATAACTCATAAAGAATAAGAAAGAGAATACATAGATATATGGACTATAACCCATAACCCCTAAACAAGGACATATGGACTATTTGCCTACACCCTAAATACCCAGGACTACAGTATATGGACTATTTCTCTAACCCCTGAACAGTACCAGACTATAGGACTATTTCTCTAGCCCTGAACACTACCAGATAGACTACAGGGCTATATCGACTATTAAACCCTAGCAGAGAGACTACAGGGCTACAATATGTGGGCTTTTAAACCCTAGCAGAGAGACTACAGGACTATGTTGACTATTAAACCCTACCAGAGAGACTACAGGGCTACAGTATATGGACCATGTGCAGTGCTGCTCCACATCTACAACTGCATCACACCATCGTCATCTTAGAACAGCTATTTACAACAACAGCCAAGAGAAACACATAAGCAGGGAGAGTCAGCATCATTTTCACCATCCTTTCCAGCGTCTTTACGAGACAAGGAGCCGTAGTCATTTTATGGCCTCCTTCGCAGTTTAC
The DNA here is from genome assembly GCA_030347295.1 of Setipinna tenuifilis. Taxonomy (NCBI): domain Eukaryota; kingdom Metazoa; phylum Chordata; class Actinopteri; order Clupeiformes; family Engraulidae; genus Setipinna; species Setipinna tenuifilis. Next base: position 28,003,463 of record CM059267.1, on the reverse strand, counting down.
ATTCTACGTGCCACTTCATACAGAAGAAGAAAAAAAAACAACAGAAAAGTGATTATGAATTAAGCAAATAAATAGGACATCAATAGCAAACTTAAAGACTAAACAAAACTGTACTGAATTAAAATAAAGGGGCTGTTTAAGAAATGTCAATAGAAGAATGACTAGGTACAGTCTTGAGACAATAACTGATGGTGTCTTACAACAACTGATGGTCACTGTAAAATAATAATATATATATTCCTTAGATTAAATTAAAAGCCCACATTGGAAGTGATTTGCGAAATCACAGACAGTTTAGCAATACTTTATTATTCATAATTTTTGGCTTCGGCCTTAGTCTAATGCGCTTTCTACTACATTTACACATTTTTTTTATGATGGAATTTGAAAAGTGCTCAATTTCAATTATTACACCTAGCATTACTTAGTATTACTTCCAATAATTTTAAGCAAGCTAGAGTTGTTTTTTATTTCAGTAGGTCTATTTTTGGAATATTAAAATGTCTTATATTCTAGTTAGACATTACACCAAGTCCAACAGAATTATTAAAGTGCTGTTGTAAATGTTCCCATCTGAGCCAGTTGCCCAGCTCTCTCCTGGCTGATCATGTGTTGGACTGAAGCTACTGTGCCACCCACCCACCTCCTCAAGCCCACCACTGCTGCACCATGCCCTTGAGCCCGGCAGCCTTCAGAAAGAGCACATCTACCACTCTCTTTCATTTATACATCACTATTCTTTCATTTCGCCCTTTTTCTTCCTTTTAGCGCTGTCTCCATTGACATGCGAAATTTAAAAAGGTTAAACTGATGTTCCACCAAAGCCAACTCGTTTCGCCCTTCCTTGAACTTCCTCACATTTTTTTCTCCTCTGTACATTTTCACTACACACATGCACACACACACACACACACACACACACACACACACACACACACACTAACAATATCATTGTGAGGTTTCTTGAAGAGGTATTTCTTGTTGTGACATAAACAAGAGATGTGACATGAAGTAAGGCCTGGGAAACAAATAAAATCATATAATCAAATAATATCAACAAAATATCTAGTCTGGATTGGGATATACATAAAAATGAGTAATTACCTATGAGCTTAGGCCATGAAGTAAGTACATCAATTAAGGCCATGGAAAACAAATAAAACCATATCAAATAATATCAGCAAACATAACAAAATATCGAGTCTGGATTGGGATATTCATAAAAATGAGTAAGTATCAATGAACTTGAGTGGGTAATTAGTGGGCCAGCTGAGTGAGTGAGCAGACAAACGTGTGGAGGTCAGGCGGAGAGATAATTACGCTGGTCCTGCACCCATCCATCTGGGCCACTCCACCCCGCTCACAGGCGTGTGTGTGTGTGTTATCACATGACCACGGCTGAATCATCGGACGCTTCCCAGTCATCGCACACACACTTACACTTACTGAGGAGTCGCTGGTGGGTCACGGGAGTCGCTCACACACACACACACACACACACACACACACACACACACACACTCATTCATGGCGCTCCGGCTCCGCTCTGATCAGCGGCCGCTTCCAGGAAGGCTGACGGATGCTGCCCCGGTGTGTGTGTGTGTGTGTGTGTGCGTAGTCTGCTGTATAATCCCGCTAATGGGTCTCGATTACAGATTGGCCAGCCCAGCTGAGTGGGGTGGGCCAGTGTTGCATCTCTCTCTCTCTCTCTAGAGACAGAGAGAGAGAGAGAGAGAGAGAGGGAGAGAGAGAGAGAGGGAGAGGGAGGGAGAGAGAGAGAGAGGGAGAGAGGGATAGAGAGAGAGAGAGGGAGAGAGGGAGAGGGGGAGAGTAAGAGAGAGAGAGCGAGAGAGAGAGAGAGCGAGAGAGAATATTCGGATCCCTACTGTAAATTACCCTACAGTGCCCATGCATCTCCACACAGCCTGGCCTGTTAAAGCCCACACAAAAAAACATCCTCAGCTAATCAGATAAGCCCAACCTCAGCACACATCCCCATCCCCATCCCCATCCACAGCCACAGCCACAGCGATGCAGTCCTTTTACTGGGCCACAATACAGCCCATGTTTCAAAGATGGAGGCACAAAACAGACCTCTGACGAGGGCACCAGGCCGCCCGTAGCGAGCGCGTCCTACACATGGCTCTCTCTACCTGCACCGTGGAAAAATAACAACTAAAGAGCAGCTACATGCCTCCCAGAGGCTGACCTCTGAGTCTCCTTCCCGTGCCAGCACACAGCACACAGCAGCGGAGGCAGCCTCAAGGTGAGGCGGTGAGGCACTGTGGTGTGGTGTGGGACGGCTCGGTGCTGGGGAACGAGACGGGCCGTCTGTCGGGCCCTCGACATCGGCACCGGCGCCGCACAGCCCAGGGGAGCCTCTCTCAGCCTGGGGAGGGAGGGGGGCAAACACGGGGACAAACCCCCCCCCCCCCCCCGCCTTGTAGCATCACAGAAGAGCCCGGTACGGCAGCGAACAGCACAGCACAGCACAGCACAGCACAGCACAGCAGAGCTGCCTCCACAGGGCACAGTCACATTGTTAGGAGGCAGAGAAACAGGCCATCTTAAGATGCCGCTACAAAGCCCCTCGGCCTTAAATTCAATTTTTATTGATTACGATTCCATTGTATTCAATACCATTTTGTACTTCTGTATCCAGTTCCAGCCAAATCCATTTATATAGCAGTAATTAAAAAATAATACAAAGGTGATTTACAGAACATTCTCACAGAACACTTCTCTTAATTTTTTTTAGCAGTTCTAAATAAAAATACATGCTTGGAGGTGTATTGCAAAATGTGTGTGATGAATATTGGTAGATGGATAGGCCATCTGGATAGGAGTGTAGGTTTGGCTAAGCGAAGGGGAATGGGGAGATCCCAAGGCCTCACAGTCAAATAGCCAGTCTGTTCTCGAAAACACTAAGAGGTCTAGCGCTTTGACACACATTGTAGTTCACCAGCCGCCCGGCATTACACACACATAAAGCCCACATCCCCCCTCGCACACAGAACAATGCAGCACCATAAAACCATGCATTTCTTATTTCTACATGGGTACTACATATGAAGCGGTATCCACTTACAGAGCAGCGTGTGAGTCAGAGAGATGGTGTGTGATTGATTTATGACTCAATTTCATTCACTAGCCTGTTCTCTAACACACAAGAGAAACTGATTTTCACCTTCTGCCACTGAAAAGGAAAGTTAACCACGGGTCTAACACACACACACACACACACTCACACACACACACTCTCTCTCTCTCACACACACACACACACAGGCAGGTGCATGTACACATTTTCCTGGCCTACAGTCCCATGCAGTAAAGGGGGAAGAGGGAGAGGAGAGAGGGGTGGAGGCCGGAGCCGAGTGGGAACACGTAATGAACTTCTTTATCGCCTTTCAACAATCACTCCCCGAGTTCCTCTCCCACTGCCCTTTCGCTGTCCTCGCTGGACCACGGAACCCGTGTCTGCCCCGTTTTGCGCACTCCTGGCGGTGCCAAGAGACCACTTTATCCACCTTGTGCATGTGTGCGTAAGTGTGCGAGAGAGAATAATAAGAGAGGAGAAATGTAGAAAATGACAGTAAGGAGAGGAGAAATAGGAAAAGAACAGATTATAAAGCGCCCGCCCAGGACTGGGCCCTCACCTCCATACAAAAATACTGCAGTGGAGCTTCCGCGGGAGGTACTGTAATGTCAGTCAGTCAATCCCAAACGTCCGCTCCATTAACGGTAAACGCGCCACGAGTGTGTGCAGTGCGGACAGGCGAGGCAATCGTTATTTTCTTCTTGTGTGTAAGTATGTGTGTTTCTTTCAAGTCGAAAATAAAACGGCAATGAAATGGGTAAGCCACACCCGCTCACGGTACCTGTGTGTGCTGCTACAGCACTCCGCAACGGGACTGGCAAACCCAGCCAGACCCTGTCCCAACAACACCGGCCGTCTGGAATCTTAAATGGCGCCTTTCATAGTCCGGTTGGCAGCAGTTGTTAAAATAAGTGACTAAAAAAGCACAGTAATTCCACGGAAATGAAAATAACTCCTAGAAAAGAAGACGTAGCCGAGAGAGTCCGTGCAGATCAGGAGGCAGCAGTGGGGGACGGCGGGGTGGGGTGGGGGAAGATAGTTACAGCCTAAGTCTTATAGCACAATTTTGGCTGGGGGTGGAGAAAAAATGCAGTCAATGAATGGTGATGATGAAGAATGGTTCTCTTGGATGACTCTGTCCCTCTATGTCTGAACAATGTTCAGACGCATTAAAGTTTGAGGTTTGGACTTCCCTGCCCCGTGATCTGCGTACATTCTACATTTCGACATAGATATGTCAGCCAACAGAATACAAGGCCAACACCCCAATTTACCTGTTTTTCTCATGTTCTGATGCTGCTTTACGACTTACATAGCGGACAAGCTACGAATAAAACAACCACCATTTGGACCGTTATTACCTGCGTATTCTCTCCCAACGGCAAGCGCGCGCGCATTACATTCGACTCGACTGCAAGCAGAAAAGATGCTGAGCGCGTGAGACCGCTCTGCGCTCTGCGGCACTAGAGGCCAGGTGCCGGAGCCAGTGCGCCGCGGCAAGCCAGCACACGGAAAGCTACCCGAGCCCACAACAGAACAAAACGTCGCAGCCTACTTACTTTTTTCCAGGTGTAGGAGATCCTAGTACATATGACACGCAGTTAATGATGCCGGAAAGACGCGTCAGAAACTGCGGTTGTCGCCATATTGTTGCCGCTATCCGCTACCTTTCTTCCTGGTCTGTGCATCGAGCCTGCATAATTGATGACTCTCAGCAAATTGTTAGGGAGTGTCAGCAAGTGCTTCTGTTTGTTAGGGAGTGTCTGGAAATGCCCACCAGAAACGAAGAGAGCGGTGCTGCAGAGCGTCCGGCTGCTAGGATAGGACAGCCCTTAAGTGTCCCTGCAATAAGGAAAGCACACTTTCCCCCAGATGTTAGACAACTGGGAAGCAATTTTTGATTGGTAGGGTTCACTCTTGCCAAGCCCAGTTAGGTTTCTGTTCCGCGGGATTACTGCAGCATGTCAGAGTACTTTTTTATTTGTGGCAGTAGAAAATGTATGATCCCTATTTCCTGTTTAGGCTTGTGTTTGAACCAGACATAAAATGTTGGTTTTGTATGCTAAACTATGAAACATGAATATATTTGTATATTTTGTCCTCAGACTTAAATGATAGTTTATTGACCGTCAAGGAGTTGTTTTGAGCAGGCCTTAGCAATATTACATGTCATAAACACGTAATACATACATAACAAACTATGCTTTAATAAGTCGGGAATATTGCTCCAGGGAAGTGACACAAAAATATTGGCAAGCCATTCAACCCATTTGACTGTGATTTACAGACATCACTGGTATTGGGCTTTGTCTGTCGAACTATGGACATGTGGAAAAACAATGCATAGCCAAGCATTCCGCTAGCAGATGCTAATTAATACTACTTCTGAGCATGCAACGATTTCCCCCCTGCTTCCCCACTGTTTAGAGCTCTGTAGCACCATGGAGATTATTATTCTAGAACAGAACTTTGGGTGTGATTCTGGAATGTCTGAAAAGGAACCGAAACTCTGGGATTTTAGGACCATGGACAGCGCCAGTACTCAACTAACAGTCTTCTCAAATGGTAGCCTAGATGTTATCTATTTAATTCTGTAATATAGCTGTGATGTTTGCAATTATTTGTGCAATCTATGGGACTAATGTTTCCACAGCAGGCTATTGTATGATAGTCTTTACTGTGTTCAAAAACTGGGAATGTGTCCAGTGAAAAGAGTAAGCAGTGAAACTGGAGAGAGCCAACCTACTGTAAGAATTATAGAACAGGTGTACACATCACTCTCCGGCTCCAGCATCTTTCATAAGATTGGGCAGGGGTACATCTCCAACATCTAGATATTTAGATGTTTAAATATTAAAGCAGTGTATCAACTCTTGTTTTTTTTTTAACATTTGAACTCTTTAATATTTTGTTTCATTTCAGGTGGACTAACACCTCCAGCACCTAACTATTACATTTACCAGCGAGACAGATCCACCCCCTCATTTGTTCTTTATCTTTTACCAAATATTTAAACACAAAAATTCACAAAATAGATACATACACATCCACAAGCTGTGTGCTCCTGTATGCTTAAATGGCTAAGCTAATCAGTCTTGGCATATAAACACTATATTAAACACTGACACAAATCAACATTGATGTAGCAGCAATGTTTGCTATTATGTGTGGAATATTTAGGCCTGTAGGTACAAAAAGCTGGGAACATCTCCTCTGAATGAAGAAAAGTAGATAAATTGTCTCTATATTTATGGAAACTTCCATCCAAATGGCCCTTTAAGATATACTTCCAGATAGACCTCCCTGACCTGACCTGAGTTGCTTTAAATCAAGGTCTCTGTTAAAATACATTTACTTTAGTATAAATACTTAGGACACCTCTTTTATTTTTCTATTATTTTTACACAAAGGGAGTAGTCACAGCACCCATTTCACTGTGTGTTGTGCCAGCACAAGAACACATGTGACAAATAAAATCCTGTTATCCTGTTATCCTGTTATACAGGAGGATATAATGTACTGGATTTTTTTAAAAAGAGCAGTGACATCCCTCTCCTTTAAAAAGCTTGTAAAGACCCTTCTTTTCCGAGACTGCTTCCCCTCCTAACAAAACTAACTGCTACTCACCAACTCTTTTTCCTAGGTGCCTCATGCTTATATAAGTTGGTGTGTGTAGGGGGTAGGTGTGTCTGTAGTGTCCCTGCTCTGGGACACGTACTTAAGGCACATGTATCTCCTTTTGTGTATAAGGGTAGTCTGTGTACTCTGTGTTCCTCTACACCTCTGTTATCTTTTGTAATTCGCTTTGGATAAAAGCATCTGCTAAGTGTAATGTAATGGAATGGAATGTAATGTTATGAGGTCCCAGGTCTACAGAAATTGTTACTTCTGGTAAGGCGGGGGCGAAGGTACTTTAGAGGGTTAAAACTGATGACTTTCCCGTTCTTTGCACAACAGTTCCCTTTAGGACCAAGAGGTGGCCAAGTGATATACATTTAGGTTGCTACCGTCCTAGCTAACTTTTTTTTAATAATAAAAGTTAGCATGTCTGTCAAAATAGCCACAACAGGCTACATTATTACTTATTTATTAATTATTACATTAATACTACAGAGTTATTTGTAAGTACTAGTCATTAAAATATAACCCAGTGGACAGGATTCCATATCCGTTAGATAAGTAACAGCTATCAGAAATATTCTGTGCTGACTAAAAGTAGTAAACAGGAGACTCGTTTTTGGCTTTTGCATCTTTTTCCTACATGTTGACACTAAGATTATTTCACATAGGGTCATATGTGGGCTGTAGCTGCAACATTTGGTTAACTCTTTGTGATTAATATATTTCTGTCATTTATAACATAAACACAATTAGCTACAACATAATCAAACGCACAGATTTTCTGTGGTTGAGGGTAGATTTCTTTTTCTTGCTTTTTGTATCTTTGTTCTACACTATATTATTGTATGTGTACATTTAACATCCATTTAAAACCATTTACACAAAAACACTGAATAAACATTGATTACTAAGCCATACATGGCTTACTTTTGTGCAGACATGACATTTCATTTCAGGTACTAGGATGAACAAAACAAACTGGGCAGGTAGACTTCCAGAAACTTTGAACCAAACCCATCTGAAACTGTTGGACCATTTTCCTGAGAAAAAGGCCCAGAAAGAGAACAAGAGCCTAGGGACTAACACAGAACCATAGCGTGTCCTAAAGAACCAGGGACTAACCATAGGGTGTTCTTAAGAGCCAGAAACTAACACAGAACCATTGGGTGTCCTAAAGAACCTAGAAACTAACATAGAACCCTGGGCATCCTAAAGAACCTAGGCACTAACACAGAGCCCTGGGTGTCGTAAAGAATCAGGTACTAACACAGAACCATACGGTGTCCTAAAGAACCAGGGACTAACACAGAACCCTGATAGTCCTAAGGAACCAGGGACTAACACAAAACTATAGGGTGTCCTAAAAAACCTAGGAACTAACATGGAACCATAGGGTGTCCTACAGAACCAAGGATTGACACAGAACCAATATTGTCCCAAACAATCGTAAGACGAGATAAACCCCTGGATGTCAGTCAGTCAAAGCAGACTGCCTACTCCACCCAGGTAGAGATGAGACATCTCCATGTAAATTCCCATTGCATTAGCACACTGGTCTTCTTGGAGCCTCCTTGAGGGTGTCCTTTTGCTAACACTTTCTATGAAGCTTGTATTCATATGACTTTATAAGCATTTATAAAGGGTTTTAATGCTTCATAAAGCTTAATAATTGTTGAAATTAGTATTCTGTTGATGCTGGAAGGGCGTATGTAGGGCGTATGACAAAGCATTATGAAGCTACAGTCATAAGTATGTATAAAAAGTTATACGGTACTTTACATACTTAATGAATGTATTATACACCTCTATGAATGTGTTTATAGAGTCTTGTGAATACAAGCTTCATAGAAAGCAACATCTGGTGGGTGGACAATAACCAGCTTTGATTTGGCTACTCTCACCGGCTGCCTTGTGTGTCTTCTCTGCTTCTCATTATTATTACCGGAGCTCTTGAGCCATGTGGGGTGGCCTATGAAAGCATCCATCAGGCCATCATAAAGGAGGCATGTGGAAGCTTTAGGGCAACCATACACCCCACAAAATAGTCTTAAACATCACTGCTTTCCAAGGATGCCACAAGAAATGTTGCCCCAACCACCCCGCCCAATAATAGTACAGTTAATAGTGTCCTCAGGGCCCCCCCTTGTCAATGCTGGACCCTTGGACTCATCCCAGCTTTTCAACCCCTGGTACCACCCATGCTGCTTTGTGAGACTTATTTTTAAGCTGTTTTAAAATCCATACTCTGTCACTTGGATTTGGAAAACCATATACTTTAGTATAATTAAACCACACAGCCTGTGTCATACAAATTTGTCCCTTTTCCAAACATACACGAATAATGTCAGTGTGTTTAAAATGCTTTTGATTGGACTGCTAGTTAGATTCATCATGTGTGATCAGCTGATCCCATGTGCCACTTGCAAGTGAATGTAGTATCGGCATAGTGCCTATTATCAGCCATTTTTGTTGCTGTTTCACTCAAAATACAAGGACACAAGGATACAAGGATAGTTTGTTGTTACATGCATAGACATACTGGGTAGAGTAGGACATGCAGTGAAATTGGTGAACATGCAGTGAAATTGGTGATGTGAAATGAGGCTTTACCAAGAGAAAATAGACCAATTCAGCTTCCATTAACCTTTGGTTTGAGTAAGTCAACTTATAACGTTTATTTAAAACTGATTTCGCATCGAAATGTTTCTCACCACCCATCTGATAACAGACTTGCTCACGCTATGATTACAGTTAGCTGGGCAGGGCAGGGCAGGACGAGGGGAAAGGTTTAAACTCAGGAAGAGTGTGGCTGCCTTTATGGGAACACCACTGAGAGCTCGGCTCCTCAGAGTGTGTCCACACTCCCTGGGATGGTAGAAGCGGAAGAAGGACTTTTGGAAGGAACTGTCTGCACCCAAAATTAATCAATTCTCTCCGGCAAGGGAGAGTGGCTTGTGCAGCAGGCCTGCCATCAGAGCGGAGGAATCCTGAGTGAGGCAGATGACTTGAGGCTTGAGGTTTCGATCTGACAGAGAGGTCCACGCTTCCCAGAACTGTCCAGAAATCAGTAGGCGTGTCCTGCTTGGCCGGTGCATATACTGGAAGCCTGTTTTTCTAGAAATAATATTTACAAGCGAAAAAGAAGAAACCAAGTCCACGACATAGACAAAGACATACAGTTTTGTTTTTTTCTGTTGCAAATAACTGAACACTACATTTCTACAGTTTATGGGGAGTTTTGAAGATACAGAGTTTTAATATTATAGCTTACAGTTCAAACATTTCAGCTTATTATTATTAAGTTTAACAATCATAAAACAGCCTCTTCCTTAATAATATGGTTCTTGATAAACCTAACCCTGACTCTAACCCCATAATTTTTCATAAACGTGCCAAAACGGCTACTAATCTAAATCAGTTTTCTGTTAATCAATGCTACTTTCACACTCTACTTTATGACATACACCTTCTCTCATTACAACCATAACTGACCATTCAGATTGCTGCTCAGCAACAATCATTATCATTTCTAAAATCATTGTAGCACCAGACCTGGCCCTGTTTTTGTCCATATGTCCATAGATTGATCAATAACATAGACAAAGTTTTAACATCTTATGGTATTGTGTTTATATTTTGGTCTGACACTCTAAAATGTATTTCAATGTATTTATTATTATTATTAATATTATTATTATTTCTTAATATTATTGTTGTTGTTGTTATTGTTATTATTGTTATTATTATTTTCTCTTGTTGTTACTGAGTAGTAACAAAACATAGGCCTATATCTGATCTGTTGTCATAAACAGCTAAGCAGCACCCAAAGCCAACAGACCCTGCAACAACCAGCAACCTTACAAGGGTTTCAGGGTTTCAAACCAACATCACACAATAATATTATTACAATGTAAAAAAATATGAAGGATAATATTTGATTTTGGTTTTGAAGATGTAATTACAGTCCCACTAGGTCACCCCGTTTGTTCTGCAGTAGGATAAATAAGAGGCTATAAATGATTAACTGGACTGAATTTGGTGCAGGATCATTGTGTGGCCATAAGGGGCAAACATGACTCTTTTAAAACTCTGTCAGTAGATGGTGCTGCAGTTGTCATGTGCTCACACACACACACACACACACACACACACACACACACATACACACTAAAAGCCATATGCCACTGGAAACAGGGCCAAAAGATGACATTTGGTTTGTTGTATGTTTTAAATACAAACAGATAGAAACAGATTGTACTGTGGAAAATAATATCATGCACCCTTTCCCACATCAGAGAGAATACTGATGCGTGTCTATGGTGCCTAATTCAACATTACTGGCAGAGAACACATACTGTAGCCTTGGACTATGAATTATGCAGTGGAGGGAGAAGGCATCACATCACGGCACTAAAGACCACCGAGACCACTACGCTGCCTGCTTTACTGTACATTACCTGCCCCTGATTTCAGCCGCAAACATGGCTTCCGAAGGGAAATCGAGATCAAGGCCCTTAACTGTCGTTGAACAGTTCTCCCGCACCACGAAATTAAACAGTGAGGCCCCAAAGGTGCAAGGTAAAAGTGTCAAAGTGTTCAAAGTGTCAAGCGAGGAAGCACTGTAGAAACAAAGGAAAGAAGGGAGTATATACAAGTGCATAATAAATAATAAATAAAAAAGGAAAATGGGCTTTGTACAGAAGTTGTGAATAATAATATTGCACTATGAGGTAGGTATTGCACATTATGCTGTAGGTGTTGCACAGTGAGAGGTGGCGGGGCAAACCCATATTGAACACGATGAACAGCAGCAGTGAGGTGACAAGACCAAATCTGACATTAGCCAACATTAGTCAGCAGCAGCAGTGAAGAACATGACTATTCGGAGAGCAGTATATTTAGTCCATCCATTCATTAACCAGCCGATTCTAATTACCACAACTCTTCAGCCTAATAGATGAGTAGTTAGTGAAATCACCTGAACAAATACAAGGCAAGATTTTTGTTTGTTAAAGCCTGAGCTTGTTAAAGCACTTCTGTCAGTCGGACTAAAAGTACTTCCAACCATGAACTGTAGTTGATAAGACCATGCTGGTTTCAGAAAGAGAAAGTCATACCAGCCAGTCAATAAAACCGCTGACCCTACTTAGAACAACTCTTCAGCACGTTAATTAGTGGGCTACAATTACATGTTTTCATGCACATGTAAGACTAACAGAGGACTTTCTAAAGCCAGAGTTAGAGAAGTTCTACGGGCCCATCATTTAGTCTACCGGTGGCACTTTGAGGACTCTGTTATTATTATTGTTATTAGTTATTATTATTATTATTATTATTATTATTATTGCTGTTGTTGTTGTTGTTCTTGCTATTATTATTATTATTATTATTATTATAAGGGCCCCAAAAGTCTATCTAGTGGTGCCTCTGTCTAAAGACAACACAGCCTACTGAATATGACCTTTTTTGAGGAGGCAGTGGGCATTAGGCCTTTTTGGTCAGTGAGGACAAAAGGGCCACTGTCTGGGAGGGCAGGCAGCTAAGAGCTGCGTAAAAGACACTAACAGTCATAGACACAGCGGAGTGAATGGTGAATGGCCTACAGATACTTGGTTTCCTAGGCTACCAAATTCCTTACTTCATCCGATCCTGTTTCTTCAGAGCGGCAATATGTTCTGCTTTAACATTAGCAGACTTTGGACATTGTGCATTTCAGCAGACACTAAAGTGAACTGCGAAACGGAGAGGCATTCATTAGAATTGTTTCGACCAGTGCACGGGCGCCAGCTAAGCGGGCCCAAAGCCATGTATCACTTCACGGCCTGGGGCCGGCCACCCGACAGCCGATGACTAGGACTTTTTCAGGAGTTATATAACAGATATCCATGTGCCATCTAGCGGATCATGTCGGTAGTGCAATAAGATAGCATCGACCGACAGGATTGGTCACTGTTTTCGACACGCCCTCCTGCTGGAGGAATAAACTATCCTTCAACCTGCCATCAAGCCGATTTATGCCATTCGTTAGGTGTGTAATAGGTAGCCAAAATGCTCTTCATGCACCTGTGCACGCTTGTGTTTAAAATTTTAACACTGCCACTGCAGATAGCGGAACTGGTGGGTCTATACTCACTATACAAGCGCGTATTTCCGTTTATGGTTTACAGAATTACTTTCAATTATAACAGTAAAATGAATGAACACAAACGGGAACTCTTCAGGTCTTTAGATAAATTCCGTCCGTCGAATGGCGACCTGCGCATTCTGGAGGTCGGCTGTGGCAGCGGGGCTAACTTTGAACACTACCCGACTGGCTGCAAGGTGGTCTGCACAGACCCCAACCCTCACTTCCACACGTATCTGCAGAAGAACATGGCGAAAAATGACCACCTTGTTTACGACAACTTTGTGGTAGCGACAGGAGAGGACCTGCGTGTGGTGCCTGATGAGTCAGTAGACGTGGTGGTGGGCACTCTGGTGCTGTGCTCTGTGAAAGATATCGGGCTCGTACTGAAAGAGGCGAAACGAGTGCTTCGACCTGTAAGTAGATTCTAAAGCTCTCTAAGCTAGTTGTTTTGCTGGCCTGCTGTAGTGCTAATGGTTCCATTAGGTGCAGCGAAAATGCTGACCTAATGCTGAAATGCTGATGAATATATTATGAATATGCTATTCGCAGGGAGGTTTGAGTAAGTAACCTACATGTGTGATACGATACGAGATCAGGCAAAAAGGCTATATCTACAGCCGAATTTGAGCTTAACTTAAGCCCACTAAATTACTTTTCTTTATTTGAGATGAGAGATGACACCCTGTGGACACAAATTGCTCCAACTATTCAGATGTTACAGATTTTTCAAACGTGTTACATTACATTACATTTACAAGACGCTTTTATACAAAGCGACTTACAAAAAGGAGGACATAAGCTGACAGAGGTGTAGAGGAACACAGAGTAAGCAGACCTCCTACATACAGGGAGATGCATGTGCCTAAATACATTTCCCTGAGCAGGGACACTACAGACACACATACTCCCCACATGGGGACAGAGTAAGAGAGAGTTGGTTTAGTGATTGTTAGTGTTGTTAGTTTTGTTAGGAAGGGAAGCATTATTATTATTATTATTATTATTATTATTATTATTAAGGGAAGCAGAAGTATTATTAACCAGTAGCCTCACACGCCCTCAGGCCTACACATTGCCTACACTCCCCCGACCTTACGCTCAGGGCAGCGTCAGTAGACGAGAGTTCTGATATCAACACATTAGACTGGAGGTAGGTCAGATGAGAGACGTGCTGGCGGTTATTTGTCTCTTCTCCAAGGCATTTTTTTGTTTATTGATAAACTAATTATCACTAGTTATCAGAGAGCTCAAAACCCAGCACAGATCATATCACGATGGTCCTTTGCAGAATTGGTATGTAAATAAAATTGGGATGCGTTACATTAATTAGGTCTATTGGCCTACCAAACTCATGAGTCACAAACAGTCCTTGTTACTCTGTTCACTGATTTTACAAGGGTGCAGTCCTGTACATCAGGACACAGATCAATCTGTAATGTTGTCTTTAAATAAATACTTTGCACCATGTAATCAAACTCTTTGATAAATAGGTCTTACCATAAATCAGTAACCCGTGCCTCAGAAAAGTAGGCCTATGTAGGCCTACTGTTTTTTACCTGTGCGTTTGAAGTTATCAGCTGATTTTTTACAACCACAGCTTTTCAGGCAGAAATCCTCAGCTATTCAGACAGACTTAAATCTGTCTGAAAAGCTGTGGATATAAAAATCAGCTGGTTAAGTAAATTAATGGAACAGTTATGCAGTAAAATATTTATTTTCTGGAGGTGGGTTTCCAAGTGTTTCAAGTGCTTTTTTCCACAGTGCGTCCTATAGCCCAGCCAAAGACTTAACCTGTGGACTCCAAAGACTTCATTCTGTGACTAGTAGTGTTCATATAGGAACCCTATAGATGCTCTCTACAAATAATCAATGCTAAAACAAAATGGCAGCTCCGTTTTAAAATGTATTTTATTGATTACATATTATATACTAAGCATTCTGAGGGTGTAACCCTAATCCTAACCCTAACCCTAACCATAGCCCTAGCCCTAACCCTAACCCTAACCCTAGCACCAGCCCCAGCCCCAGCCCCAACCCTAACCCTAGGGTACAGTACCCTCCAAATAAGACCAAGTATCCCACAAAAATAGCAAGATTGGGGGTGCTGGTATATTAATGTAATTAATGTAAGACGTAAAAGGTTAGTTCTCCTGTAAAAGGTAGTAGCTACCCCCCAATTATGGAGAGGTAATTCCCATTCTGGTCTAAACTAACTATGCCTGCTGTACGTGACCCATTCGCTGTCAGTCACTGGTCGTCTCCCATAGTCACTCACAGCAATCTTATAATATGACCTTATGTTGTTTAATGTGTCTGTCACCTCTCGTATCCCACATGCTTGTAAAGCACTTTTCCTCGACGTGAACTTTATCCTAGTGTAAAAAGCAGCCCTCGGGAGAGAGAGAGGGAGAGAGAAGGAAATAGAAGGAGAGGGAGAGGGGGAGAGAGAGAGAGAGAGGGAGAGAGAAGGAGATAGAAGGAGAGAGGGAGAGAGGGGGAGGGAGAGAGAGAGACCAGCGAGTCTGGCATGGCGCTCTTTTAATAAGCACGGTAGTTTCCCTAATTTAACAGCCGTTATCTTCGCCCGTTGGCCAGAATAAACACAGGGATGGCCTGCAGGAGCAAAGAGCAACACAGTGGGATGAGAGGAATGGCTAAACGTGTGTGTGTGTGTGTGTGTGTGTGTGTGTGTGTGTGTGTGTGTCTGGCTTCAATCCACCTGTACCAGTACAATGTAACAGACACACTTCATGCACACAATGTAATGGGCACATGTTCATGTGTTTTTGAGATAGTTTTCTTTTGTTAAAACCTCAGCATTTTTTAAAATTAGTGAACATTTGTGTGTGTGTGTGTGTGTGTGTGTACTTAATGCAACTGTAATCGTACGACATAATGATAGCACATCATACACAAAATGTGGCACACAAACTGTGGCATATCCATGTATGACTGTTTGATTTTGCTGTTGACTGAGCATTTTTTTATTTGGTGTGTGTGTGTGTGTGTGTGTTTTAGGGTGGTGCCTTCTTCTTCCTGGAGCATGTAGCCTCAGACTCATCCACCTGGACCTTCTTCTTCCAGCATGTTCTGCAACCACTCTGGTATGTAATCACACACACTCACACACACTCACACACACACACACACTCACACACACTCACACACACGCACACACACTTACACACACGCACACACTCTTACACACACTCACACACACTCACACACACTCACACACACACACACTCACACAGACTCACACACACACACACACACACTCACACACACTCACATACCCACTCAACAGCAGAACTATACTAATACAGTTAAGATTAAATTTAATAAGATAATAAATAAAGACAAAGTGTAAACAAACTAGCTGTTATGCAATTAGACAGCTACAAGATTTATTCACTCATGCAGATAGCGTGACAATTTTTTTCTGAGAAAAAAAAAAAAAGGATCATTTGAATAGTGTTGCTGAGAGCCAAAGTTGCTTTGCAGAGAAATCTGGGGAGTTATGAAAATCTTACCCCTCTTTTGTACGACTAATTCAACAGACTGCGCCAGTGGAACTGATCCGCTGTGCTTTAGTATGTTTACTGAAAGGCTGACAATGACGAATGGTAAACTGTGTAAGCCTAAAGCATGCACATCCGCCTCCAGTCATCTGAATGCTGGACCCAAAGTCAAAGAGCAAAAAACAAAGTCCACGACACCAGTGTGCTCCCACAGAAGTTTTTAATCATGACGTTTCGGGCATGCACCCTCCATCAGATGTCAGATGATTAAAAAGTTTTGTGGGAGCACAGTACACTGGTGTCACAGACTTTGTTTCTGCTCTCTGACAGTGACGAATGGCAATTCTGACACTTGACTTTCCAGAGATGGTTTATTGATAGTCTCGGCATGTGTAGACAGCAGTGTTTCTCAAAGTTTTATAGACCGAGAACCACTACCCTAGCCTGGTCAAAACCAGCCCCTTGTACTACACTGCATTTCGTAGAGAGTAGACTGAAATTGCATGCAATTGGTGCAGAATCACAGCCCTAACTAGAGAATGGCATGGAGGTGGTATACATGTTGTTTAAACACACTGTGCATGGGATGGATAGCTGAAGAAACATGAAAAAACAAATTCAACACAACTGCTCGGACCACTTGTGATTTCTTGTGGAGCACTAGTGGTCAGCGGACCACACTTTGAGAAACACTGACCTACACGGTCATCCGTATAAAAAGAGTGATCGTATATTCTCGTCCTGTCAGGTACTACTTTGAGAAACACTGATCTACAGGGTCATCCATATAAAAAGAGTGACTCTATATTCTTGTCCTGTCAGGTACTACTTTGGCGACGGTTGTGAGACGACTCGCACGACGTGGGAGTTTATCGAGAAGGCGGGGTTTAGCCAGCTGAACCTGCGACACATCCAGGCCCCTGTGACCTATGTTATTAAACCCCATATTGTGGGCTACGCCGTCAAATAACTGGGTTATTATCATCATCATTATCAACATCACACTGCAGTGCACACAAGCCCGCACACACACACACACACACACACACACACACACACACACACACACACACACACAAACACACACACACAGTCACAACATCTGCACAATCCCCAACTAATTCGAAATTATGCTTCAGCTTAACGGTACATTCTGATAACTTGTAAAAGTTTATTTTCCCTAAGCTGCTTGCTCTCAGCATCTCTTTGCTTTTGTTTTGTTTTGTGTTTTAAAGTGTGATAGCTTTTCTTTCTCTCTGTTGCTTTTGTTATTGGTCTATTCTGTGAATAGAGACTAGGACATGGTTGCCATATTTCCTATGTAAAGTTGACTCCAAATTTCTGAATTTGCTTGTAGACATTTAAAAGCTCAAACTATTTTTTCATCTGGAATTTAGTATTCTTCATTTGGGACTCCCTACACCATTGGGGGTGTAGCTATTAAAAGACTGTTAATTCGTCCTGCAACCTCACTGCCAACTCTTCTTCCACAACAAGCTATTTTGTTTATAACTGAGATGAGGCAAGAGCAGGATTCACGTTTCAAATAGAGCTATGATGTATTGTTGACAAAAGGGGAGAAAATGCTAACTTTAAGAGCTAATTTTATTATTAGACCAACAATGGTACTGCCTTGTGATGTGATTTTGTATGCTAGTGGTTGCAGTGCAGTGAGTATTCTTCTATTTTAATGCACTGTTAGACAAATTATGCCAAATTCTCTTTAAGGTATGTGTCCAATGTGTCCACTCAAAGAATGTCAGTGTCTGTGTATATTTACTCAGTCACAATTAAAATGGACCAGATTGACCAAAAGTTCATAACAGGCTTGGACTAGTACATACCAGCCAATCAGCAAGAGACTTGGGCTGAACAGTAGGTCATACTAGCCAATCAACAAGAAACTCAGACTGAGCAATAGATCATACTGGCCAATCAAAAAGAAGCTCAGACTGAGCAATAGATCATACCAGCCAATCAGCAAGAGGCTAGGATTGAGCAATAGATCATCCCGGCCAATCAGCAAGAGGCTTATGGTCCAGCACTGTGGCAAGACAACTGAATGCAAAGGTGTCTCGTGAGTTGCAACTCTAACGATGTGCTGCCAGCATCACGGTTTCGACTGTGAATTTACATTTTGTGTTGCCACCTTTTATTGTCTGTTTGAGATGAGGTGATGACCAATAAAGTGTATTTTTTTAAAGTGTATTTATGTTTTGTCTCCAGTATGTTATTATGGCCATTTGAAATAGCCACTACTAATAACTACTTATTATTGTAGACGACAACATGCCCGAGTATTACCCAGTGATCATATTTGTTTTTAGTGTTCATAGTTACCAGTAGGTGTTTACACAATTTGGCTCTGCAAAAATGTAAACAGTCTAAAAGGGCTCACAGAGGCCTGAGGCAACACATGCATGCAGTGCACAGGAGCGTTGCACAACACACAACACTGGATTTCATTACAACGACCCTGTCACAGGATGTCTGCTGCAACACCCAACTGGGCAGCTTCCCGAACTGTACGTGTCCTTTCGGTTGTTGAGAGAGAGTGAGTGGACTGCCCTCTAATGGTCATATCACCACCTCAGAATCAGAATCAAAATCGAGCACGTTTTTTTTTTGCCAAGTCAGTATGACAGATGAGGAATACCTGACTGTTACAGGCAGCACATACAGTACCAGTCCGAATGAGTGTTAGATAACAGGGCTGAGTCAATTAGCCACCTCTTGATGCTGAATATACAGTTGTGCTCATTAGTTTACATACCCTGGCAGAATTGTGTAGTCTGCTTACTCTGTGTTCCTCTACACCTCTGTTAGCTTATGTCCTCCTTTTTGTAAGTCGCTTTGGATAAAAGCACCTGCTAAGTGTAATGTAATTTAATGTAATTCATGACTTCTTAACCATTTTTCACAGAACATGAAAACACAAAAAACTTTTGTCACTCATGGTTAGTGTTGGCTAAGGCCAACATCTGTGTTTACTTTGTTTAAATCATAATGACAACAGAAACTACCCAAAGAACCCTCTGAAAATTGGTTAAGAAATCATCAATGCTGCCAGGGTATGTAAGGTTATGAGCACTGTGGTGCAGTGGTAGTGTGATGGAGTGCCATCACTACAGTTGAGGATGTGTCCTGACTGCCATTCTAACAAGCCTGGCTCTTTGACATTGTGGTCAGAGTACATGTTTGGTAGCCTGTTTGGTAGCTTTTGAAGCCAGGTGGACTGATGCCCTTTTGCCCTTCACTATAGGTAGGGTGTTTGTTTGTTGCATGGTTGCCAAACATTGTGTGTAGGTAATACTGTTATAGTGTGCAGGTAATGCGTGTAAGCAAACCCTGGTTCCACCACCTATTCTACTAGTGTAATCGTGTATTATAAACTGGTGCTTAGTGTTTTAGATCTAATTGGTCCAGGATGTCATGGAGTGTTTAAATCATTCTCTCTCTCTCTCTCTCCCTCTCTCTCTCACACACACACACACACACACACACACACACACAAACAGACACACACACACACACACACACACACACACACACACACACACACACACACACACACACACACACAGGATGGAGGGTTCCACACCAAAGTAAAGCACCAGGACAGACACACACACACACACACACACACACACACAGGATGGAGAGGTGCCACACCCAAGTAAAGCACCAGGACACAGTCTTCACCCTGGACACTGTCCTTTAATTCACTTCTATCCATCCGCTTCAGTTCACTTTCTCTCAGGTCTGTTCTGATACACATCTGGCCCTACACGACTATAAATACATAATAAGTACATTTCACAATGACCATGCACAAAGATGTATTGCTTCAAAACTAATATTTTAAACAATATTTTGTGCATAACAGTACTGTTCAAACAGTAGTTACATGAGCTCAGGACAGAGAGAAATATGAGAAAATAAGTGATTCATTTAAATGTGTACAAACAGAAGAGGTGTTATTAGTGTTCCAGTGGGCGTGTCCTTACTGTAGCTTAAAACAGCACATGGCTTCTGATTGGTCTAACAGTAGAAATCCTTAATGGGAGAAAAAAAAACGTGTTTGTCCATGATACACACATGTCTTTGAGACGCAGGGATGCACCGATACCTCTTTAAAAAGTTTTCCTTGCAGAATTGTGTGTGTTTGTACAGTACGTGCGTGTTTTAGTGTCTGTATATGTTTGTGTACAGTAGGAAATGGGGCTTTCATATCTGTTCTATATACAGGTCAATTACATTCGTTACAACATATACATATGAATACAATGCACCACTACTCAATAATAAGGACTCACACCAAACAAAAAGTGCAGATCATATGTGGCCGGGACCATTAAAGGTCGCCATGGAAACGATATTTAAAAAAAGGGATTTTACATGACCACGTCGCCATGGTGCCAAGCAAGTGAAGAACAGGCCCATTGGACATCACCAGCACCACTCAGGACCAATCAAATTACAGGTGTTCACTATGTACTGCAGGTCCTAAGAATGGGACACAGGAGGCCGCATTGCTCTAAACTCATCTAACCCCACGTGACAGTGATCCAATGTGTGTTTCAGCTCGTAGTGTGTACTATGTAGGACTTGATCGGTGCATCCCTGTAGTTGATGGTTGAGGACCCCTTTTGAGGACATCGTCACCTGGTCCCTGCTTGTGAACTGTCCCATCTGTGCCACCCGGAGCAGGGATGGGAATATAGTCGATGGCAAAAACACATGGTGCAGGGATGAGCTCTGCACATGGTGCGGGGCAGGGCAGGGCAGGGCAAGGGGGGTGCAGGGCAGGGCAGGGTAGGGTAGGGCAGGGTAAGGTAGGGTGAGGCAGGGCAGGGCAGGGCAGGGCAGGGCAGGGCAGGGCAGAGTAGGGCGAGGCAGGCCAGGGCGGGACGGGTCATGAGTACTTTGCAGGGTGGCGGGGGATGAGTACCTGAATCGGCTTGGGTCGGTCTGCCTTAAAGCCTACGCAGACTGAGGCGTTTGTAAACAATGGCGCTCGTTCCCGAGAGCGAGGGCCTTCGCATCATCATCATCAAGGTGTGGTCAGCGAAAGGCCGTGCAACGAGTGGAAAGGGTTTAAAAAAACAAACAAACAAAATAAAAACCAACTCCTCCCCTTTGGTTAATATTCCAGCCAATCTCAATAAAAATTGGACACTGTTGCAGCATTGTCTCTTGGTACTGTACATGATGATTAAGAAGAGCACAGAATAAACTCCCACACAATGTCCATTTCTCAAGAAACTACCTTATTTATTTTAACACAATGTTTCAGTCTTCAGACCTTCATCAGGCTGTTTTAGACAAAATAAAGTAAAATAAAATACAAATCTGACAAAAGTCTGAGGACTGAAAGATATTTTAATAAAATAGGTGCTGACAGTGTGTGGTCGGTGTGCAGGAGTTTATTCTGAGTTCTGATCTCCGTTCTGACCTTTGGTCATCCCATCCCCAACGCACCTGCTCTTCAGAGGTGTGCAAACGTTCTATTTTCCTCACTATTATTCTTATCCAGCAGCAGCAGCAGCAGCAACCTCGCCCACAAAACACCTACTGCTGCACAGGTCCCACCTGACCAACCAAACGCACAGGAAACTACCCACACAGTCAGTCAGCAAGCTCCACTAACACACCACTAACTGCCTGCGTACATAGTCTACAAAACAAGCAGACAACCTATAAATTCAGACACACAAGATGATTAAAAAAAGCTAATTGGCGTTGTGATAATTTGGCAAATGCCCCCCCCCAAAGCTGACGTGCTGATGGGGGAAGAGACTGTGAAGGGGGGGGGGTAAACTGGGCCATTGGAGCACGTACAGTACTGTGCTCTTTGGGCCTGTGTTGGTAAGTTGCACTGTTGAGATGCATAGTTAGACTGCAGGGCAGGGTTGGAATGTGCCTCCGTGCTGGTCAGCCTTCCATGACTTTCGAGCGTTAATGAATATTATCAATACACGTTTAACATACACTTTCGCTTACACTCAGTCAGACACTTTTTCGTTCAGATTCACCTTTTTTTCCCCCTTATTCTGACAAAAATAAACTTCATTTGTTAGAACTCGGCGTTTTATAAGGATCCCTTACATTATTTACCAGTGGGACAGTCTGGACCATCTGATTTTTTGGTCCAGCAAGAGATGACCTCACGAACACACACACAGGCTGCCATTTTGTGCCATTTCATTCTCCACTTAAAAAAAAACACCCCACTTCACTTCCTTTACTCGAGTATCAACGTTAGCCATGGCCGTTAGTGAGATCTCCTCTTCTCTCTGTCCAGTGCTTTCCTTCAGTCCCCCTCTGCAGACGAGGGTGTCACGTTATATACTGTGGGGGAGGAAGATTGTTTCCCCTCTGCAGATGATGGGGGGCCTCATGTGTTACACTGTGGGGAAGGAACACTGTAGTGTCCTGTGTTGGCCTCAGGCTCCGACCCCCCCCCTCTCCCTCCCTCACCCCATCATCCTCAGTGGTCATTTTGAGTCTGTGTTATCCGGCCGGCGCCCCCTGGTGTTGGGAGTACGCAACTGCGCCCACTGCGGCGGCCGTGGTGGTCGCTCACATGTTGTAGGCCACGTAGATGGGGTCCAGCTGGTCGGCCAGGAAGGAGTCGCGCAGGTGCATGCGCTGCTTCTCCCCGCGCGAGTTGATGGGGATGACGCCGGGGTCCACCACCACCACCACCCCCACGATCAGGTGGTGCTCCTCCAGCACCACGCTGGTCACCACGGGCACCAGGTCCAGCGCGTCCTGCTCCGAGCCGCACAGCTCCGACACCACCACCAGCAGGTTGGTCCAGGTGAACACCGCACTGCACGCACACACACACACACACACACACACATACACATACAGCAGACAAACACAAACACACACAAACATACACAGCAGACAGCAGGCAAAGACACAGACACACGTGTGCACCAAAGATGCATAGGTGAGTGTTTGAGTATCTTAGTAAAAAAAAAGTATTTTAATTCATATGCCTTTAACTATCTTAGTAGAAATGATCTTGTTTGTTCAGTCTATGAAACATACACACAGGGAACATAAAAACACACACACGCACACACACACACACACACACACACACACACAGGCACACACACACACACACACACACACATACCTCTCTGCGATGCTGCGGTGGGCACGGGAGACGCTGGTCTCGATGTCGATGGGGTGATACCTGAGGCCCCTCAGCTCCAGAGTCTCGTCCAGAGAGCCCACCACAAACAGGGCATCATGGGGGCCTGCAGGACAGCACAGAGCATGGTTGAGGAGTCCACGGGAAAAACAAAATCACACTTTTTAAGTTACTCAACGCTAGTAATGGCCACTCCATCACACTGCCTTCCCTCTTTTGCAAAGCACACCCATGCGCTTCACACACACAGGTGTCCCTCACACATCTTCCACCATACTTCTTCCATCCAGGGTGCTCCACATACTCATGCTCCACCCATCAATGGGGTCCCTCTCACCAGGGTCAACCGAACCACAGACACAGAAACACACGTACACACACACGCACACACACACACCTCCGGTGGAGTCGGTGAGCTCGGTCCTCTTGATGAAGCCCAGGTATCCGGTGCGGGCCCACTGTGTGTGCGGGTCTCCGAAGCTCAGGCGCACATTAAAGTGGTCAGCCTGCAGGTTCTCCTCCCCATAGATGGTGTAGTAGCCCGCCGCGGAGTGGGGGCTGTTCAGCCAGATCTGTTCAAGCAGCACCCACATTTTAATGAGTAATCTCAATCAACATTCATTAAACTCACTCCACATAACATGAAATTACAATGTAACTGTTCACCCAGATCTATTCAAGCAGCACCCACATTTTAATGTGTAATCTCGAAAAAGTCACTCCATATAACACTCTATTCAAACATCACGCACATTTTAATGCGAAATCACAATAAACATTTATTAACCTCACTCCACATTACTGTTTACCCAGATCTATTTGAGCATCACGCACATTTTAATGCTAAATCTCAATAAACTCACTCCACATAACGTGACATTACAATGTAACTGGGTTTAACACAGCGTTAAGCCGTGAAATGTGACACAATATAATCTATAATAATCCAATGTAATTTTACTACTACTACTACTACTACTACTAATAATAATAATTAAAAAAATAACAATAATCTTATCATTCTCTAATGAACTGTACTGTAATGTACCATACTGTAATGTAACAGAAATTATGTCAAATTATAACACTATTTAACAAACTGTAGTAAAAAGAAATCTAATCTAATCTAATCTGCTCTAATCTAATCTAATAATAATAATCTTAAAAAATCTTGTTAATAACAGTGTTATATGTATTGTAATGCACTGCAGCACTGTAATGGAAGGGAATAGAACTGCTCCAACTGGCTCACGTGGAGCCTGCGGAACTTCATCTGGACTCATGCCTGTGCCCTCCCACCACACTCACACACACACACACACACACACACACACACACACACACATCCTTACACGCACACACACACACACACACACACACACACACACACACAGTGAGTGTCTGTGTGGGACAGGATCTAGGCCTTGTCTCTATGACTACTGAAGTAAAACTGATTATTTATATCTGAAACAAATGTTAATTTCATGCTGAGAGAAAAACATTCACAGGAGCACACACACATACTCTTTCTCTCTCTCTATCTCTCGCACACACACACACACACACACACACACACACACACACACACAGACACACACACACACACACACACACACACACAGACGCACACACACACACACACACACACACACAAACACACACACACAGCGGCACACACACACACACACACACACACACACACACACACACACCTCTCCTAAGTGGGAGTCTCCGAGTGGGCCTCGTGTCTCTGGGTTGACGATGACGACTCTCACACCGGGAAGAATCTACGGAATCCAGAGAGAGAGAAAGAGGGAGTAGACAGAGGAAAAGAGGGGGTGGGGTGAGAAAGAGAGAAGACGGAGAGGGAGAGAGAGAGAGAGAGAGAGAAAGGAAAAGTAGAAAGAGAAAAAGAGGGAGTGGGAGAAAGAGAGGAGTGAGAGAGAATGACAGGGTGAGAGAGAAAGGAAAAAATAAAGAGGGGGAGGGAGAAAGAGAAAAAGACGGTGAGAAAGAGGAAGAGAGGGGGGAGTGGGAGAGAGAGAATGAGAGAGAAAGAGAGGGGAAGAGAGAGAGTGAAAGAAAGCGAGAGAGTAAGAGACAGAGAATGTGAGATGAGGAAGGCCAGAGAGGAATGCAAACTGTGAAATGGAAAGTCTACGCTCACACTCACCATTCCTGACTCCATCAGAGGGAGAGACTGGGGGGCTCCCCTCTCCACCAACCTAACCCTGTTACACGCACACACACACACACACACACACACACACACACACACACACACACACACACACACACACACACACACACACAAAGACACACACACGCACCAATGCAAACCATATGTTAGTTAACATTCATGTTACGGCCGTGTACACACATAGCTCTTGTAATAGCTGTAGCTATTCTGTAAGTAGGTAAAACCATTACATGATCAGCATTGTTACTATGTAAGGGATCAAAGCTACTGAGGTGACTGGTGACTCCATGAAAATAATGACTCTGCGAAGGGAACTCCACTCCGCCTCACGTCACGTGAGTTCTTTGCCTTCACCATGCCATTATTTCCATGGAAACAGTCGCCTCAAAGACCGTTATCCCGCTTATCTATTACTTAATTCAATTGTACAAGAGAGAAAGTGGTCTGCACACCGACTTCTACAGCTCCCAAAGACTTTATTTTTGTTTATTATTATTATTATTTTTATTTTTATTATATAACCAACACTCATCCCTGTTGTGGCTATCCTGTAGGTCAAGCCCTTACCTGTCGTGCCTGAGGGATTTCATGTCCACATAGACAGTAGACGGATCTGGTCCAGTTGTCCCCTGTGACACACAGACAGTGAGAGGTCACTACAGCAGGCAGAGTCAAGGTCAGCCAGAGGTCACTACAGCAGGCATAGCCAAGGTCAGACAGAGGTCAGTACAGCACACAGTCAAGGTCAGCCAGAGGTCACGGTGATAGTCAAGGTCAGCCAGAGGTCATTGCAGCAGGCATAGTCAAGGTCAGCCAAAGGTCACTACAGCAGACACAGTCAAGGTCAGACAGAGGTCACTACAGCAGGGATAGTCAAGGTCAGACAGAGGTCGCGGTGATAGTCAAGGTCAGCCAGAGGTCACTACACCAGGCATAGCCAAGGTCAGCCAAAGGTCACTACACCAGACATAGTCAAGGTCAGCCAGAGGTCGCGGTGATAGTCAAGGTCAGCCCCCTGTAGTGTTCCTCACATGACCTACTGGCTGCCCTGGACCTCCCAGACACTCAATGTCTGACTACAGTCACAGCACTACAGAAGCCTTTATCACATCCTATCATGTAAAACTACAAGAACTAATAAGAAAATAATGATCAATACTAATTTTTGAAAAACAAAGAAAATAAAAGGGTGATCATAAGTCACACTTAATGCAGTCCAAGAGGTTTCACAAAATGTAATGGAAAAAAGGTAGGTGGGTGGGAAGGTAGGTAGGGAGGGAGGGAGGGAGGTAGGTAGGTACTTTAATGAACCCAAGCTGGTAATATCACAGTGTAATAGTGCCCTAACTAGGCAAGTACCTGTAGGCAGATGGCGAGGTTGACCCTGGACCCAAAGGTGGTGCTGACGGCACGAGAGGAGAGGCCCAGGTCCTTGAAGAGCTTGGAGAAGGAGTGTGTGAGGGCCAGCCGAGGCCTCTCCTCCGCCACCACCACACACGAGCGCACACACGACAGGTTCACACCCCGCGCCTGCAACACACACACACACACACACACACACACACACACACACACACACACACACACACACACAAAATCACATTAGGAAGAGTCTGAAATGGAAAGAAATGCTGCCTTTAAAGACAGCTTTGGGTGGCAGCAAGGCTTCAAGGCTGTTCGAATCAAATACGTGCATAAAATGCTACTTTCGAAAGGATCTTTGTTTCGCCCAGTTTTGAAGGAAGCATAGATGCTTGCTTTATGCTGCCTTCAATGTCCAACATTCTATGGAACTATGAAGTAAGCGGTTGGCGTCATGGCAACAGCGTTCTGTGTTGCTGTCTACCCAGGTTGTCCAAAACAAAGGTTTTAATTGCGACCTTGATGCCTGCTTAAGGTGTGTGACTTGTTAGACAGTGAAGGCAGCAAGGCAGCATGTCACTAGTTTCCCGTTTCGGACATAGCCATAGCCAAGGTCAGTGTGTGACACTGGAAGCTGCACTGGGTACTGTCACCTGTACTGGGCTGGAATGTCAGAGGTGATTTCTTCATACACTACTGTTTGGGTAGACAGTCAAAGACTATACTGCTATCATAAATACATTTGTGCACACAAAGAGATGCTGACAAATAAATAGTGTTTTTGGTGTGTGTATATATATGTAGTGTAACAGAGTGTGTAACAGAGATAGTGTGTGAGTAAGTGTGTGTGTGTAACAGATAGAGTGTGTGTGTGTGTGAGTGTGTGTGTAACAGATAGAGAGTGTGTGTGTGTGTGTGTGTGTGTGTGTGTGTAACCGAGAGAGTGCATGTGTCTGTGTATGTGTGTGTGTGTGTGTGTGTGTGTGTGTGTGTTGGTGTGTGTGTGAGTACGTGTGTAACAGAGAGACTGTATGTGTGTGTGTGTGTGTGTGTGACCTTCAAGCTGTCGGTCTGTCCCCCCAGGCCCTTGGTGCAGAGCTCCATGACGCTGTAGGAGCAGAAGGTGTCTCGGATGCGGTTCTGGGACAGCGCCGTCATCCACAGCGCCAGAGACAGCTCCAGCTCCGCAGGGGGGATCAGCACAGACTGGTGCCCCGAGTACACGCTACAAACACAAACACACACACACACACACACATATGCATACATACACACACACATGCATACACACACACACACATAAATACATGCATGTACACACACACACACATGCATGCACACACACACACACACACACACACACACACACACACACACACACACACACACACAGATATACGCACACACAGACACAGACACATACTCATACACAAATTCAACATATTTGCAAAATGCAAAGTAATATTTCATATTTAATATGTAATACTTATACTCTTGTAATCTGCAGTTAGCTGGTCACTGAAATAAACTATTTTACGCACAGTTTATATATTTACATTTATATAAGAATGTTATATGATGATGTTGTAGGAGTGTGTGTTGTATGAGGGCGTTATATGAGGGTGTTGTATGGTGTGCTATGAGGGGTGTGATAAGAGGATGTCATACATGTATAAGGGTGTTATGTGTTATGTGTTATATGTTATATGAGGGTGATATATGAGAGCGTTATATGACAATGTTATATGAGGGTGTCATGAGAATGTTACATTTGGGTGTCATATGAGGTCATTGTGTTAGGGTGTGCTATGGCAGTT